>NW_020870972.1:141579-146579 GCF_003789085.1 Penaeus vannamei
CGAGATATCATTAAATTTTGGAATATTTGCAAAGAATGGATATTTGATTTATTTTATATATTCAAGGAAGGACATGTACTGGAGGTTGATCTTGAAAAGTAAAAGATAATATTGTACATTTGATGTTATCAGTAACACCTTAGATGTTTGAGTTTATTCTTTTTTCCCAGTTTGAAAAAACATTCAACAACGGAAAAAAGACGCACCCATACATTCGTACACATAATTTGTCAATGGAACATCATCTGTATAAGCAGGATGATGATGGTGGTACAAAGATGCCATTAAAAGTGGAAAAAAAAATTATGATTATGATAATAATAAGGATAGGAATAGCATTATGAACAATTGAGGATAACATGCGTATGCAGTTAGTAGTTTGAGAAAGAATAAAAACTCAAGCGCTGAAAACTAGTACTTTCCATATTATTATAGCATATTTGGCTCTAATAATAATCGTCAGCTGGAGAATCATTTTTGGTGTTTCATTTCATTTCATTTTAGATGCTTATCATTTTTTTCTATAAGCAGAAGGAAATGCGTATATGACAAATCAAGGGGGAAAGTCAATTTACTGTAGTTAGCCATATAATTGTTGCGCGTTTTCTCTAAAAAGAGTATGAGAGAAAACGTATTCAGTTTGAACTGCAACGCCAAACTTTTCAAAGTTTGAAATGTAATCATTTACCGTATTTAACGTCGGCCACACTATACAGTAAGTTCACATGAAAATAGTCAGATTAAACAGAAGTATCTGGTTAATGGTTAAGAAGTAATTTGATAGGAGTAGGCAACATGATAGGCATAATCTATAACCAAGTTTCAGGACGGTTTTTCTGTTTTCAATATAATTTTGTCTGTGGTATATGATATGCCTTTACTTTCAACCCCCTCCCCGCTCCACTTCAAAGATTTACTCTGCTTCTCATTTGCTTAGCCGATGTGTTTGAGAAATACCTTCCAATTAATGAACAAGTGAATTATTTTTGTCACCTTAAATGTGTTGTTTTGACGTTTCATTGGTAACAAATTAATTATGTTTTATACGACTCTTGTTCCTCCTAAACGTGTTCTTTATAATATACAAGTTCTTAATGGGGGATACATAACACAATAGTCCAGTTAGTGGGTTGTTCATGATGCCACTGTCCTCTTTTCAAATTTATTATTAATAATATGAGTGTTCCAAATGTTTCATTGTAAAATCAGTAGAATGAGATTATAGGCCTATTAGCGGTTAGATTCTGATTTTTTTTAGTAGAAGTAACTTCAGAATGGTTAGATTTGCATTCATCAACTATTATCATTTATTTATTTGACTTATGCATGTTATACATATCTATGGTGTAGCCACATGTCAAGATATGAAGCAAGTAAAAACATTGTTACTTCCGCCAAGGTTTTTGGTAACGTCGGTTGGGTAGTTTATTTGTTCATCGGTTAGCAGGATAATTCAGAGTAATGAACAGATTATAAAATTTGCGCCAGAGATGTGTCTTAGCCAATTTAGGTGCCATTGTATTTTGATGGTAGTCTGGATCATGATCTGAATCCAGGATTTTTTTTTTTAAAGGATTGCACCGTATGAGTAACTATTATTATTATTTGCATTGTGGGATAGGGCAATTTTTTGGCACTTGAATTATCCTATTGCCTTGGTGGAGGTATTCGCTCTCAGAGTGCTTCTACTTATATATTTGTAAAAAAAAAAAAAAAAAAAAAAAAAAAATGGTCTGAATGGTCGTGATCTCCATGGTGCGTGATAGAGCACAAAAAATGTACGTTTTATAATTTTATTTATCTGGAGACACTGAGTTTCAAACAACCCTCAGAGTGATCCGTTGTAAGCCTGCTATGACGGGAGAAGCATCTGGCTCACATTGGTATATAGATCCGAATGCTGATAGCAATGCCAAGGCTATTTTCCTTTTTTTCTTCATTCAAATTCTTCATGCAACTGAATTTATCAGATAGTGGTATCAGGAACTTAATATCGCAGTAGTTTCCATTATTTCTCGATTTTAAAATTTACCTGACAGTAATAAGACTCATTCTCTCTCTCTCTCTCTCTCATATTATTTTGCTATTTAACTTTGAATGTCATAGCGTGTCATAGACAAGTGCTCTGCGTGCCAAGTCTGTCACTCGTGCCAAAGGTTGCCGACCTCTGAATTAACGGACGAAGCCACGAGAAGTGATTATTTGAATGGCACTTCATGTCATGCCCCAAAACAGCAACTTCTTTAATCAAATCAGTAATTATTTCATTTGTTTGTGATCTTGATGTGTGCTTGTTATCATAGGTACTTATAATATACAAAAATAAAAAATATCAATTTGATTTCTTGACTTTTCTTGCGGAGAATCTCTAATAGATTCGTGGTTTTCAAGTTTTTCTTTTCGTGTTCTATTCACGACGTCATAGTCCCCCTAGATGTCCGAGCCGTGACGTAATAGCTTGTTTTTAAGTACGATAATAAAGACAATAATTGACTTGCTTTAGATGTATTGTGATATGATATAGTTCCTCTAAATATGCAGTTATGATGTTTTTTTTCTGGCTGTTGATAACGTAATAGTTTACTCTACAAGGGTAAGAGTAAGGGTATTAAAAAATATATGAACGGGATTTAATAAATTCATATTACAAGAAATGTATTTGACTGATTTCGAGTTGTCAGAATACAGGTGTTTCTAATGCATAGTCAAAACCGAAATAAAACTCTATTTTATTCTTTTATTAATTTTATTATTTTATTTATTTATTTATTTTATTCTCTATTTTATTCCTACATACCATACGCTTACCACTCTTGAGGAACTATTATGTCATTAATAGCACAAAAAAAAAAAAAATTATACATTAGCTGCAAAGAACACTGATGTCCCCAAGAGTCAAGATGTTTGATTTACATGTTCTAGTACTAGTTGTGCTATTACCGGCAGCATAGCTATTCGCTGAAAGATGTGCTATTAAGGAATCTCTGGCGTCATTAATACGGCTGACGTCACGTGAGGAATTCCACCCCGATGTCCTCTTACTGACGTCACCGTTCCGCCAGACGCGCTATATTTCCCGAGGGTCTGCCGGTCGTAAGCAAACAGCGAGCCTCATCACTGCCGATATTAGCGCTCGCAAACTTTCAGCATTGTCGAGGTCAGCGTTAAATTCCGCTCGCGTCGACAACACTGCGGGGAAACTACCTTAATTTAACGAGGTTGTTGCTGCTCGCGTGTGTCAGATCCCTGGCGCGGGAGAGCGGGGCAGTTGCGCTCGGGAATGTCAGCGGTCGGTCAGTTTAGTCATCTTGTCTTCATCTTCGTCATCATCACTGATAACTGTAACCTGTATAGAGATAGTACTGACGTAGTGATTGGTGTTATTATAACCATAATTACTTGTGATAGAATTAATACTAGCCATAGTTATACAGAATAGTATCGGTAATTCTACACTATACCCTCGCATAATCGATGGTGACGATTATGGTATCGATGGATTCCTCTCTCCCTGTATTACTCATTACTCATTACTCCGCGTGGAATTATGCCGTGGAAACAACCCAAACACCGCGGCATAATTTCGATATATTTGGAGAGTAGAGACAGCAAGGAGAGAGTCCATCGATACCAAAATCGCCGCGACCAGTTATGCGAAGGTATTCTGTAAAACTACCATAGTATCATTTTCCATATCAAGGGAAATAAACGCAGAGAGAGAGAGAGAGAGAGAGAGAGAGAGAGAGGAAGAGAGAGAGAGAGAGAGAGAGAGACCGAGACCGAGAGAGAGAGACCGAGACCGAGACCGAGACCGAGAGACGAGAGAGAAGACCTAGAACGGGAGAGAGAGAGAGAGAGAGAGAGCCGAGACCGAGGAGACAAGGAGAGAGAGACGAGTCCTAGAGACGAAAAGGAGAGAGAGAGAGAGTCCTAGAGACGAAAGGAGAGAGGAGAGAGTCCTAGAGACGAAAGGAGAGAGAGAGAGTCCTAGAGACGAAAGGAGAGAGAAGAGAGAGAGACGAGAGGAGAGAGAGAGAGAGAGAGAGAGAGAGACAAAGGAGAGAGAGAGAGAGAGAGAGAGTCCTAGAGACGAAAGGAGAGAGAGAGAGAGAGTCCTAGAGACGAAGAGAGAGAGAGAGAGAGAGAGAGAGTCCTAGAGACGAAAGGAGAGAGAGAGAGAGGAGAGAGAGTCCTAGAGACGAAAGGAGAGAGAGAGAGAGAGAGAGAGAGAGAGAGAGAGAGAGAGAGAGAGAGAGAGAGAGTCCTAGAGACGAAAGGAGAGAGAGGAAGAGACCTAGAGACGGAAGGAGAGAGAGAGAGTCCGTATATGGAAATGATTCAGCAGCAAGGGAAGGCAAACAACCCGGTTAAACAATCTGCCTTTCTTCCCGAGTGTGTTCCCTGACCGCCGCTGTTTGCACGGACGCCATAAGGGCCTCGGCTAAGCACTCTGGAACGGGGGGGGGGGGGGGGAGGGGGGGGGGGGAGATGCGTGTCGCTTGTAAGGGCTGGCGTGGGCTCTCCTTGTTTCAGAGCTAAGGGGGTGTTGCTGATTTTTATTCTTTCTCATAGGGAGAGGGGAGAGAGAGAGAGAGAGAGAGAGAGAGAGAGAGAGAGAGAAAAGAGAGAGAGAGAGAGAAGAGAGAGAGAGAGAAGAGAGAGAGAGAGAGAGAGAGAGAGAGAAGAGAGAGGAGAGAGAGCGGAGAGAGAGAGAGAGAGAGAGAGCAATGAGAGATCCGAATGGCTGTGTGGTTGTATTTGCATTTTCTTTTGCATTTCCTCTGTTTAAATTGGTCACAGTTTTAAAATAGCTAAACTAGCTAAATTAGGTGTTTTGTATGAAATCCGGGGCGTTTTAGGTGAAGATGATTTAAATTATTCTGTCAGGAAACCCAACGATTTTGTTTATTTTTATTGAACAGGAAATCAGAAGTTATTTATAGATGATTTGGAAGAACATCAGCCCGTTTTGCATTAAACCTTTTCTCGATATAACTTTT
>NW_020870972.1:151579-164079 GCF_003789085.1 Penaeus vannamei
AAAACGTTGTTTCAGGATTGTTAATAGCATCATTGTTGTTCAGAGTCTGGGGAGTTTTGGTCTATGCTTTGAATTGATATATATAACTATAACTGATCTCGTTTTGAAGTCTGCGGTCTGGGTAGAAACTTCAGAAGTCCGATACCGAATATGGTGTTGATTGTGTTGATTTTGAGGACGACACTCTTGATTTGAGGGACGATCCAGTTCATTCCTCGCGACGCTAACTTTCGACATCAAGGAGTAAATCGACTTGTACAGATTGGACTGGTTGATCTACATCCAAACAGCTGTTACTAAACGTTTGCGGTTCGAAAGACGTGCATCATTTTTTTTTTTTTTTTTTTTTTTTTTTTTTTTTTTTTTTTTTTCCCGAGAAGTGCATCTTTTTTTTTGAGAAGCTTTTCTTTGCGAGCGGAACTAGTCTGGCGAAACATTCGTCGCCGTTTCGAATTACAGACAATCATACAATCGGGAGCGTAATGGGACGCGCCACTCGGGAAGGAATTTGATTTATAGAATTACTCTTTATTGGTGGAATGAGGGACGATTGCGCTTGCTAAAGAGTACCAAGGATATCTCTCTATTCCCTGTCTTGCTTGTCTCTCCTTTTCTCTTTCTCCTCTTCCTTCTATTCTTTTCATTTTTCTCCGCTCCTCCCTGCTTCTCCATCATCTCCTAATCTTTCCTTCTCCCTCTTCCTCCATCATCTCCTTATCTTTCCTTCACCCTCTTTCTCCATCATCTCCTTATCTTCCTCACCCTCTTTTCTCTCCCTCCCTCCGCTCCCCCCTTCGTCCTTCCCTCTTTCTTACATCTGTCTCCCTCCTCCTGTTTTCCCTACTTCCTTTTCTCCTTCCCTCTTCCTCCCTCTCGTCTTCCTTTATTCTCTTTCCTCCCCTCCCTTCTTCTTTATTCCCTCTTTCTCTTCCTCTCTTCTCCTTTATTCCCCCTCCTCTCCTCTCCCTCCTTCCACCCTCCTCTCTCCCTCCTTTCCACCTCCCTCTCTCCCTCCCTTTCCACCCTCCCTCTCTCCTCCTTTCCACCCTCCCTCTCCCCTCCTTACCCACCCTCCCTCTCCCCTTCCCCTTCCCACCCTCCCTCTCTCCCCCTTCCCACCCTCCCTCCTCCCCCTCCCTTCCCACCCTCCCTCTCCCCCTCCTTCCCACCCTCCCATCTCCCCCTCCTTCCCACCCTACCTCTCCCCCTCCTTCCCACCCTCCTCTCCCCCTCTTCCTCCACCCTCCCTCTCCCCTCCTTCCTCACCCTCCCTCTCCCGCCCCCTCCTTCCCACCTCCTCTCCCTCTCCCTTTTCCACCTCCCTCTCCCCCTCCTTTCCACCCTCTCCTCTCCCCTCCTTTCCACCCTCCTCCCTCTCTCCCTCCTTTCCCTCTCTCCCTCCTTCCCACCCTCCCCCTCTCTCCCACCTTCCCACCCTCTCTTTCCCTCCTTCCCCACCCTCCCCTCTCTCCTCCTTCCACCCTCCTCTCCCCCTCCTTCTCCCTCCCGTCTCTCCCTTCCTTCCCACCTCCCTTCCCCCTCCTTCCCTCCTCTCCCTCTCTCCCTCCTTCCCACCGCTCCTCCTCCCTCCTTCCCACCTCCCCTCCCTCTCCCCTCCTTCCCACCCTCCCTCCTCTCCCCCCTCCTTCCCACCCCCCTCCCTCTCCCCCTCCTTCCCACCTCCTCCCTCTCCCCTCCTTCCACCCTCTCCTCTCCCTCTCCCCCTCTCCCACCCTCCCTCCCTCCTCCCCCTCCTTCCCACCCTCCCTCCCTCTTTTTCCCCCCCTTCCCCTTTTTCCACCCCCACCCCTCCCTTCTCTCTCCCCCTCCTTCCCACCCTCCCCTCTCCCTCCTCCCCCTCCCTCTCTCCCTCCTTCCCACTTCTCCCTCTCTCCCTCCTTCCCACCCTCCCTCTCTCCCTCCTTCCCACCCTCCTCTCCCCTCCTTCCTCCCTCCCTCTCCCTCCTTCCCACCCTCCCTCTCCCCTCCTTCTCTCCCTCCTTCCACCCTCCCTCTCCCCTCCTTCCCCTCCCTCTCTCTTCCCTCCTTCCCACTCCCTCTCTCCCTCCTTCCCACCCTCCCTCCCTCTCTCTCTCCCCTCCTTCCCCCTCCCTCCCTCTCCCCTCCTTTCCCACCCTCCTCCCTCTCCCCTCTTCCCACCCTCCTCCTCTCCCCCTCCTTCCACCTCCCTCCCTCTCCCCTCTTCCACCCTCCCTCTCCTCTCCCCCTCCTTCCCACCCTCCCTCCCTCTCCCCCTCCTTCCCACCCTCCCTCCCTCTCCCCTCCTTCCCACCCTCCCTCTCACCCTCCCTCTTTCCCTCCTTCCCACCCTCCCTCTCTCCCTCCTTCCCACCTCCCCTCTCCCTCTCTCCCTCCTTCCCACCTTCCCTCTCCCTCCTTCCCACCCTCCCTCTCCCCTCCTTCCCACCCTCCCTGAGAAGAACGCCGTTCATTACAATCGACAATTTTTATTTATTTATTTTTATTTTTTATTTATTTATTTATTTATTTTACGTATTATCTAATCCTATTCAAGGTCTTCTTCACACTCATAATGTATTTCGTTGTCCACTTTTTAACGCCGTAAGCAGCGTCCTTCCCCGGCGCCAGGGAGCGAGGCCTGGCAGCGGGAAAATGCGCAGGGAATAGAAGCAGGAGACAGGTGACGTCACTTTTTAAAAAACTAGACATTTTTGGCCACACTTTTTTTTTTTTTGGCGGTGGTCGTAATCAGATTTGCTTCTGTGAGGGTGTGGGTGTGTTGTGGGTATGTGTGTGTGTGGTGGGGTAATGTGGGTGTAAGTGTGTGTGTCTGTGTCTGTTTAATAGCGGATCCACATAGCCGCCTCCATGCACGCCCGCACGCCCGCGAGCGCCCCACTGAATCGCGTCTCCCCGTACCAGCAGGTGTAACTACGCCCACGGGCTGGTGCAGCTGCGAGGCGCCGCCCGCCACGGCAAGTACAAGACGAGGAACTGCCAGTCGTACCACCACACGGGCTCCTGCCGCTACGGCGCCCGCTGCTCCTTCATCCACGACCCCGAGGAGGGCGTCCTCAAGTGCTCCATCGCCAACAAGGAGGTGGGTGGCCGCCCGCGCCTCCCCCGGCGCCTTTTCTTTGCTTTTTCCGTATTTTTTTTTTCTTTTTTTTTCAATTGTCTTTGTTTGCTTTCTTTTTTTTTTGTATTATTTTCTGTTGACTTTTTTTTTATTCTTTTGTTGTCCTGAAATTTGCTGTTTTGTGTTTTTCTTTTTTCTTTTTTTCTGTTGTTTTTGTGTTTATTTTTTCCGTTGTCTTTGTGTTTGTTCTTTTTTCTTTTATTTTCTGTTGTCTTTGTGTTCTTTTTTTCCTTTTTTTTCTGTTGTCTTTGTTTCTTATTATTTTTGTATTATTTTCTGTTGTCTTTGTTTCTTTTCTTTTTTCTTTTTCTTTTCTGTTGTCTTTGTTTGTTTTCTTTCTTCGTTTGTGTATTTTAATATGAGGTATTGCAGGGCTTTGGTTTCTGGGTTTCTACGTTTTTTCATTATCTTTGTGTGTTTTATTTCTTCGTTTTGTACTTATTTTTGTTTTTCTTTGTGTAAGGTTTGTGTGTTTTAATGCTAGATTGTGTTGAAATGAGGTCTCTGGAAACTCAAATAAAAGTAAAATTAGGATAAAAAACATCTGAAAATATTTGAAAATTGTATGAAATTTCAGTCATAAATTTCACACCGAAATTTTAACGGATAGAATAAAAAAAAAAAAAAAAAAAAAAATGCTTCCGACACGTCTCTCGCACAAAAGGAGCTTTACCTTAAAAAAACAACTGAATTTCGTGTTTTTTTTCTTTCTTTCTTTCTTTTTTTTTTTTTTTTTTTTTTTTTGGGGGGGGGGGGGGCAGCAGGTTGACCATGAAAATCTGATTGGTTATTGATGCGCATTTTTTTTTTCTGGGGGGGGGGGGGTGAGGGGGAAAGCAGGCTCTCTCTCTTCAATCTGTAACGAACTCTTCGAACCCGTGGCATTTGAATTTCGTTAAACTCTGGAGGCAACATTTGATGCTGGACGTGTTACTCGTTTAATATTGTCTGTAACTCTTTTTTCTTTTTTTCTTTTTAACATTTAGTGAAAAAAAAAGTTAGCGTGGAAATGTGATCGATCACTTTTGAAGTTGTGTGCGTTTTATAGCCTACGTGAGTTGGAGGTTTGAATCGTCGCTTGGCGGGTTGGATTCGCGATCGTCTTTTGTCTCGCGATCGTCTTTTGTTCCGTTTGTCCGCTTCGATTCCCTTTTGTGTTTAGTCCATTTATTTCACCATTTTCGCTATGATTCTCGCTATTGTTTAGGTATTTCTAGATGTCATAAAAAAAAAAAAAAATGGCAACGATGTAGAATTTTCCGCCAAAATCCATTCGCGAGACTGAAGGATAAGAAATGAAACTGGCGGTCAGTATATTTTATTGACTAATGTCGTCTTTTCCCTTCTTTTCGAACGCCAAAACAATGCGTGTACGAAGTCTGTGCATAGGTTCGCGTTCAGTTGTAAATAAGAGAAATCAGGAAGAAATAGAAAAAAAACACCCAGCAAGTGCCATTTGATCACCAGGAGCAACCATTAAAAAAAAGAGAGAGAGAGAGAGAGAGAGAGAGATAGAGAGAGAGATAGGAAAGACAGGCAGAGATAGATCGAGATAGAAAGACAGGCAGAGATAGATCGAGATAGAAAGACAGGCAGAGATAGATCGATAGAAGACAGCAGAGATAGAGATGGAAAGATAGAGAGAGAGATGGAGAGAGAGAGAGAGAGAGAGCATTGCAAAAGAATAAGAACGAGAGAGAGAGAAACAAAGAAACAGAGATACAGACAGACACAGAGACAGAGAACGAGCAATGTAAAAGAACGAGACAGACAGACAGACAGACAGACAGACAGACAGACAGACAGACAGACAGACAGACAGACAGACACACACACACACACACACACACACACACACACACACACACACACACACACACACACACACACACACACACACACACACACACACACACACACACACACAACACACACACACACACACACACACACACACACACACAGCATGACAGCATGACAGCATGACAGCATGACAGCATTGCAAAAGAATAAGAACGAGAGAATAGAGAGAGACAGGCATTGCAAAATAATAAGAACGAGAGACGGAGAGATTTAAGAGAGAGATGGAGAGATTGTCAAAAGAGAAGGAGAGCGAGAGCGAGCGAGCGCGAGAGGGCAAGAGCAAGGCGGCGACATTAGCAAGCCAGTTCCCGCAGATTCAAAGACGAATTAAGAGTCGTCACGGCGTTCTTAATGCGAGTCCGAGGAGGTTCTTTGGAAAACGGAGGCCTAAGTTTACGAGCGAGCATTAATCACCAAGTTTGCCTCGCTCTCTTGTCTGTGGGAGGAGAGGAGAAGGAGAGGAGGAGGAGGAGGAGGAGGAGGAGGAGTGAGGGGTGGTGAGGTGGGGTTAGGAAGAGGGAGAGGAGGAAGAGGAGGAGGAGGATGTGGGAGGTTAAGGGGGAGGAGGAGGAGGAGGAGGAGTGTGGGAGGTTAAAGGAGGAGGAGGAGAGGAGGAGGAAGAGGTGCGGGAGGTAGGTTGATGGGGAGGAGGGGGAGGTGAGGAGGAGGAGGAGGAGGAGGAAAGAGTGGGGAGAGGAGGAGGAGGAAGAGAGAGCGAGAGGAAGAGGAGGAGGAGGAGGAGGAGAGTGCGACGAGGAAGAGGAAAGAAGAGGAGGAGAGTGCGAGAAGAGTTTGCTAAGCGGGACGTGAAAAAGGATGAATGCAGGAAACAGGATTCCTGATGATGATTTCATGTGGATAGATGGAAAGGGGAGGTGAAAGAAGCGAAGAGAAAGAGGTGAAAAAGAGGAGAGGAGAAGAGTGTGAAAGAGGTGGAGGAGATCGGCGGATGACTGGGGGGGGAGGGCAAGATAAATCAAGCATTTAGATTTTAATCAATGCAATCTGGGGAAATCAAACCAGAGCGGGTACATTGCTCACGCATGAGGTATAAAAAAAAAAAAGAAAAAAAAAAAAAGATTAAAAAAAAACTGTAAAATTCCAGCTCCACTTGTTATTGATGAGTCTCCCTTGGATAGCTGCTCTATCGAGTTTGTTTATCGCAACATTTCCTTTTTTATTAGAGGAGTTTAATCGCACGCTGGAGTATTTGGACTTTTTTTCATAATTTTATTGCAGTATTCTGCTTTTTTTTTTTTTTTTGTATGATCCTTTCGGGTTTTCTTGGTCTTTCACATTATCGCCTTCGTTAGCTAGTTTTTAATCTTAATTTAACTTTTTTCCTTGTTTATTATGTGTTATAAGCAGGTTCTTTCATTACAATATTTTAACTTTAAAGAACATTTTCCTATTTTGTTACTTTCTCAACTCATTAGCTGTAGACGTGCTAGTCAGTATAGATAGATATATCCCCTATCAGTAGATTTATTCATTTCTTTCCCTTGACATTCCCCTTGACATCTGTCCTGCCTCTGACGACTGTGTCCCGCAGGTGCTGGAGGCGCTGCACTACCGGCCGGCCAGCGAGGACGGCGGCCGCACCGCCAGCATCACGTGGCGGCTCCTCGAGGCGGCCACCGACCCCGTTCCTGAGCTCCACCTCATCGCCTGCTCGAGGCCGCTCGAAGAGGAGCTCAGTCTCTTCCTCTCCTCCTACTCGCCTCCTGAGGAACGCAGGACGACCAGCAGCGAGAGGATCGTAGCGCAGGATGACGAGAACGTTTTTGGCTTCGCGCTGCCCCACCGGAGCGACGCGAGAACGGAGCGGTTTCGACAGAACGTAGACCTGCTGAGCACGCTGAGGTCGTGCGAGCTGGATTACTGCGCCTTCGGGGACAAGTTGTTGCCTGAGGCGCCGCAGCTCTTGGCCGACGCATGCCACAGGAGGCCTAGGACGAAAAGCGAGAGCGCGTGCCACGTGCTAAACCAGGTGTTTCCGACGGTGGACGGTGTGGGTGATTCGTGTCTCGTTGTGTCCGACATCCGAGGACTTACTGACGGTCCCCAAGGACGCCTGGGAACTCGACGACGACTCCTTAAGTAAACCGGATAGAATCACGTGTCAGGAGGTGGATCGCGAGGACCTGAAGGAGCTCGAAGTGGTGCAGGATATCCTCCACAAGGCGCCAGTCTACTCTGCGACCGTCTGGAGCGACGGCACGTGTGACGTCAAGGAGGAGGGTCGTTGCGCGTCCATGTCTGCTCGCGGCGGTGCTGCAGACGGAGGCGACCAGAGCTCGGACGACGAGGCGCGGCAGAAGAGCCTCATCGCCCCCTCGTGGCAAAGGGCGAGGAGCTGCGTGTGCAAGAAGCGGAGCGCGGCCAGGAGCAGACGCAGGAAGCGCCGAGGAAGGGCGAGCTCCCTGAGCAACGAGGAGCCTTCGTGGCTGTCCGTGCACTCCTCGCCGACGCGCGACGACGACGACTTGGTCTTCTCTAACACCCTCCGGAGCGACGACTCCGAGGAGGACCGACACCTGGGGGCCTCGCTGAGGTTGGGCGCCAGCGGGAGCGAGGACGGCTGGTCCGAGTACGGCATCCACCTCGCGGACTTGCTCCGCTCGCTGCGCGTCCAGGACTGCCACCAGCAGGTCCCCAGGGCGCGGACGAGCTGCAGGCACTCCTCGGACGGCTCCGTGGTCAGCCACCCCTCGCCGCCCGCGTCCCCTTCGGCGCCCTCGGCCCTGCGCCCGCACCCGCACGACCTCACCAAGTACAAGACGGAGCTCTGTCGGTCCTTTCAGTATAACGGCTTCTGCGGCTACGGCGAGTCGTGCCTGTACGCCCACGGCTCGCACGACCTCCGCACGTACCCGAAGCACCCGATGTACCGCACCAAGCAGTGTTTCAGCTTCCACCAGAAGGGCTACTGCCTCTACGGCAGCCGGTGTCAGTTCCTGCATGACCTTGAATGACAACTTTTCTTCGTTTTGTTCTTTCTTTCCTTCTTATTTTCCTGGCGTCTTCGATTTTCTTTCGTCTGATGCGTCTCCCGGGAGTGGCCACCTTCACCTTTCCTTCGCAAGACAAACCCGGCACCTGCGCCACACCACATCAATTTGTCACCCTCATCAGCTACTCGTCCCCACCATACACTCATCTCCTTTCACGCCCCCGCCAGCGCATCACCGCCATCTCCGCCACCCCGGCCCCATCATCGTCACACACCCTTGACGCTCGCGGTTAGTCGTCGGAAAAAAGGCTTCGGATATTTCAGAATATTGCAGATCTTTTTGGAGGGAGGAATGAAAAGCGTCCTTATTTTTTCAGGGAGCGGTCGACATGTTTATCGATTACTTTTGCAATATTCATGACCATTCGAGCAAGGTTGCAGCAGGAGGCTTGTGGGTAGAGGTCGGTCGCTGGCCCCGGAAATACTGGGAGCGATATTATCACGAATCTTATTATTGCTAATGACTACGATGAGGAATATACATGTTCCTTTTGTTACTAGTTCTATTTATTTAGTTGTATTAAGACAGTTTAAGGAAAAGTCACCTATTTATAAATTTCTTTCACTGTTTATATGTTGCATGCCTTAGATAACTAAGTATTTATATGTTATTTAAATATATTTTCTATTACTATTTAATAAAGCATATAAAGCTCTTTATCTTTTCCTTTGTATAAACTTTAGAATTATGATATTGAATAAATTGGTATATTGTGAAGAAACACCTGCTAAATATAGGCCTATTCCCACAAAACAACTTTATTTTTTTTTAATTCTCATTGTGTCTGTCTCCATCTGTCGCGCGCACGCCCTTGTTTCCCTGTGTGTTAAAATGAATCGCACTTCGCAATTCTCTTCCAAAATAACGATCTCCACAGCCGAAACCCCCCTTTCTCGCTCCCAAAGACAAGGAGTCGCAGCGAGAGCCACGGGTCCCGCTCTCCCATTCACCACTCTTGCTAATGGTCCCTCACAGACTTCGCTGATCCACGAGCCTCCAGCCACTTACACGGATGAACCCAGCTGTAATGCATTGTGACAGATGCTGTGATAAAGCTATTCTATTCTTTTCCCGCCTGTTATATAACCATTGTTCCGGAGGCTCGAATACTTTAGGGAGGAGATATACACATGCCATCAGGAGGGATTTGGGCGTGAGATGTGTTCCGGGACGCGGTTGCCTTCCTCGCTCTCTTCGGCTCTATTCCGTGCGAGATTCGGGTATCAGTTTGATTATTTTCGGGAGAGAGAAAGAGAAAGACAGACAGACAAACAGAGAAAGACAGACAGACAAACAGAGACAGACAGACAGACAGTCTGTCTGACTGACTCTGACTCTCTGTCTCTGACTGACTGTCTCTTCTGAATGACTGTCTTTGTCTGAATGACTGTCTCTGTCTCTGAATGACTGTCTCTGTCTCTGAATGACTCTGTCTCTGACTGTCTCTGTCTCTGAATGACTGTCTGTCTCTGAATGACTGTCTCTGTCTCTGAATGACTGTCTGTCTCTGAATGACTGTCTCTGTCTCTGAATCTGTCTCTGTCTGTCTGTGTTTCTGTCTGTATGTCTGTCTTTGGCTGTCTGTGTATGTGTGCGCACGTTTCTGTATGTGCAGAGAGAAGCCTTTGAAAAAAAACGGATACATTTTTCTTGTCATATACAAAGGCTTAACGCTTCAACCAAGAATACTGTTCAACTTGTGTATTATGAGCGTGTGAGGCGTTTAAAGAGACTGAATGTAGACTTTCAGACAAAGACTTCAATACATTACTCTTTGCCTCTGTTACTCTCTCTGCCTGTCTCCCTTTTGCTTTTTTATTTCTCTCGCTCTCGTTTTACCTTTCGTTATCTATTTTAAATTGACTCTCTCTCGCTCTGTCGCTCTTTCTCTCTTTCTCTCTCTCTCTCTCTCTCTCTCTCTCTCTCTCTCTCTCTCTCTCTCTCTCTCTCTCTCTCTCTCTCTCTCTCTCTCTCTCTCTCTCATTCTTCTCTCTTTCTCTTCTTCTCTTTCTCTCTTCTTCTCCTTTCTCTCTCTCTTTTCTCTCCTCTTTTTCTTTTCTCCCCCCTCCCCCCCCTCTCTCTCTCTCTCTCTCTCTCTCTCTCTCTCTCTCTCTCTCTCTCTCTCTCTCTCCTCTCTCTCTCTCTCTCTCTCTCTCTCTCTCTCTCTCTCTCTCTCTCTCTCTCTCTCTCTCTCTCTCTCTCTCTCTCTCTCTTCCTCTCGTTTTCTCTGTCTCTTAAATCAACTCATTCTCGCTCTCTTCGCTCTCACTCACTCTCTCTCGCTCATTCCCTCTTTCTGTTTCTGTTTGTTTCTCTATCTCTATCTCTCCCCCGAATTTTCTCTCTGGCACACTTTCTATTTTTTTTCTCTTTCTCATTCCCGCATTTTCTCTCTGGCACTCTCTTTCTCATTCTCTCCTCTCATCCCCTCCCTTTCCTTTCGCTCTCAGGATTCGTTAGGTTGGTGTCTTTTTTTCTTATTCATCGAGTGTTTGATAACTTCTGTGGAAATGCATTTATTATTCATATAAAGATGTTAAATATCCCAGTAATTTTCGGAAAGTTGACATGATCCGCGAAAGTGTGTGTGTGTATTAAAGGAAATGTCATATCAAAGAGAAGTTAAATATATATCTACATGTCTGTGCTATGTAGACATCTATCGTCATATCTGTTTTTTATCTTCATATATATGATATGTATACATCCATCTGTACAATCTTTTTATATTTATCTACTTATCTCTGTTATATACAATATCTATATATCAATATTTCTACCAATAGCTTTAAACCTTTTAGGAGACTCATTTACTGCACAGTCTGTGAGTACAATAATTTGCCGCAATATGTTGACTGCCGTTACACCAGAAGGATGTACATTATCGCAGTTACTAATACGATTACTATTATTTTTAAGGGAAATCAAAGTAAAAACCAAAGTTGACTGATTCATCAAAGCTAAATACCGGCATTTGATGATCGCGTCTTTCTTTTTTATTTAGGAAACAACCATTTTTGCTTTTAGAAGTAGTTTCAACTCCCTTACCCATCAACTTTTCAACATTAGATAGGCTGACGCATAGCAACTATCACGTGACATCACCTTTTACTATACCTATAATCCTTCTATAGTATACTTTATATAGTTTTCTTTATAGTTCTTTATATACTTTATATACTTTATATAGTATACTTTATATAGTTTCTTCCTATAGTATACTTTATATAGTTTCATCAACCTTGCCCATCAACTTTTCAACATTACTCTAGATTGTTGACGCATAGCAACTATCACGTGACATCACCCTTTACTATACCTTCCTATAGTATACTTACTTTATAGTATACTTTATATAGTTTCTTCCTATAGTATACTTTATAGTATACTTTATATAGTTTCTTCCTATAGTATACTTTATATAGTTTATATAGTATACTTTATATAGTTTCTTCCTATAGTATACTTATACTTTATATAGTTTCTTCTATAGTAATACTTTATATAGTTTTTCTTTCCTATAGTATACTTAGTATACTTTATAGTTTTTTCCTATAGTATACTTTATATACTTTATATTATATAGTATACTTTATATACTATATTAGTTTCTTAACTATAGTAACTTTATATAGTTTCATTCAACCTTGCCCATCAACTTTTTCAACATTACTCTAGATAGTTGACGCATAGCAACTATCAACAGTGACATCACTTTACTATACCTTCTAAGTGCTATATATGACCTTAGATATCTAGCACATTTATTTCGCTTTTAACCATTAACCATTTTAGAAGTACTTTGGAGCTTTTATATGATAAATTAATGGTAAGATCCATACGTAAGAACTTTATACGTACGTTCCTTGAGACAGATATAGAAAAAATACGGGAAGGAAAAAAAATATATAATATCTTTATAGGCAGTGTATTCGCTTCATTTCTAAAAGATGTAGATGATATTGAAGCGCGTTAGATACACCTACCTCTTGCGCTGTGAATATATTCCCATTCATACTTTTTTTTTTCCTGTATACTCGTACGCGCGTTCATAAGTACCAACGCCATCTGTTAGTTAGCAGCGATAACTTGCATTGACGTCTGGAGTTGCCGTATCGTGTTTTGGGATTAACTTTATGCTATATATATTTCGATAAATCCTGGGTGTTCTAAATACTTAGTTCCATTGATATTTCCCGCTCAACTGGGAAAGGATTCAATCTTTTTATTTCATTATGCACCTTAAAATGCGCATTACTCCGTACTTAATATCTCGGCGCGCAATCCCTCTGTATTCAAATCTCCTTCCTCTCCTTCTTTCCCTCTCTTCTTCTCTCCCTCTCTCCTTTTCCTTCTCCCTCTCCCTCTCTCCTCTCTCTCTCTTCTCTCTCTCTCTCTCTCTCTCTCTCTCTCTCTCTCCTCTCTCTCCCTCTCCTCTCTCTCTTCTCCTCTCTCTCTCTCTCTCCTCTCCCTCTCCCTCTCCCTCTTCCCTCTCTCTCCCT
>NW_020870972.1:169079-174079 GCF_003789085.1 Penaeus vannamei
CTTGTTAATTTGGCAGGAGCGAAGCACCGCCATTGTAAGGATAATTTGTAGCTACATCACCGCGCCCAGAATGGCTACATCTCTTGCCTTGGATCCCTGCCAGTTCATTCCCGACACATTAGTGATAATTGCTTTATTCATTAAGCCGTCTATTGCTATCAAGAAAGGGGGAGGAGGCCCGCGCGCGCGCTGCTGTGTTACGTAGGTAATCCCGCGACTGCAGATGGGACAGGGGCGGGGGGGGGGGGGGGGAGGGGGCGAGAGGCAGCACGAAGGAGAGGGAAATAGGAAAAGAGGTAGAGGGACGGAAGAGGGAGAGGTGAGAGGGAAGTGGGGAGAGTGAGGGAAAGAGAGGGAGAGGGACGGAAGAAAGGGAAAGAATGAGAAAGACGTCGATTTGAAGAGGGAAATGGGAAGTGAAAAGGAAAGAAAGACAGAGGGGCGGAAGAAAGTGGGATTGGAAAAGTGGAAGAGTGAGAGAGAAAGAGGTGGGGGAGGGAGAGGACGAGAGAGGAGAATTGGAGTGAAAGAGTGAAAAGGGAAAGAAAGAGATAGGACGGATGAGGGGGAAGGAGAGGGAAATTGCAAGAGCTGGAGAAAAGGAACGGAAAAGAGAGAGAGAGAGAGATAAAGAAAGACAGAGTCGATAGACAACAATACAAAGAGAGAAACAAGATATCAAAGAACCAGACTCGAGAGAGCGACAAAAGGGAGAGAGAGAAAGAGAGAAGCAAGAGAGAGAAAGAGAGGAACAGAGCGACGCAGGGAGAGAGAGAAGAGAGAAGAAGAGAGAGAAAGAGAGGCGAGAGAGCGACGCAAGGGAAAGAGAGAAAGAGAGAAGCGAAAGAGAGAGAACGAGAGAGCGACAAAAGGGAGAGATAGAAAGAGAGAAGCAAGAGAAGCAAGAGAGAGAAAGAGAGGCGAGAGAGCGACGCAAGGGAAAGAGAGAAAGAGAGAAGCGAAAGAGAGAGAGAGAGCGACAAAAGGGAGAGAGAGAAAGAGAGAAGCGAGAGAGCGACGCAAGGGAGAGAGAAAAAGAAAGAAGCGAAAGAGAGAGAACGAGAGAGTGACAAAAGGGAGAGAGAGAAAGAGAGAAGCGAGAGAGCGACAAAAGGGAGAGAGAGAAAGAGAGAAGCGAGAGAGCGAGGAGAAGAAAAAGAAAGAGCGAAGAGAGAGAACGAGAGAGTGACAAAAGGAGAGAGAGAAAGAGAAAGCGAGAGAGCGACAAAGGGAGAGCGAGAGGAGAGAAGCGAGAGAAGCGAGCGACAAAAGGGAGAGAGAGAAAGAGAGAAGCGAGAGAGCGACAAAAGGGAGAGAGAGAAAGAGAGAAGCGAGAGAGCGACGCAAGGGAGAGAGAAAAAGAAAGAAGCGAAAGAGAGAGAACGAGAGAGTGAAAAAGAGAGAGAAAAGAGAGAAGCGAGAGAGCGACAAAAGGGAGAGAGAGAAAGAGAGAAGCGAGAGAGCGACGCAAGGGAGAGAGAAAAAGAAAGAAGCGAAAGAGAGAGAACGAGAGAGCGACAAAAGGGAGAGAGAGAAAGAGAGAAGCGAGAGAGCGACAAAAGGAGAGAAAGAGAAAGCAGAGAGAGCGACAAAAGGGAGAGAGAGAAAGAGAGAAGCGAGAGAGCGACGCAAGGGAGAGAGAAAAAGAAAGAAGCGAAAGAGAGAGAACGAGAGAGTGACAAAAGGGAGAGAGAGAAAGAGAGAAGCGAGAGAGCGACAAAAGGGAGAGAGAGAAAGAGAGAAGCGAGAGAGCGGAAAAAGGAGAGAGAGAAAGAGAGAAGCGAGAGAGGACGCAGGGAGAGAGAAAAAGAAAGAAAGCGAAAGAGAGAGAACGAGAGAGTGACAAAAGGGAGAGAGAGGAGAAAGAGAGAAGCGACAAGAGAGAAAAAGCGGGAGAAGAAGAAAGAAGAGAGAAGGAGAGGGGAGAGCGACAAAAGGGAGAGAGAGAAGAGAGAAGCGAGAGAGCGACGCAAGGAGCGAGAGGAAAAAGAAGAAGCGAAGAGAAGAGAAGAAAGAGAGAGCGACAAAAGAGGAGAGAGAGAAAGAGAGGAGACGACGAGAGCGACCAAAAGGGAGAGAGAGAAGAGAGAAGCGAAGGGAGAGCGACGCAAGGGAGAGAGAAAAGAAAGAAGCAAAGAGAGAAGAGATAGAAGAGAGTGACAAAAAGGGGAGAGAGAGAAAGAGAGAAGGCGACGGAAGCGCGACAAAAGGGAGAGAGAGAGAAAGAGAAGAGAGCGAGAGAGCGACAAAAAGGGAGAAGAGAGAAAGAAGAGAAAGCGAGAGAGCGACAAAAGGGAAGAGAGAGAAGGAGAGAAGCGAGAGAGCGACGAAGGAGAGAGAGAAAAGGAAAGAAGCGAAAGAGAGAGAACGAGAGAGTGACAAAAAGGGGAGAAGAGAGAGAAGAGAGAGAGCTGAGAGAGACGGAGAGCGACAAAAGGAGAGAGAGAAAGAAGAGAAGCGACGGAGAGAGCGACGCCAAGGGAGAGAGAAAAAAGAAAGAAGCGAAAAGAGAGAGAACGAAGAGAGTGACAAAAAGGTGAGAGAGAGAAAAGAGCAGAAAGCGAGAGAGGCGACAAAAGGCGAGAGAGAGAAAAGAGAGAACGAGGAGAGCGAAAAAGGGAGAGAGAGAAAGGAGAAAGCGACGAGAGCGACAAGAAGGAGGAGAGAAAGAGAGAAGATAGAGAAAGCGAGAGAGCGACGCAAGGGAGAGAGAAAAGAAAGAAGCCGAAAGAGAGAGAACGAGAAGAGTGACAAAAGGGAGAGAGAGAAAGAGAGAAGCGAGAGAGAGCCGACAAAAGGAGAGAGAAAGAGAGAAGCGAGAGAGCACAAAAGCGAGAGAGCAGAGAGCGACAAAAGGAGAGAGAGAAAGAGAGAAGCGAGAGAGCGACGCAAGGGAGAGAGAAAAAGAAAGAAGCGAAAGAGAGAGAACGAGAGAGTGACAAAAGGGAGAGAGAGAAAGAGAGAAGCGAGAGAGCGACAAAAGGGAGAGAGAGAAAGAGAAAGAGAGCGACAAAAGGGAGAGAGAGAAAGAGAGAAGCGAGAGAGCGACAAAAGGGAGAGAGAGAAAGAGAGAAGCGAGAGAGCGAGAAGCGAGAGAAAGAGAGAAGCGAGAGAGCGACGCAAAGGGAGAGAGAAAAAGAAAGAAGCGAGAAAGAGAACAGAGAGCGACAAAGGAGAGAGAGAAAGACGAGAGAGAGCGACAAAGGAGAGAGAAAAGAGAGAAGCGAGAGAGCGACAAAAGGGAGAGAGAAGAAGAGAGAAGCGAAGCGAAGAGGGAGAGAGACAAAGGAAAGAAGAAAAAAGAGAAAGCGAGAGAGCGACAAAAGGAGAGAGAGAAAGAGAGAAGAAAGCGAGCAAGGAGAGAGAGAAATCGAAGAGAGCGAAAGAGAGCGAAAAAAGAGAAGAATGAGAGAGAGCGAGCCGAGAGCGCGCAAGGGAGAGAGAGAAAAGAAGAAGCGAAGAGAGAGCGACGCAAGGAGAGAGAAGAAAGAGAAAGCGAAGAGAGCGACGCAAGGGAGAGAGAAAAAGAGAGAATCGAAAAGAGAGAGCGACGCAATGGAGAGAGAGAGAGACCGAGAGAGAGCGAGGAGAGCGACGCAAGGAGAGAATCGAAGAGAGAGCGACGAAAGGAGAGAGAGAAGCGAGAGAGAGAGAGCCGAGAGGCGAGCGAAAGCCAGCAAATAAATCGGAGACAGCGCCCCACGCCCGCCCGACCTCTTCCAAATGGGTTCGGGAATATTCCATAAATTTCGGCATCAGGAATTGGGTGTTCTTCCCATTCGAAATTCATCAAGCAAATCACTTCGACATTCTACAGCGGAATTCCGACGCGGGTTCTGCAGCGCATCGGAACCGCACGCGAACCCCGCTCGGATATGCCGGTCTGGGCCTGGTAAACGAGTAGAGGGAGGGGGGGAGGGGAGAGGAAGGGAAAAAGGAGGAGGAGAAAAGGAGGAGGGGGAGAATGGGAGGGAGAGGGAGGAAGGGAAAAGAGGAGGGGGAGGGGAAAAGGAGGAGGGAGAAAAGGAGGAGGGAAAGAAGGAGGAGGGGAGAATGGGGAGAGGGAAGAGGGAGAAGGGGAAAAGGAAGAGGGGGAGGGGGAGGGAGAGGGGAGAGGAGGGAAGGGTAAAAAGGAAGAGGGGTAGGAGTAGAGGAGGGAGAAGGGAAAAAGAAGAGGGTAGGAGTAGAGGAGGAGAGGAAGAGGGAGGGAAGGGAAAAAAGGAAGAGGGGGTAGGGAGGAGAGAAGGATGGGAGGGGGAAGGGATGAGAAGGGAAGGGTGAGAAGGGAAAGGGAGGAGGAGAAGAGGAGAGGGGTTGAGGGAGGGAAGGGGTGAGAAGAGGAAAGGGAGGAGGGACGGAGATGGAGATGATGGGGTGAGAAGGGGAAGGAGAGAGGAAGAGAGATTAGAAGGGGAGGAGAAAAAGAGGGAGAGGAACGGATGAAACAGGAAACGCACGAATGGGAGAGGGAGAGAAAAGAGATTGAAAGGGATTGAAAGAAGGGATAAAAGTAGGGAGACAAGATGGAGGGAAAGATGGGTGAGGGAGCGGAAGGGGGGGAGAGAGAGGAAAGAAGAGGAAGGGATAGAAGAATGGGTTGGAAAGAAAGAAAAGAAGGTATGGGTGGGGAAGGATGGAAGGAAAAGGAATGAGGGAGAGGCAGGATTTTCTCCATCGCTTTATTACTATCATTATTATTATTGTAACTATTACCATTATTATCATTATTATCATTAGCATCATTATTATCATTATTATTATTAGCATCATTATCATTAACATTATTATTATTATCATCATTATTATTATCATTACCATTATTAGCATCATTATTATTACTATTACTATTGCTATCATCGTTACTATTGCTACTAATATCATTACTATTATTATTATTATTACAATTTATCATTCATATCATGTTGCAAACCTTTCTTTTTGACGGCGTTTAGCGAAAGGAAGGAAAGGGAAAAGGAAGTAAGGAAGGAGCAAGGAAAGAG
>NW_020870972.1:179079-181579 GCF_003789085.1 Penaeus vannamei
TCGTACCGCTTGAATAAAACCAGCTGTCTCACTTGCTTCAATTATGGGTTATAACTTAATTGTCCTAAAAACAACTTTTTTATTGCATTTACATTAGCTACTTGATTGACTTCCACATTCCTACCATGTTATATTATCATTGTTTAGGCTAAGTAGTGATGATATTGACCATTATAAAGGCAAATGATAAAACAAAAAAGATAATGATAATTACGTCGACTATTCCTGCTTTAATTCGTTAGGAATAATAGGAATAGGAATCTCTTGATACCTGATGGACTTAATAATAATGGTAATGGCGATAAAAATAGTTACTTTTATTAGTAGCAGTATTGTTACTATTTATTTTTTTTCCATTATCATTATTACTATCGTTACTATTATTATTGTGATTATCAGTATTATTATCATATATCAATATCATCTATATGGAAAGCAAAACGAAACGGAAATATTTTTTGTAGTTTTTTTTTTTTTTTTTTGTCAAAAGATCACTTGTTGCATATCAAAATATACAAGTTAGAATTTAATTATCTAGTTGTGACTGAACTTCCAGTGTTATTCATCTATCTGCCTTTCGATAGATCTCAAAAACACAAGTAGTATATATCATTCTCGTAAAATCTTGTTTTTATAAAAAAAATATTCAGTCTCACGACTTCAATGATGAATATAAATTTTGTAAAGAAATCCAAACGATTATTTATCTCTTATTTTCTATGTTGCCTTTGATGTTAATTGGATTAAATTTCATTGCCTCTTTTGAGCCTAAAGATAAACATTATACCTTTCTGTATAATTTTATACTAATTTCACATGCGATTAATTGTAGAATATCTTTTAAAAACTCCGTAAATGGTCAAATAAAGTTTTGGAAAATAAAATATAAGAATATTTGGCATTTAACCTATTCATGTGTGTTGCTAAATAGAGCGGTTGGCACTCCTGTGTGGGCCAAGTTTAAATGTAAAATTACTTGAAATGCGACAGAAAAAAGCAGATAAAGCCTACAGTATCCAACATACAACGCATTTTGTTCAGATCTTATTGATAATAGAGTTTTATGAATATATACTTGCCCTAGATTCCCAAAGAATAATAACCGGTATAAACTCGGAGATTCTTTTCATGAGAATCCGACTCTCCTAGGATTGTGATTTTATTCTTGAACTTCATCTACCTGTTAGTCCTTGTTTCCTGCATCAAGGATATGAACAAAATTAACCCATTCGCTTCGTTATAAACTTTAGCGTCGCTGCCCCAAGACTCTTCCAATAAACAGCTGATTTCAAGTGCAGTTTCTGTGCAATGAAAACCGCATTAACAATATAGGCGATAACAGCCACGAGTTTCAGAGTTCCGATAATTTCCGGTGTATTTTTATTTCCGAATCAAAGGTGATTGCCACAACCAGGGCCAAGACGAGGTAAAAATGGTCAAGTTTCCATTCCTTACCGTTTTAGAAGAATATCTATATACTTCCATAACACCGAGCTAACTTAAGGGCGGAAAAACATAAGAGAACATTCTACATGTTCTGAAAATCGCCGTCAAAGTAATTATTCTCGAATTTCCTTCAGTAGAACAATTCCTTGTATAATAAAACGTTATCTGTCTAATAAAAGATACATAAATTGAAAGCCAAGCGCCGAAACCTTTTAAAGCAGCAACCGCCGCTGATCGCCTGGCCCTTGTTGTCGACAGGTTCCAATAATATTGCCTTAAATCCCCTGCGAGAGTGTTTAGCATTGATAATTTCTTCGGATTCCCCGTGTTGAGAATGTACGTCGTTAGGAATCTATTCACTTTCATTTTCAATTGCATGTATTGCAACGCGGAAAGACAGTCACTTAATAAGAGGACTTACATAAAAAATTATGAAATATGTATTTGTAATTCTTCTTCCGCTTCAGCTATCCACCTGACACGAAATATGAAACAACACGCACACCCAGACACACAAACAATCCCAACTAAAAAAGTAAATGAACGAGCAACAGAGCAAAGCACACAACGCGAAACATCTGCCCCTGAATTAGGGATAATGTTTCATAATTATACAGATGTAGAGAGCTTTGTTCCTCCGACTCTGTCCATTATTCAAGCCAAGGATCAGAAGCGAACCATTCGGCTTTGGACTCGCATTGATTCATCCGAGCCATTGATAATGGGTTATTGCTTCCCCTCGCAGCTCGCACCTTTGCCGGCGATGCTCGGCTGTGCGGAGGGAGGGAGGGAGGGAGGGAGAGGGAGAAGAGGAGAGAGAGGAAGAGGAGAGAGAAGAAGGAAGGAGAATAAAAGAGAGGGAGAAATGGAGAAAGGGCAGGGGTTGAATAGAAGAGAGGGTGAGAGACTGGGAGGAGAAGAAGAGAGAGAGAGAGAGAGGGAGAGGAAAGGGATTGAAGGATGAAGGGAGAGAGGAAGGGAGAAGGAGGGGTGGAAGAAGAGAGGAGGGAAAGGAATAAAAGGAGAAAAGGGAAAAGGAGTTGACTTGAGAGAG
>NW_020870972.1:214079-221579 GCF_003789085.1 Penaeus vannamei
TTGCACTGGGAAGCTACATGTTGGAAAGGTTTTCTGAAGTTTGACAAAAAAAAGGAAAAAAAGGATTCTGCTGAAATATATGTAAAAGTTCTGCTGAAATATATGTGTAAGTAGATTATTTCGTTTGTTTATGGTTGATTCTTATTCTGTGATTCATTTATTTGTATGTTCTTCGTTTATATCTGCTATGTATAGAGAGGAAATCTCTTTTTCAAAATTATATATAGAATATGAAAAAAAAAAATCTCCAGTGGGCTACTTAGAAATATGACAAAGAAATATGACAAAGGTCCTTATTCTGATTTTCTTTTCATCCCCTTTCGTCAGGGCCAGAAAAGAGGAAGTAAAGAAAAATGAGGAATGATGAGAGGAATGCTAGAAAATTAGATTTTTTTTTAGGGGGGGAAGAATATAAGATTATTTTATGGTGTAGGAATGGAGGCAATTAATTTTGTTGATTTTTTTTTTCTCATCTTTTCTTTCTTTTTCCTCTATTTTGTAAACCTTCTTTAATTTTCTGTGAATTAATATAGTACATTTTCTCTAGGCACCTGTAGTATTTTCTCTTGACATGCATCCCTTTTGGGGAAACGACAGGGCAAGTTTTCCTAGAATAGAATTAAAATGTTTTAAAAGTTTTGGAGAGTTTATGTTTTCATGTGAGTGACTGCAACGTTCTGCCTTTAACTAGACTTTGCTCTTTCTATAAATGTAATTTTTTACTCTTCGTAAGGGTACAGTATGAGGTTAATTCTAACTTAAAAGGAACATAAACGAACTTTGAACTGAATTTGTGCATATTGCATGTGTCATGATATACTTTTGCTTATTATCATATACCTTTATTTTGTATTATTTTAGTAATAATGACAATAGTAAAAATGATAATAATAACAAAATCACCAACAAGAATAAGGATAATAATGATAACAATAATAATGATAACGATAATAATAATAATAATAATAGTAATAATAAAAAAATATTAATAACCAAAAATTTAAACTATCTTAATAACATTAATCATGAACGATGTGATAATAAATCTTTTTATTTATTATCACTTGACCCTTCTTTTTAACTTATGGCTGCATTTTCTCTGAATTTCCGCCATACAGCCAGCAGCGACGAAGGAAAATGAACTGCCACCAACACACATAATACATGAATTCTGTGAACCAGTTTCGATGTCATGCATGATGAATGTCAAATTAACTGTTGCATGAATTTTACAGCGAGCTTTATACATTTTGGAATGTGGAAGTGGCATTTTGTATTACACTTTTTTTTTTCTCTCTCTCTCTATCGATGCTTTCCGTTTTACCTTTTTTTATGCTTTTATTTATTTGTAAAGGTGTTTCTAAAATTGTTTGTTCATTTTTTTTCCATTGTTTCTCTGTAATTATTGCCATTATCATCATTATTACCATTTTTGTTTTATTGTCGTAATCATAATATCATTTTCATAATGATAATGGTTTTCTTAATAATAATGTTAATAGCATTAATAATGGAACAGTAGAAATACAATAATAATAATAATAATGTTAATAGGGATATTGATATTGAAAATGATAATACAGATTATGTTTATTATCATTATTATTATTACTAGTAGTAGTAGTAGTAGTAGTATCATAATTATTATTTTTATTATTCATCATTACTATCATGAATAACATTATTTTTTCATTATAATTTTCCTATATACTTGTAAGTGTGCAATAAAATTTCACTTTTGTTCCAACCCTATTCTGGGCTTCTGGGCCAATTGCACGGGGCCCGTTGCAAACTGCAAATTGCTCTTTTATAAAACCTCTTTAGTCTGCTTCGGTTACATAAAGCCAAAACAGCCCAAGTGTAGGTTTTCGAAGCCCCGCCCACATTTTATTTTATTTATTTATTTTTATTTATTTATTTTTTTTTTTAATTTTTCTTTTTTTTTTTTTTTTTTTTTTTTTTTGTTCCCAAGACACTATAAGAGGAAAATTTTTCAACGATGAGCAACAAAAGAGGCAAACATAATCTTTACAACTTTCTTTTAGGCCGTTTTATAATCAAAATTCTTCTATTAAACCCAAATGAAAAGCATCTATCGAAATTTAAGTGATATCGTGTTTTTTTTCTTT
Source organism: Penaeus vannamei (assembly GCF_003789085.1). Taxonomy (NCBI): domain Eukaryota; kingdom Metazoa; phylum Arthropoda; class Malacostraca; order Decapoda; family Penaeidae; genus Penaeus; species Penaeus vannamei. The sequence goes on from NW_020870972.1 coordinate 216,209, forward strand.
TTTTTTTAAGATCTCAGTTATACAGTTAACAAAAAACAAAGAGACGGGGGGGGGGGGGTAGCATGTCAAGTTTCCTCCTTTTTAGGTAAAAGAAACTGACGACTGACTTTGTGTCTGCTTTATCACTGTAAAATATGTTCTCGGTTTCGGTTAAAGCCTAAACTGAATATAATTATTCATACATATATATATATATATATATATATATATATATATATATATATATATATATATATAATATTTTTTTTTTTTTTTTTTTTTTTTTTTTTTTTATGAAACTTCAAGCTAAAACCTTGACTGTTTGGAATGAAGCAATCAAATTTAGGGTGCATTTTTTGACGGCAAGATATTTCAAAGTTTCTTGAAGAATCTTGAAACTATCTAATAGCAGATTTAAACTGTTGCCCTTAAACTGTGTTGACGATTTTTTTCTAGTTATTCATAACTTTTTGTGCTATACAATATGTAAAAGATTTTTTTTTTTTGAAATTCCTATATCCTTCACCTCCGTTAAATACTAAATCTCCTCGTTTAATTCACTATCATTACTAATAGCACCTAGTCCATCCTTTCCCAACCCTGGGGTCGACGTTTTTTTTTTTTTTTTTTTTTTTTTTTTGGGGGGGGGGGATTTTACATAAACTAATAGATTTCTCAAAAATATATATGTCACGTTTACAAGAAGTGTAGGAAAACTTGAAAGCAACTCCCTATACTCCCATCATTTAGTTGTCTACAAAATGAGCCATAATACGTTGATTTCGAAATAAAAACAACGTAATTCCTTATCATCTACCTGCATTCAGAAATCTTGCGGAAATTCCCAGCACGGAAAGTCACAAGCTACTTATCTTACGGCTTCGGGTGTTTCTCGGCGTCAATTTACCATTTTTCAAAATTTCTGTTTTCATATCTTAATAAAACAATCTTTCATCTATTGCATACGGATGCACATTTTTTTTCGATGGCGACCTAGTTTTTTTGTGTGAGTATTTTACGTAGACGACTTTTTGAGCACCATAAAAGGTTATATTATATATATATATATATTAATATATATATATATATAATATATTATATATATATATGTGTGTGTGTGTGTGTGTGTGTGTGTGGTGTGTGTGTGTGTGTGTGTGTGTGTGTGTGTGTGTGTGTGTGTGTGTGTGTGTGTGTGTGTGTGTGTGTGTGTGTGTGTGTGTGTGTGTGGTGTGTGTGTGTGTGTGTGTGTGTGTGTGTGGTGTGTGTGTGTGTGTGTGTGTGTGTGTGTGTGTGTGTGTGTGTGTGTGTGACTTTACAGGCAGCACATGAAAATATTGCAAAATATATTTGCATGCAATAGATGTACTATTCAGCTACAACATGAGCTATAATACGTTTATTTCGGATTCAAAATGCGTGTGCTTCCCGTAAATATGCAGTGTATAAAAATATCGCCATCTTTTTTCTCTTCATATTTTTTAGCTTGGATAACAAATGGTATATAAAATAGTTCTGTATGGTGTAATCATCCGTTATTTCCTTTCATTATTGCTATTTTGGGGTTTTACTACATATTCTGTCTGCAATATCCTCGTTCTCCATGCCAGCGAATTGCACACTCAGGCGGGGAAACGAGAGAAGGGGAGGCGCACGTGTTCTTGGGGCGAGGGTCCCAGCCTCCGTAACTCTACGGGACAAAATACCCACCTTTCACATCAGATTGTACTGGCAGGTCAGTACAGCCTGTAATGTTGAAGAAACTAAGTGTAAATTATGCAATGAAGAATATAAGCGAACACTTGTACATTATATCTCAGAGTGCCATGTAATACAGCCTTTCAGACCACCTAGCATGAGGTATGGAGAACTATGTAACTACTTCATATCATCTAATGTCTTGGATGATATAATTATGTTATATCCTAAATTTCGAATGTAGTATCACATGACCACATATCAAATGTTACATTGCCTATCCACGCCCAAGCCGTACGCCGGCTTTGTAGATGAGTAGATAAATTACTGATTGTTCTTTTCTTTTAAATGATATATTATAGATCGTAATAATGTTATGATCTAGATTTACACTGTAATACTATTATATAATGCTTTGACCATGCATCGAATGTACTACAGCTTGCCCACGCCTGTGCAATTAGCCAGGGTGGTAAATAAAGGACTAAAACTAAAAAAAAAACATGGTATTAATGTCAATATTTCTAGACTCTTTCTAGATGTATGCATCTATGGTTTATACAAAACAAGATCAAGACAGTGTGATATTGTGACCGCAAGAATCAGATTGGGATATAGATTGTATTGGCAAGTCAGTACAGTCTGTAATGTTGAAGAAACAAAGTGTAAATTTTGCAATGAAGAATGTAAGCGAACACTTGTACATTATATCTCTAAGTGTCATTTAATACAGCCTTTCAGACCACCTAGCATGAGGTATGGGTACTATTTAACTACTTCATATCATCTAATGTCTTGGGAGATATACTTATGTTGTATCCTAAATTTGGAATGTAGTATCACATGACCACATATCAAATGTTACATTGCCTTTCCACGCCCAAACCATACGCCGGCTTGGTAGATGAATAGATCAATTACTGTGATTGTTCTTTTCTTTTAAATGATATATTATAGATCGTAATAATGTTATGATCTAGATTTCCAATGTAATACTATTATATAATGCTTTGACCATGTATCAAATGTACCACAGCTTGCCCACGCCTGTGCAGTTAGCCAGGGTGGTAAATAAAGGACTAAAACTAAAAAAAAAGAACATGGTATTAATGTCAATATTTCTAGACTCTATGGTTTATACAAAACAAGAACAAGACAGTGTGATATTGTGACCGCAAGAATCAGATTGGGATATAGATTGTATTGGCAAGTCAGTACAGTCTGTAATGTTGAAGAAACAAAGTGTAAATTATGCAATGAAGAATATAAGCGAACACTTGTACATTGTATCTCAGAGTGCCATGTAATACAGCCTTTCAGACCACCTAGCATGAGGTATGGAGAACTATGTAACTACTTCATATCATCTGATGTCTTGGAAGATATAATTATGTTATATCCTAAATTTGGAATGTAGTATCACGTGACCACATATCAAATGTTACAATGCCTTTCCACGCCCAAACCGTACGCCGGCTTGGTAGATGAGTAGATAAATTACTGTGTGATTGTTCTTTTCTTTTAAATGATATATTATAGATCGTAATAATGTCATGATCTAGATTCCCAATGTAATACTATTACATAATGTTTTGACCATGTATCGAATGTACCACAGCTTGCCCACGCCTGTGCAGTTAGCCAGGGTGGTAAATAAAGGACTAAAACTAAAAAAAAAACATGGTATTAATGTCAATATTTCTAGACTCTTTCTAGATGTATGCATCTATGGTTTATACAAAACAAGATCAAGACAGTGTGATATTGTGACCGCAAGAATCAGATTGGGATATAGATTGTATTGGCAAGTCATTACAGTCTGTAATGTTGAAGAAACAAAGTGTAAATTATGCAATGAAGAACGTAAGCGAACACTTGTACATTATATCTCAGAGTGTCATGTAATACAGCCTTTCAGACCACCTAGCATGAGGTATGGGTACTATTTAACTACTTCATATCATCTAATGTCTTGGGAGATATACTTATGTTGTATCCTAAATTTGGAATGTAGTATCACATGACCACATATCAAATGTTACAATGCCTTTCCACGCCCAAAACATACGCCGGCTTGGTAGATGAGTAGATAAATTACTGTGTGATTGTTCTTTTCTTTTAAATGATATATTATAGATCGTAATAATGTTATGATCTAGATTTCCAATTGAATACTATTACATAATGTTTTGACCATGCATCGAATGTACCACAGCTTGCCCACGCCTGTGCAGTTAGCCAGGGTGGTAAATAAAGGACTGAACTAGACTAAAACATTCCGCGAATTGCAGATATACAAATCCAGGGGAGTGTAAAACTAGGTATATATGGTATGTGAGTAGTTACAGATCAATTCCGTGTAATTCATGAGCTTGTGTTTATTTTCATTATTACCTCCGTTTTTTTTTTTTTTTTTTTTTTTTTTTTTTTTTTTTTTTTTTTTTTTTTTTTTTTTGCAAGATAATTTAAAATGTTACAAACAAATTTTCATGAGATTTGTACTAGAGGTGTGTGTCTCAGCCGAACTTATAGACCATTACATTTTGGTGATGATCTAAGTCATGATTCGCATCCAGATATTCATGAAACTTTTACCAGGGGTGTGTCTCGGCCTATCTCACATTCCTTCAAATTTTTGGGGGGTGTGCCAGCTCATTTGGTAAATCTACCTCCAATTTGGGGGTAGATGTTTTGTATGCTCAAAACATTTTGCTGAAGGATGAAACTGACGAAATATGATCCAAACATAACAAATTTAAAATACTGTATATGAATGGCATATCATTCTTATTTATTTGTATACAAAGTTCTTCGTTATTTTTTATTCTTTTATATTTATTTATTTATTTATTTATTCATTTATTTATTTTATTTATTCATTTATTTTTTTACGATTCCCAGATTTTTTTTCGGAAAATGGTTAGTCTCATGTGTGAAATTTTATTTTTTCCTGAAAATAATCTATTTTATTTTTTTATATCCAATCGTTACGTCACAATTAAGGTAAGGTGAAAAGTCGTAATACTTTGGTGGACATCGACATTGCGGGCAGGCCTTGAAAATTTCAGGGGGGATTCGGAGGCCCTGAAACTCTTTGGAAAATGCATGGAACTCAGAATTGGCAAAGTGGAAGACTGGCAAAAAAAAAAAAAAAAAAAAAAAAAAAATTGGTAGACGAATTTTTTGACATTTCATAACTAATGTTCATTGATTTTTTTTTTATTATTATCTAAATTTGTTCATACTCCCGCTAAATCATTAAAAAAAATTGGTAGACGAATTTTTTGACATTTCATAACTAATGTTCATTGATTTTTTTTTTTCGTATTATCTAAATTTTTTCATACTCCCGCCAAATCACTTACATATCTCTATGATTGGGTTTATTTGTATGTACAGGTAAAAATAATAAATATCTACTTCCATTAAGTCCTAAAAATGCTTTTCATTTCGAACTTGACGGTGGCAAAGCGATCTAAATTAATTCCATGATGAACACTAATTTTGAGAAAATGTTTTGTCCGAAAAAAAACGGGGATGGCGCTAGTAAAGATGATAATAATGATAACAGTGACAAGAATAATAGTAATAATAAGATTGATAATATAGATAATGATAATGATGATGATGGCAACAATAATAATGACAATAAGAATGATGATAATAATCATTGTAACAATAATGATAATGATAATAA
>NW_020870972.1:229079-236579 GCF_003789085.1 Penaeus vannamei
GGTGGGTCGTCGAGGTGGGTCGGTGGGTCGTCGGGTGGGTCATCGTCGAGGTGGGTCGTCGGTGGGTCAAGGTGGTCGTCAAGGTGGGTCGTCGAGGTGGGTCGTCAAGGTGGGTCGTCGAGGTGGGTCGAGGAAAGGTGGTCGTCCGTCAAGGTGGTCGTCAGAGGTGGGTCGTCGAGGTGGTCCCGAGCGACGTGAGCGACGTCTGGTCGTCTGGAAAGGGTCCGGAGGCGGCAGGCAAATGGATCCTGGGGACTCCGACGATGAAGACGGCGACGGGGAAAAGACTGGACCACCACCGCAACCCTTCAAACCCGAGTGTTGATTGTTGACTGTCTGCAAGAAAGGATATTTTGTTATCGCGAAGGTGTCTGCAGCTCGGAGCAAATCCCTCTCTTCGGTCCCGCCAGTCCAGAGTGCTTCGGGAATGCCAACGGAGAGATTCGGAGCAAGGAATGTTGGAATAAAAGAGAAACAAAGGATTTTGCCGATTTTTTCAGGAGACAGGCAGACAGACAGCGAGGAGAGAGAGAAAGAGAAAAAATGGCAGATAGGCAGACAGACAAATAAGAAGAGAGAGAGAGCGAAATGCAGGCAGCAGCGAGATGGAAACAGAGAAAGAGAAACACAACGGTAGGCAGGCAGACAGACAGCAAGAAGAAAGAGAGAGAGCGAAAAGCAGCAGACAGCGCGAAGGAAACAGAGAAGAGAAACACAAAGGTAGACAGGCAGACAGACAGCAAGAAGAAAGAGAGAGAGAGAAAGGCAGACAGACAGCGAAAAGAAAGAGAGAGAACAAAACAAAGGTAAACAGGCAGGCAGACAACGAGAAGAAAGACAGAGAAACACATAATCAGAGAGGTATGAAGACAGCAAGAAGAAAGAGAGAAACAGAAGCAGAAAGACAGCAAGAAGAAAGAGAGAAACAGAAGCAGAAAGGCAGCAAGAAGAAAGCGAGAGAGATAGAGAGAGAGAATGCTAGACAGCGAGAAGATAGATAGAGAAACAAAGGCAGACAGCGAGAAGAAAGATAGATAGAGAGAGAAACAAAGGCAAGACAGCGAGAAGAAAGATAGATGAGAGAGAGAAACAAAGGCAGACCGCGAGAAGAAAGATAAAAGAGAGAGAAAAAAGGCAGCGAGAAGAAGAAAGAGAGAGAAACAAAGGCAGACAGCGAGAAGAAAAAGAAACAAAGGCAGACAGCGAGAAGAAAGATAGATAGAGAGAGAAACAAAGGCAGACAGCGAGAAGAAAAGAGAGAGAAACAAAGGCAGACAGCGAGAAGAAAGATAGAGAGAGAGAGACAAAGGCAGACAGCGAGAGAGAAAACAAAGGCAGACAGAGAGAAGCAAAGGCAGAAGAGGAGAAGATAGAGAGAGAAAACAAAGGCAGACAGCGAGAGAGAAGAGAGAGAACAAAGGCAGACAGCGAGAAGAAGAAGAGAGAGAGAAACAAGGCAGACAGCGAGAAAAGATAGAGAGAGAGAGAAACAAAGGCAGACAGAGGAGAAAAGAAAGAAGAGAGAGAGAAACAAAGGCAGACAGCGAGAAGAAAGATAGAGAAAGAGAAGAAGAAAGAGACAGAAGAAGAGAGAGCAAGGCAGACAGCGAGAGAGAAAGAGAGAGACAAAGGCAGACAGCGAGAAGAAAGATAGAGAGAGAGAAACAAAGGCAGACAGCGAGAAGAAGCAAAGGCAGACAGCGAGAAGACAAAGGCAGAAGCGAGAAGAAAGATAGAGAGAGAGAGAACAAAGGCAGACAGCGGAGAAAGATAGAGAGAGAGAGAAGGCAGACAGCGAGAAGACAAAGGCATAAGATAGAGAGAGAGAAACAAAGGCAGACAGCGAGAAGAAGATAGATAGAGAGAGAGGCAAAGGAGAAGACAGCGAGAAGAAAGATAGAGAGAGACAACAAAGGCAGACAGCGAGAAGAAAGATAGAGAGAAGAAACAAAGGCAGACAGCGAGAAGAAGATAGAGAGAGAAACAAAGGAGACAGCGAGGAGAAAGATAGAGAGAGAGAGAAACAAAGGCTGACACGAGAAGAAAGATAGAGAGAGAGAGAACAAAGGCAGACACGAGAAGAAAGATAGAGAGAGAGGAACAAAGGCAGACAGCGAGGAGAAAGATAGAGAGAGAGAGAAACAAAGGCAGACAGCGAGGAGAAAGATAGAGAGAGAGAGAAACAAAGGCAGACTGCGAGAAGAAAGATAGAGAGAGAGAGAAACAAAGCAACAGCGAGAAAAAGATAGAGAGAGAGAGAAACAAAGGCAGACAGCGAGGAAGAAGATAGAGAGAGAGAGGAACAAAGGCAGACAGCGAGAAGAAAGATAGAGAGAGAAACAAAGGCAGACAGCGAGAAGAAAGATAGAGAAGAGAGAAACAAAGGCAGACAGCGAGAAGAAAGATAGAGAGAGAGAGAAACAAAGGCAGAAGCGAGAAGAAAGATAGAGAGAGAGAGAAACAAAGGCAGACAGCGAGAAGAAAGATAGAGAGAGAGAGAAACAAAGGCAGACAGCGAGAAGAAAGATAGAGAGAGAGAGAAACAAAGGCAGACAGCGAGAAGAAAGATAGAGAGAGAGAGAAACAAAGGCAGACAGCGAAGCGAAAAGAAAGATAGAGAGAGAGAACAAAGGCAGACAGCGAGAAGAAGATAGATAGAGAGAGGAACAAAGGCAGACAGCGAGGAGAAAGGTAGAGAGAGAGAGAAACAAAGGCAGACAGCGAGGAGAAAGATAGAGAGAGAGAGAAACAAAGGCAGCGAGAAGAAAGATAAGAGAGAGAGAGAACAAAAGGCAGACAGCGAGAAGAAAGATAGAGAGAGAGAGAAACAAAGGCAGACAGCGAGAGAAAGATAGAGAGAGAGAGAGACAGCGACAGAGAAACAAGGCAGACAGCGAGGAGAAAGATAGAGAGAGAGAGAACAAAGGCAGACAGCGAGAAGAAGAGAGAGAGAGAGAGAGAGAAGAAACAGCAGCAGCGAGAAGAAGATGAGAGAGAGAGAGATAGAGAGAGAGAGAAACAGACAGCGAGGAGAAAGATAGAGAGAGAGAAAACAAAGGCAGACAGCGAGGAGAAAGATAGAGAGAGAGAGAAACAAAGGCAGACGCGAGAAGAAGATAGAGAGAGAGAGAACAAAGGCAGACAGCGAGAAGACATAGAGAGAGAAGAAAGGCAGAGCGAGAAGAAAGATAGAGAGAGAGAAACAAAGGCAGACAGCGAGAAGAAAGATAGAGAGAGGAGAAGAGAGAAACAGGCCCAAAGGCAGACAGCGAGAAGAAAGATAGAGAGAGAGAGAACAAAGGCAGCGAGAGAAAGAAGAGAGAGAAGGCAGACAGCGAGAAGAAAGATAGAGAGAGAGAGGAACAAAGGCAGACAGCGAGAAGAAAGATAGAGAGAGAAAACAAAGGAGACAGAGAGAAAGATAGAGAGAGAGAGAAACAAAGGCAGACAGCGAGGAGAAAGAGAGAGAGAGAAACAAAGGCAGACAGCGAGGAGAAGATAGAGAGAGAGAGGAACAAAGGCAGACAGCGAGAAGAAAGATAGAGAGAGAGAGGAACAAAGGCAGACAGCGAGAAGAAAGATAGAGAGAGAGAGAGAAACAAGAGCAGACAGCGAGAAGAAAGATAGAGAGAGAGAGAGGAGACAGAGAAAAGATAGAGAGAGAAGAGAAACAAAGGCAGACAGCGAGGAGAAAGATAGAGAGAGAGAGAAAAAAGGCAGACAGCGAGGAGAAAGAGAGAGAGAGAGAAACAAAGGCAGACAGCGAGAAGAAAGATAGAGAAGAAGAAACAAAGCAGACAGCGAGAAGAAAGATAGAGAGAGAGAGAAACAAAGGCAGACAGCGAGAAGAAAGATAGAGAGAGAGAGAAACAAAGGCAGACAGCGAGGAGAAAGATAGAGAGAGAGAGAAACAAAGGCAGACAGCGAGGAGAAAGGTAGAGAGAGAGAGAAACAAGGCAGACAGCGAGGAGAAAGATAGAGAGAGAGAGAAACAAAGGCAGACAGCGAGAAGAAAGATAGAGAGAGAAACAAAGGCAGACAGCAGAAGAAGAGAGAGAGAGAGAAACAAGGCAGACGAGGAAAGATAGAGAGAGAGAGAGAGAGACAGCGAGAAGAAATAGAGAGAGAGAACAGACAGCGAGAGAGAAAGATAGAGAGAGAGAGAAACAAAGGCAGACAGCGAGGAGAAAGAGAGAGAGAGAGAAACAAAGGCAGACAGCGAGAAGAAAGATAGAGAGAGAGAAACAAAGGCAGACAGCGAGAAGAAAGAGAGAGAGAGAGAAACAAAGGCAGACAGCGAGAAGAAAGATAGAGAGAGAGAGAAACAAGGCAGACAGCGAGAGAAAGGAGAGAGAGAGAAACAAAGGCAGACAGCGAGAAGAAAGATAGAGAGAGGAGAAACAAAGGCAGACAGCGAGAGAAAGATAGAAGAGAGAAAACAAGGCAGACAGCGAGAGAAAGATAGAGAGAGAGAGAAACAAAGGCAGACAGCGAGAAGAAAGATAGAGAGAGAGAGAAACAAAGACAGAGAAGAAAGATAGAGAGAGAGAAACAAGGCAGACAGCGAGAAGAAAGATAGAGAGAGAGAGAAACAAAGGCAGACAGCGAGAGAAAGATAGAGAAGAGAGAACAAAGGTAGAGAGAGAGAGAAACAAAGGCAGACAGCGAGAGAAAGATAGAGAGAGAGAGAAACAAAGGCAGACAGCGAGAAGAAAGATAGAGAGAGAGAGAAACAAAGGCAGACAGCGAGAAGAAAGATAGAGAGAGAGAGAACAAAGGCAGACAGCGAGAGAAATAGAGAGAGAGAAACAAAGAGAAGGAGAAGAAAGATAGAGAGAGAAACAAAGGCAGACAGCGAGAAGAAGATAGAGAGAGAGGAAACAAAGGCAGACAGCGAGAGAAGAAAGAGAGATAGAGAGAGAGAGAAACAAAGGCAGACAGGCAGAAAGAGAGAGCGAGACAAAGGCAGACAGGAAGGGCAACAGCGAGAGGAAAGAGAGAAACAATGTCAGACAGCGAGAAGAGAGAAACAAAAGCAGACAGCGAGAATAAAGCAAGGAATTCACAAACAGAGAGGAGCTATAATAATCATAAGAATATTTTTGTATAGTTTAGCTTAAATCCAGAGAGAGTGAGAGCAGATTATATGTATTTAAAGCCAATCAGATTGAGTAATTCCCAGTAAGGTAATAATATGAATAACACTTGCTAGATATTATATATTTTCGACTTCAAATACTCGCTATGTTAGTTTTTTGAAAAGAAAAAAAAAGAAAATTATGGTATACATTTCCATAAATAAACGAAAACAACCATAAAAGAATTATGATAAAGTGTGCAAGGATGAGGGCGAAATATTGCGGAATAAGAAAATGGCGTTTATGATAAGAGAGGAAATTAAGAAAGGGGAAGAGAGAGTAGAAAGAAGGAGATAAGGTTCATGGGGTAGGAGGAAAGGTAGAGAAAGATAAAGAGGGAGGGATGAAAGGTGCAATGAAGGGCAGAATGAGGCATGGGAATAAGACGACTTGAAGGAAAAGGAAAAGATTACCCAAAGGAAGAAGAAGAATAAGGAACACAGAAGATGAGAGAACAAGAGAAAAGGAGAAGAGAGAAAGCTAGGAAGATTTTAACCAACGGGAATGTGACTGACCATCCGAGAAATAGAGAAATGACGTTCTTTCAAAATGAGAAAAGGTCAGCTTGGACAAAGTCACTCGGAGAGGAATAAGGTCACATAAAGAGAGAGAAAAAGTCAGTGTGAAGGAAGAAAAGTCACCCAGAGGAGGAGAAATAATGTCAGTCGGAGGAGAAAAGGTCACCGGAGAACCTTACAAACGCACATACATGTCTTCACGTGTCCACAAAGCCACACACAGAGAATCGCAGGTGTGAATCTGTGTGTGTGGGTTTGTGTTCGTGCATGTGTGCGTGCGTGCATGAATGTGTGTGTGTGTGTGTGCGTATGAGTGTGTGGTGCGTGTGTGTGGTACGTGAATGTGTGTGTGTGTGTGTACGTGTGCGTGTATGTGATGTGCGTGTGCGTGCATGAGTGTGTGTGTGTGTGTGTGTGCGTGTGAGTGTGTGTATGTGCGTGTGGTGCATGGTGTGTATGTGTGTGTGCCTGTGCGTGCATGAGTGTGTGTGTGTATGTGCGCCTGGCAGAGTAGAAAGAAAAGGACACGTGATGAATGGAATAAGGTCACGTGAGGAGACGAAGCGGTCAAAGTGAAGTGAAAGAAAATTGGAAAGTAGGAAAAACATTAGGGAAAAACAACAACACGATGAAGACAAAATCATCCAAAAAAGGAAAATGAAGTACAGAGTAAAATAATAATAATAATGATAATAAACAAATCGATACACACATGAATAATAAGAAAAGGAAAAGAAAAAGAGCAGTTTGATTGACGGAAGGTCACCCAGAGGAAGAGAGAGATAAGATGTCTGTATGAAGTTTTGGACCTCGCTTTTTTTTAATCGGTGTTTTTTTTTTCTATCTTTCTTATATAGTCTTTGTTTCGGATCTTGGATATCGATCTACCTCTCGGGTGACCTTCCTCAACTCCCTCCAAAGCCTTCATTAACCGGAAAGGGTGACCTTTTCTCACGCCCATCCCACCCTGACCTATCCCCTTCCCTTCGCCCTCCTCCGATCCGGGAGAGCGGAGAGGGTTCCTGCGTCCCCTCCGGATCCCAATCCCCAATCCCGAATCCTGTGAAGCGTGGTACCCCGCTCCCTACTCCCCCTCCTTGCGTCGCCCCCCCCCCCCACCCTCATCGTCCGCCCCACCCTCCATCGCCACATCGCCCCTCATCACCCCCCTCCCCCATCCTGCCACTACATCTCTCCCACTTCATCCTCTCCCTCCCCACTAGCGCCCCCTACGCCCCCCCTCCTAGTCTCGCCATCGATGTCCGCTTGTCCGGATTGTCCTCAATTACCATTCCTAATCCGGTCTGTCGTAGGTTCTCTCTGGGTCGTGAATAAGCGATTTCCCTCTGTCCCTCCCCTCCTCCTCCTCCCCCTCTCCTTCCTCCCCTTCCCCCTCCTTCCCTTCACCCTTCCCTCCTCCTCCTCCTCCCCTCTTCCTTTCCCTTTCCCCTTCCTCCCTCCCGTTTCTTCCCTTCCTTCCTCCCTTCTCCCCCCACTTCCCTCCCCTCTTCTTTTCCTTCCCTCTTCACCTTTTCCTTCCCTTACCTTTCTCCCTCCCTTTTCTTCCTTCTCTTCCTCCCTCCTTCCCCTTCTTCCCTTCCCCCTTCCCCCCTCTCCCGTCATCCTTCCCTCCCCTTCCCTTCCTTCTTCCTCTCCAAAAGACCCTTGCTCCCTCTCCCCTCTCTTCCCTTCCTCACTCTGCCCCCTCCCCCCCCCCCCCTCCCATTCCCCTCCTTGGAACAGCCGCCGAAAGCTATCACTCTAAGCTCGGTGAACAGTGAATAAGTGATGATCTCCGCTATGACCGCTTACCGTGCGTTCGTCTGCGGGAATTAACTGCGTCT
>NW_020870972.1:244079-246579 GCF_003789085.1 Penaeus vannamei
ACACACACACACACACACACACAACACACACACACACACACACACACACACACACACACACAATATATATATATATATATATATATATATATATATATATATATATATATATATATATATATAATACACACAAACGTTTGTATTTATATATGTCCATTTCGTACTTTTACACAACACACACACACACACATGCATATAGATATATGCATATGTACATATGTGTATCTATGCATCCATGTATGTATACACACGCTTATATGAACAGGTACATGCAATAAGCATAAAGGAACAAACATCACAGAATCTCCACATTCCATAAAACAACCTCATATCAAAACGTAAAAAAAAAAAAAAAAAAAAAAAAACACCGGAATCATACAAAATTACAGTAAAGGAAACGATAATACAAACAAAATCCTACACATTTCCATACAAAGCGCCGTCCATATTATCTGGAAAATATTGCGTGCATAACTGCCACAGCGGGGATTATCTGTTGATTCCAGCTCTTTAAAGTTCATGTTTGATTAGAAACAGATTGCTGAGTTGCAGGATCGACAAACGCAATTAGTATTTTCATCATGGAGATGGTAGTTTTTCTTTTCTTTTTTATCTTTTCTTATCTGCGTTTTTGTTTTTTTATTTCCAGTTATACTTTTTTTTCTCTTTTTTCTTCTGTTTTATTTCGTTTTTCCTTCATTGTATTTCTTTATTTCTTGTTTTCAGTTTATTATTATTTTTTCTTTTTTTCACTGTCATTTCATTTTTATTTCTCTTTCTCCTTTGTTCTTATTCTAATTTGTATCTGTCATTTTCTTATTTCCATTTTCATTTCATTTTTTTCTTATTTTCATTCCAATTAATTTAAAACAAACTTACATGCATATTTCATCAGGTAAGTCACTGGGGTTCCATGACTGTTTTCTGTTTATGATAATATATTCTGTATCATTTTGATTTACTCTTATTTTATTTTATTTTATTTTATTTTATTTTATTCTATTACTCTTATTTTATTTTATTTTATTTTATTACTTAAAAACTATTTGTCGATTGCGTTCAAGATAAACGAAATAGGATTTTTATTATCTTCATCGGGAATCCTTATGAAGAATATCATCCCAACAGAACAGAACGAAATTCATTTATGTTAATATCAACAACATTTTATAGTTAATAACAACAGATAATTCATTCCAGGACGTGGGACAAACTCAGTACAAAGGAGAGAGAGAGAGAGAGAGAGAGAGAGAGAGAGAGAGAGAGAGAGAGAGAGAGAGAGAGAGAGAGAGAGAGAGAGAGAGAGAGAGAGAGAGAGAGAGAGAGAGAGAGAGAGAGACAGACAGAGAGAGAGGGGGGGAGATGGAGAGAAAGAGAGAAAGAGAGAGAGAGAAACATAGACTGGCAAACAGACGACGAACAGACAGACACACAGTCAAACAGAAAGAGGGAAGGGGAGAGAAACACGGCATAAAGGAAGAAAAAAAAGTAAATAGGAAATACCTTCCGTCCTTACCGCACTTTTCCTCTCTCCTCTCCCTCTCCTCTCTCCGTCCCCGCCATTCCTTCACCCTCCCCCCCTCCCCCACCCTCCCTCCCATCCACCCTCCCCCCTCCCCCACCCACCCCAACCACCCTAATTAAGAAACGTTATCAAGCATAGAAGGCTGGTCGATTAATCTCCTTGCCACTCACCCACTACTTCAGAAGTGAGTCTGCGAGTCTTCTCTCTCTAATCTCCGTATGTCTCTCTCTCTTCTCTCTCTTCTCTCTCTCTCTCTCTCTCCTCTCTTCTCTCTGCTCTCTCTCCTCTCTCTCTCTCTCTTCTCTCTCCTCTCTCTCTCTCGGTCTCTCTCCGTCTCTCTCTGCTCTCTCTCCTCTGTCTCGCTCTCTTCTGCGCCTCTCTCCTCTCTCGTCTCTCTCTCTCTCTCATCTCCCGTCTTCTCTCTCTCGCTCTCTTCTCCTCTCTCTCTCTCCTCCTCTCTCCGTCTCTCTCCTCTTCTCTCTCTCTCTCTCATCTCTTTCTTTGTCTCATTCTCGAGGCGCTTAAGGAGGTAGAATCAATGCAACCTTTTACTTTAAGAATGTCTGCCGTTTATCTATAAATTTCTCTTCTTTTTTTGGCTTAACAAATTATAATCATGATTGAAATATAATCATTATCCTCAACTGTATTTAGTATCATTTATTAGTAATTAGTAGTATAATTATCATTCATTACTATTATATTATCATTTATTATATTATCGTATTATTATTATTATCTTCATTATTATTAATTATTATTATTATTATTATATTATTATTTATTATCATTATCAGTATCATTATTATCATTATTTCCTCTGTTGTTGTTATTATTATCATATCATTATTATCATTTGTCATCGTTAATGCTAATTTTTATTCATTATAAATTAATACTCGCAATCATTACTATTATCATCACTATTAATATTATCATTACTGTTGTTGTTGTTTTGCTTTCTGTTCATTATCA
>NW_020870972.1:251730-259230 GCF_003789085.1 Penaeus vannamei
TCTCTTTCTCTCTCTCTCTCTCACTCTCTTTCTCTCTCTCTCTCACTCTCTTTCTCTCTCTCTCTCTCACTCTCTTTCTCTCTCTCTCTCTCACTCTCTTTCTCTCTCTCTCATTCTCACTCTCTCTCTCTCTCTCATTCTCACTCTCTCTCTCTCTCTCTCTTTCTCTATCAATCTCTCTCTCTTTCTCACTCTCACTCTTACTCACTCTTTCTCTCTCTCTGTCTCACTCTCTCTCCCATTCATTCATTCTTTTTCACTCATTCATTCATTCATTCTCTCTCTTATTCTCTATCATTTTCTCTCTCTCTCTCAGAAATTAAGGGAACAAAAAGAAAGGGGGAAAAACTGTATAAGTATTCTCGGCCAATGACAATACATACCATCCCAAGTATTCTATAATGAGCCATGAACATGTATTTATTTTTATCCAAACTAACTTTATTCAACCTCTCTTTTTATTTCCTTTTTTATCATTTACAAAATCTGTTTAAAATCAACAAGAGAATCTGCATATTGTAATTTAAAGATCTTTTTCTTGATCTAGACAAAATACATAGCTATTCATAAACCTTCTGAGTTCTGTACACCTTTTCCTTTATCTTGTATATACAAAAAAACATAAAACTTCTAACAGTAAATTCTCCAACAAAAAGGAGTAATAGCTGATTAACAAATATATTGGATCCTTCTGTAGTGCTCCAGGACAATTCATTCATTCATTCTTTCTTTCTTAAGGGGGGAAAGTAACACTCATTAAGTATTGGCTTTAATGATTCCTAAAAACTTGAATTAGAAATTCCTCTTGTACAAGAAGAAAAAAAATTTACTTGAGCTTCTCAGTAAAAGTTATGAAGACAGAGCTTTCATAACCCTAAAATACCTTTTCATCACCAGAAAGCAAAATAAATTAATATTAACCTATATGACAAGACAAAACAGCAATTTTAGAATGAAAAAGAAAAAAATAAGGCATTTTGAAAAATGTGATACCATAACAGCTTGTCCATAACCTTAATTTAGTTAATATTCCTAACACCAATACAAATGCCTAATCCTGTCCGAGAATATCTGCGTAATTACGTCGGATGATAACCGGTACAGCAGAGGTTGGAAGAACACTCTGCTCTGTGACCAGCACTGTCACAAGGGCAGCTGGTGTCACATCATACACTAGTCGCACTACATTTAGATTTTCTGTGTCCTTCCAATCAGTCAGGAGATCACAGTATTCCCTGGATGGACAATTGACAATGCCATTTGCATCCCCTGTGGGCAAAAAGTATTAAAATTTAGACACGAAAAATACATATACAGATTTAGAAAAATCTAAAATCTTTGAGTACATTTTCCTCTTTTCCTTAATATCTAAATCACCTGAAGTTCAAAGCTCTCCTTTTTCAGGAGAAATTAAACTAAAATCTTCAGATAACATGATATTTTTAGCAATTATGTCTTGCTTCCAAATACATATAATACAATAGGACATTCGGGAAATAAAGAATGCATAACACACCTTTCCCTCCAGAATGAATACAACACACGAACTTACCTAATTCATTCACCACCAAAGAATCAGTGAGATCGTTATTGCTAAACTTGTATGTGTGACAGAGGACAATGAAGGGCGTGTCATGGGTGGCAGCAGCAAGAGCCAGTCCTGCTGTCCCACACATACCCTGGACGGCGCCGTTCATCATGACTGATTCTGCTTCTACTACTACCTTGGTTACCTGATACAGCCAAAAGCAAAGAAATAAGATCCTGAATTGTAAAACATCCATTAAAACCTAATTTGGTGATATGCATGCACAAAATAAAACCTCAGTATAAACAATAATGAAATTCAATGGCAAAAGTTACAGCATATCTTTTAGCACTCACTCTACACACGGCAAAAGCTTCTCAAAACTGACCTTGTGCATAATGTGGGTGACATCTGTAATGAGACGGTAATACGTGGGAACACCCATAGCAGCCAGTTGCTTGACCATATCTGAACCCGTGGGAGGAAAGGGTGAGTCTGCAACCACAACACTCACATTCATGCAACTGCTGCCATTTCGTGCGGCTTCAACCATGTCGCAAACAAGAGCTGAACTGGATATCAAGAAGAAAATGTATTAATACATGAATACACACAAATCATAAAAAACTGAAGCACAATAATTTTCATAAATACAAAAAATTACAAACACACAAAATGTGCACACACACACACAAAATCACACACACACACAAAATCACACACACTCACTCTCTCACACACACTCACTCTCTCACACACACTCACTCTCTCACACACACCCACTCTCTCACACACACCCACTCTCTCACACACACCCACTCTCTCACACACACCCACTCTCTCACACATACTCACTCTCTCACACATACTCACTCTCTCACACATACTCACTCTCTCACACATACTGACTCTCTCACACATACTCACTCTCTCACACATACTAACTCTCTCACACATACTCACTCTCTCACACATACTCCCTCTCTCACACATACTCACTCTCTCACACATACTCACTCTCTCACACATACTCACTCTCTCACACATACTCACACACTCTTATAAGTAACTAACCACTGGCTGTAAACAGAACCTGTACAAGTTAATCTACAGAAACTTTGATTGTATCCAATTAGGCCCCCTGACCCCCTACATAGCCAAGCAGGGTTCCCATTGCAGCTAAGAAAAAGTAACAAATCAAATTTTAACCCACTTATGATGGGTGTCCCATATATGAGACACCCTGAAAAGTAAACCGGTGTCCTGCCGATGCAACACCAGATCAGAGCTCGCGCTCTGATTTTGTCACCTGTTGCGAGTGGCGCACAGGCAGGTTGCTGGACTCATCCATACACTGATTTTGAAGCCACCCAGAAAATATTATTTTTGGTTTATAAATGTACCATCTCTTGTGGGTTAAATAGGGTAAGAGTGATACTACTACTTAAAAAATCTATCAAATAAAGGAACAAAGACATGATTCTCTTAATCTGTTCTGAATGCAAGCAATATCACCATAAAGGCAATGCCTGCAATGCTGTCTTCTGCATCACTTTAACTCCCAAAGGTGATGAAGAACAACCACATAACACTCCCTACTGATAGTCTAACACTCTAGAACATACTAACAAAGGAAAAAACAAATGAAATAATGCAGAATGACCACAAGAAAATACCTCATGAAACATTTCTCGGCATGGGAACAAACCTGGGTTATATCTGTAGTATGCCAGAAGCCCTACTTGAGAGGGGGTCAAGTTTTCCCTAAATTTCTTTAGTACAGTTTTCATTTTACAGCGAAAGAGTGGATACCTTTTGATTACATTCTATGTGTATATTCATCAATTCTCATCAATATATAAAAATGTAATCACTTTCACATGCATTGGAAATATGCTTACTAGCCAAATGTAAGAATAACATCTCCATCCTTGAGTAACTGGGCACCATGAGTGGCTATGGTGCTGCTGGCGAGGTTGATGTTGTCGCAAACATACTCATCAATGGCTGTGCGTAACAAGTCTTTGGCTTGTGCCTCGGGGACATTCGGCTCGATGCTGTTTATCTTGTGCTTCAAAAATCTGAAATAATAACCATTTTCTTAAATTTCTTTTTCTTAATTTGATGTAATTCATTGCATACACCCAGAAAGATATAGAGGATGAGGAAAAAATATTAATAACAAGGTTTATATCTATATCTCAAATTTGATTTTATATCTATATCTCAAATTTGATACAATAAAGAATCAATCAACTATGCCAGGCCTATGTATTTCAATAAAAATGGGAAATCAGGAAAAAAATAAAAAAAAAATAAATAAATAAATAAATATTACAACCAATAAGCACACACCTGACGGCATTGTCCATTGCAATTGCCAGAGGACGACATGCATGGAGGTGTGCCACATTAGGCACTATCTTCTCTGCAAGATCTCTGGAGAGGTCACAAGACTCAGGTGTTCTATAGTCATTGATGAATCTCTTCAGAGCAGCTAATGTTGCAATTACCCGTGCAGTTGACCCATCCACAACACGGTCCTGTGTAAATTTCATATGACAACAAGCTAGCATGATAAATAAATTTGCAATAGTTCAATCTCTCACATATACTTTGATCAACATAAGACAGTACAGTAGTCAATGGGTTAGATTTAACATGTACACTACATAAAAACATTTTCCACTTCCCTCCAAAATCCCTGTTGTAACTCTTAATAAGAGGAAACCTTGTGAGCTCTACCTATCATATTACCGTAATAGAAACAGGACAACAGCTCAGTGTAGTTTACTGGCATAATCCTACCTTCATCTTTTGACCGAGAGTCCTTATAGCAGGGTGGATGGAATCACTGTTGACAGGTAGTGATGGTGGATGCGACGTGTAAGGGGTGAGGTGGCCTAGCAGTGGGATTCTCCGCGAGCTGTCCTTCTCCACACTCTTCTTGTCCCTAAAGCGCCTCCCATCAGCAAACTTTTTGGTTTGTGGTGCTTTTTTAGCTTCCTCACGTATGATCTTTTGAGACTGAGGCTGGCTCTTTTTCTGCTTCTCTGCTTCCTGCTGTGCTTTTGCTAATGCTTTAGCCTGCCTCTGGGCTTCCTGCTTCTCACGTCTTTCCCGCTTCAGGTCTGCTTTTGACTTGCCACTGCCATCTTCAACCCCTTCTTTCTGCTGCGGCTCCTGCCCCTGCTTACACTGCTGCGGAGGTGCTGCTTTCTCCTCTGCTGGCTTGCTCTGAGCCTTAGCTTCCTTCTGGTTTTGAGGAGGTGGCTTTTTGTTTTCCTTTGTGCTCTCATCTGTACCACCTTCCTTGGCTTTGCTCTGATCACCTCCTTTCTTTTTTCCTGCTTTCTTTGCCTCCTTCCTGGCTTTCCTCTCCATTTCTATTTCTTCTCTTGACTTCTCTGCACCAGGGTGCTCTTCAGTACCTTTACCTTTTGATGATGATGTTTCAGAAGCAGGTTTTGCGACTGGAGATACCTTAGTAGCTGTATTCTGATTTTGCTGAGGGACACTAACAGGCTTGGTTCCACCAGAAGACATCTCTTTACCTCCATGTTGCAAGACTATATTTTCCAGCAACTGGCAAAGACTAGCAAGCTTTTGGTCAGACATCTTTCCCTGTTTATTCTCACTACTTGATGGACAAGTGGTAGAAAAATTAGCTTGTCTTGGCTCTGTTCTCTCAGCACTTTTCTCTAATACCTGCTTTGTTGAAGCAGTTGCATCTGCAACTACTGATGCTGCCAATGGTGAGGATTGGGGGACCTGTGCATTGATGGTTGGCGAGGAAGAAGGTTGCCCTTTTGCTCGCCCTGGTGTGCCTGGTCTGGATCCTTTAGACTGGGTTCTCTTAGCTGGCTTGCCCTCAGGATTCAAGCCCTTCCTCTGAGGTGCTGAATTCTTGGGAGATTCCTTGCCTTTGCCCCCTGTAACTGGAGATCCTTGCTGGGAATTGGCTACCTTAAGGGGTCTATCAGGACACTTTTCTGCAGAAGTCTTCAGCAAACAGGCTGCTGACACTGGCCTCTCTACAGGTGGTCCATCGGGAGAACACTGCAGCTCAGAATCCGGTTGGTTCTCTGTCTGAGAGCTCCGATTCTTGGCGGCCTTGCCAGTTCTCTTGTGTCTGGGATTGCCCTGAAAATTTTTTTAAAAACTAATATCACCTAAAGGATAATGGAGAACATTCTACGAGAAAGGGAAATTACTGACAACAAATAATCATAATCAATGTCAATATACTCATTGGTCTCTCACACACACACTTAAACATGCACATCACTCACACACACATACATCTAGCCAAAACAAAATGTTGCCGAGCAAACTTTAAGCATATCTTCCCAATCTGAAAACTAAAAAAATCAAAGAAGAGTCAATTATTAATGATGAACATTATCTATATTAGAAAAGGTAATAAGTCATGCATTTGTCATTCACTTTACAGATGAAAGAACTAATTAACTATATATATACAAAAAAATATGTCTTTATGAGGAATTAAGAAAAGTAGGAGAAATGAAAGGAAAGGCAGAAAGAGAAGGATGAGGGAGAGAATGTGACAAAGGAAGAGAAAGAGGAGATAAAGAAAGAGATAAAAGAAGAGAAAAAGGAAGATAAAGATAAATGAAATGAGGAGAAGATGGAAGAAAGCATGGAGGAGGGAGTTGGAGGAGGAAAAGAGAGTAAAAGAACATCAAGATGATAAAAACAAAAGAAAAAAAAAAAAAAATTATAAATCACATATCATGACAAAAAAGGAAATTTCCTGTCAGCTGTTTAGGATTTAATAATGTAGATATCATCAAGTAGCTATCACAAGGCAAGTTATCCAAAGCCACATCTAATAAGCTTAAACTCAGCTAAGATATATTTAGTCCAACAGCCTTCTATAAGACGCCATTTCAAAGCTTGTAGTCCACAATATCCCGTGCACACTCATTTCATCATCACATTACAATGACAGTTATATTCATGCAAGCTAAAGACCATAATTAGAGGAAGAATATATAACCCTTATTTCATGTGCAATTTTGCAGACAATCTAACTGGCCCAGGATCACGATACCAATGGCAAAAATCAAGTGTGGCTTGCATAAAATACCGCAATCAGTCCGCGCAACTTACTGGCGTTTGGACGAAACATTGAATGGTACTTTCAACAGAACACTTTCAACCACCAATTACCACTGCCCCTCACGTCAAAATGCCACCCCTGGAAGAATTATTGCGGAAGTCTGGACATATCCCAGAGTCTCCCCTGGAACAAAAATTCCTCGTAAGTGAATTTAGTCATTCATCAAAAAATCGGAAGTGAAAAGAGAATTAAATTTCCAACAAGAAAGACACACTACCAGAGTTTTAATTAGAAAACATAGAGAGGGTTTAGTCTTATAAGCAAATGCTTCGTCATTAATCTATTCTACTGCTATTCCAAGCAAAGCAGTAAGACAAGACACGAAAGCCGTATGAGATCTGTTGCATCATCTACGTAAGATGAATCAGGAACTTACATGTTTAGTTCCAGATTACCGACCACATACACATTTTTCCAAGGATTGTAGTGATTCATTCTTTGATAAACTAATTCCATTAAATATCCTAATCAATCAAATTTGTGGTTCTAAGGCTCTAACCTTTCATAATTCAGTTAAGAGTTTTAATTTACAACATGCTGCAGTCTCAGTCTCTCAGTCTCAGTCTTAGTCTCCATCTCTCTCTCTCTCTCTCTTAATGTATATTTAAATAAATATATTTATATACATACATACATACATATATACATACATACATATATATATACATAAATATACACATACACATACATATTATATATATACACACATATATACATACACGTATATACATATTTATATATATATATATATATATATATATATATATATATATATATATATATATATATACACATAAATATATATACATAATATATACATACATAATAT
>NW_020870972.1:266730-271730 GCF_003789085.1 Penaeus vannamei
ACACAGCAGTGAGCTTTAACTTACTCAAATAGTCCACAAGCTATAGCAAAACAACATATATGACATTCATAACCTAGAACTTTTTGATATGAACAGCTGATTCAATCTTATCACATCAAAGCACCAAACAAAAACCCTGACATCTTCACTTTTCATAAATGGGTACACGGAGCTTGCGGGTTCCCACTATGCTGGCTGGGTGCTGCTGGAGATGACTGTTTGTGGCTAGAGTTTTAACCTTTTAGTAATGGTACAGCTATGACCATCATGACATAATGATGTATGACATGTATATGTGTCATAACTCGCTCTAGCGTGCAAGTGGGTGGGCTGGCTGTACACAGCACATATCCTGCCAGAAAGGCTAGACTGTTGCATAATAATTCCGTCGCAGAAAATTTTGGCCCACCATGACAGGTTTAAGGGGGAGCTGGTTGGCTCCTCGGTCAGTGGAGGCCTGTGGTTGACCTGGCTTATTCAAAAGAAGTCTAAATTCCCATAATCCTTGATCTAGAAATGTGGTAGGAATTCAGATACTACATATGCCTGCATCAGCAAATCAGGCAAAGAGTAATCCCGGATTTAACTGCACAATTGTAGGCAATAATTGTAGACATGAAACATGGTTCCTGTTTGCGCAGAGTTTCAACAATTACAATTCAAAGCATCTTTAGTGGTCTTGCTGTTTTATTGTGTGTAAATCATAAAAATCCCTTCCATAAAGACAGTGCGAAGCCTAGGCTTACACCCTTATGCAACTTGGATGTTGGAAAATACAAGTTACATCATTTATCAAGCAGTCAGATGCAACGGAGAACAACAGCAGAACAGCAATAAACAATGGCGGAATATTATGTTCTAAAAATAAAAGTTTTGAAACTGGAAATTTACCCTATCTTTAATGTATCAGTGAGTAGTTTGTTTTTTTCCTCTTTCTAAGAGTGTCATTGGATTGTCCCATATTGATGAAGTCATTCTGAAAATGTATATCAAAATACTTTTACACATTGCACAACCTAATGATCAACTTACGAAAGAAATGCCATATGTGGAATATTTCTTGAATTTTGTGTTTCTGTCCAATACAAACAACTTTTAATTTGGTAAATTTGGAAATGCAACCCCACACCATTTTTTGGGTGAACAGAATAATTTTCCACTAGTTTTCGTCATGTTTCAAATAAATCTAGCATTCATTTCCTTTGCAAACGAAGCATAACTATGATATCGGTCTTGATAGCTGGGGAGGGCATGATAGGCCTACATATCAGGGAATTTCGAGAAATATCGGTAGAATACTAGCAAGCATAGTATAATAAATTTTCTGGTTGTATATGGGGCTCCCCCTTAAACCCCTTTCAGGGGGGAAACAGCCCCAACCCCCCACCTGGTCTACAAAATCTTCACCTCGTATGTTCCGGCATGATAAAGCCCTGGCAAACCAAGTATCTGACATGTTTTCAGTAGATATAGGGGGCTTTGCCCCTATACCCCTTTCCAAGGAGGGCTGATGCCCCACCATCCCTGCCTGGTCTGCAAAATTTTCACCTCGTATGTTCCGGCAGGAGAGAGCCCAGACCCAGGGACAGTTTTAACCTCATCTTACCTGAAGCATCAACTCCAGATGGCCAGGCTGCGTGTCACTGGATCATCGGGTATTCCAGGTCGTTGTTGGTGGGAATTGCGATCACTTACAGTAAAGTTATACTGATTTCATCGTTTGTTTTTAGGACCCTTTTCCATGCACTACAAATCCACTGGTGTCTGTCATTTCTATAATGCCATGGTGTCTTACAGTGTGGGCATTGTACTTCCAATGGTAGTATACCATGCTCTCGTAGATTTAGTAAGCTTGCTTTATTTCGTTGATATTTGCAGTGAAATTGAAATAATTGTTCTCCCAATTTACACACCGTCTAGCTTTGATGGAACTGATTTGAATTTCAAAAAGTTCTCCTAGGCCTAGCTTCTATTGCCACATGATGATCTATTCCATATCTGATTGGTTCTATTGAATGTCTATATTCATGTCATATTTATGCATGAATCTGATTGGCTCTAAGATTTCCCTCGCTTACATCATCCACTACAAATCCGTTCAATTTCCCGTCGCTCTTATCAACGCTGGAAGCATAAAGTTACTGCAGCTCCTAGAAAGTGTGGATTTTATACCCTCTATAACACTGTTATTGGCAATTTGTGCAGAAAATGGTATAGAAGAAAACTATCACAGAATGAGGCGTTCTACTACATGGTAAGCTCAGATTCTTTAAATTAGGCATCGGGTTGCATTTCCAATAATACCTTTAATTTGTACTTAATGGTTGTGTGAAAATTATACTATCCAGGAAAATTTACAACGGAGAACAATCAATATTTGAGTACAAAAAAAATTTTGAATTTTTACATTGACGTAAAATAAGACACTTTTCATCTATGGCATAAGGTGAGCAAATTGAAAATAAAGGAGATACATGACAGGGAAGAGAGAAGATCGACCCATCTTCTAAGTTCTTCGCCATGTAGACATCCCGAATGTAAACAAAATTATGACCACTGAACGCATTCCTGTACTCTCTCAAGTAGGTCATGTATTAATACGCGTTTGTCAAAAACAATATTTGGCTAATTATCAGTTTGCTGTTCCACACTCATGCTTTCAAGGCCTTTGTTAATGTTGTTATGCCTCATTTATGTTTCAAGATTTATTAGACAGTGATTTACAGGAATCAGTCTGAAGAACCTTCTGTGCACAAGCATTTCCATGTTTCTGCCGCCAGGCTTGACAGGACGATTCCCGGGCATTCAATGACAGAAGGCCAGCGAAAAATGTTTTATTTTCGGTATTGCGTCAATTCTAGATTGTTCTTAAGGGGGCCGTCGGAATGAATTTTCGACAAATATTTTTTAAAATACTAGAAAATTTGAGAAAAATCTCCTGCAATCTAGTAGGCTTTGGCAATCCCATGATGTAATATTTTTGCTAAATATATAAACATAAAGGAGTTATGACTAAATCTCTAACCCCCCACCTCCGGCTCCGATGTTTACTTTGCCACGTCCGAGCTAATATACTTGACAAATTTGTTTTTCTGGATTTTTTTCAATTTATTTGGTATTCCCTGGTAGCTAGCTGTCAACTCTGTTTCTGAATCAGCTAACATCCACAAGAGAGGGAGAGTGAGAGGCTGTGCTGCCTCGGTGTGACCTTGGACTCGGCACAATCCTTTAGTCGCACCGATACAGAGTGTGATGCGCTCTCATCACACACTAAGAGGACACTACTAATAATAGATGTTATTCCTGTAACTAATAAACATAATATGATGAGAAATACATCTCAATCACAGCTGCAGCAGTTGTTTATTCCTATGAAATGCCTCACGAGGCACTGCGAAGCCTGTGATGTCACAGGTACTTCTACAAACACGTTCAGTTATTGTTATTAGTTCCTTCCAAAAGGGTGACCAGGTACCAGCTACACTTCAGAATACCACGTGAATACCCTAGAATGCATCATGATTGATACAGAAATCGGAATTCTAAAAAAATAAAAAAATAAAATTTAAAAAAATATTTTAACCCACCCGCGCCGGGGTACATTTTGTAGCCAAAATTTAAAAAATCCGGGAAGCTACAAAATCGCGCGGCGGAGCTTCCCCGGAGTCTGTCCGCCTGCCCGGCCGCCCGCTGCTTTTGCCGCGGAGCACGGCTCCGAGACAGCATCGCACTGGCGGGCAGCCCGAAACTGTTTATTTTTTCCCTGTGTCTCATATATGTGACACCCGGGACGAATGGGTTAAAAACCGGGGAAAAGTATCCTTAACTTCAAAGCCCGATATCTCAAAACTACACCTTTGTCAACATTCTTTGTTGTTCCTCCATAACTACTAGGGCAAGTCTAATGGGGTTTGGATCATTTGAAAGCTGAATAAATTTGTGATTTTCTCGACAATTTGTTTTTAATTTCAGAGGATGAAAGTACATTTATCATATTTTTATAGGTATCAATGAACATTTCAAAAAATATATTTTTACACTAAACTAAGAGGAAATTTCAAAATCCAATCATAATTAACGAACTTCCTTCTCAGGTGCGACTGCCCCCTTAAGACTATACAGTGGCAACGAAGAAGAAAAAGAACTTCATAACTATTGCAGTTTGATTTCTGATGCCATCAAGTACCCCAAATCCCCCAAAATTAATAAAAACAAAGTGATCCACAATAGACTGACCGACCAACTGAAAGAAGTGAAGGAAAATTGACATTTGATATTTGGTTTATTGTTTACAGTATGGATGTAGCTCTATCTTGCCGTACATACCAAGGTGAAGAAATGTATCCTGGGAGTGTTGGGGGGCAGAGCACCCCATCACAACTCTCAGGTGACGCCTAGTCACGGCCCATAAATTGTTGTGTTATGTTAGGTTATGTGTCAGGACATTTTTGGGTTTGGAAGGTGTGAAATCCCGTAATTTTGCCGAAAGATGGTTGAATTCCCGTAGTTTTTTTTTTTTTAAACACGTACCTGTGCAGAAGACCAAGCTACAGGTTTCAAGGCCCTGATAACACCTGTTTTGCTTTACGGTAGTGAAACCTGGACATTATCCTGTGCCTTGGAGGCTCGTCTTGAAGCCTTTTGTAATAGGTCCTTGCGCCGGATCATGGGGTACTGTTGGCGGGACCATGTGTCCAACCAACGGTTGCACCGTGAAACTGGTACAGGACCTGTTATCTGCACAATCCATGATCGCCAACCAGGGTATATGGCCACCTGGCTTGCATTCCTCAGAATGATCCTGCCCATCAATATTCTCTGTTTGAGAGAACCCTGGGTGAAGGATGCCTGTGGGACAACGTAGGAAGTCTTGGCTTGGGCAGATTGATCAACCCTGTCGTGGAGAACTTGAGATGGGCCGAGTCCTGAGTTTGGCGTCTTGCCATAAGGGATCCTCATAGGTGGAAACAAGTGTGGATGCAGCTATGCGCCCCCGTTGG
>NW_020870972.1:276730-283388 GCF_003789085.1 Penaeus vannamei
TACCTTGGGCCTCAGTTTCTGTCTCCTAAGCCCTCCCACAACAACAACAAGCAAGGTACTGGGAGGGGACCCTGAATGCAATGGTCAATCAAAAGAGTCATAAGGTCTTATTTACATATGCATAAAAATTAATAGAAATGGACATGTAGTACTCACATAAAGGTTCTAAAGAAAAAGTAGTATGATATCTTCAGTAATTTATTCATACATTACAGCTGTAATGTCCATATATATATATATAAAATATTGCATTGTAAATGCAAATGAATGTGTGTAAGTATGAGTGTGTGTGTATGCCTTTGTGTGAATCTGTGAGCTTGTGTAATACCCACATATGATGGGTATGTATATTTGTCCATAAATGAGTTTATGAAAGAACTGAGGATTTCATGACTAATATCCATGAGGATGATTGAAACTGTAAACAAACAAACAAACAAAAAAACTCTTAAAGCAAAGACAAAGAAAGATGAAAAGTATGTTAAGCTAAGTGCATGATTACTGCAAATCTACATTACGACATTACATCAAGAATTAATTACCATTTCTTATATGCACCAAGGAGATTCAATATACAGAAAGCATCTCTCTTCCCCTATAGTGTAGTGTGTTGTAGGGTTAATGGTGTGGACTGAAGTACTGAGCCTCACCTTCTCACTAATGGCAAATAGAATGAACACATTTTTGTAGATTATCACAAATCCACTGGTAAATTGACCCTAAAATTAAGTAAAGTATGATGCATCCATTATTTCTAAAGTACCGAACAGCATAAACTTGCTGAGAATTTTCCGACTTAAATTTCCTGTTGTTTTTTTAGATTTACAGTATAGTTTTTAGCTACATATAAATGCTTAACAATAAGGTAGGTAAGTTTAAAAAATTACATCAATCAATTAATGAGGATGATTGACTTATAGGTCTTTAACCGTGTGAAGAAGCTCAGAGAAAGTTATGCTACTGGACAAACTAATGAGCACTTTCTGCTTAATGTAGGACACCATTTTGTCATCTACTATGTCAGTCAATAAAATGGCATACCAGAAAAAATCATAATAACAACACAAATTTGAGGCTGACATCATGTGAACCAGAATTCAATTATTAGTTTTTCATAGAAAACAAGTAAGTGAACTGAAAAAGCCTTCACTTTGGTGCTGAATGCGGACTCCGACTATATCAAACCTCCTTGGCCTGTACATTACGACAGCTATTTTAGTACAAGTCTATTTCTATTGTACAGAATGACTTGAATAAGTGGTTACATTACACGGCAGTAACTTGAAGCCAGGGTCACACTAGTCTTCTCTGCCCTGGGATCCCTAGACAGCCTCGCTAAAGTCTGGCCAGATACAGCTTTGGCCAGGACAGAGAAGACAAGTGTGACCCTAGCTTAAGTAGGCTTAAGTTTCAGTGAATATGAAATCAGAAAAGATAAAAAGGAAAAAGGGAGAATGACACAACCAATGCACACACAATAAGAATTTTAAGAATGTAAATGATAGGGGGGGGAAGAAAAAAGAAGAAAAAATAATAATTAATACTAATAATGAAGAGAAAAAATAATAATGATAAGAAGAATATTAATACCATTACTACTACTAGCAATATATCATTATTACACTAAAAGCCAATAAACTGTTTTAGGATTTTAGGATTTCCCCACCTTCTAACAAAGCCTCAAGTGCTGTATAGCATGAATACCTAATATCTCCATAATCTACTTCCCATAATAAATATGGATAATGGCTGACAAAAGTCTGCTCATGAATGTTAGTCTTATAAAATAAGAATGCCGAGACCTGCATTTTGAGACATAAACCATTCAATGTGTAAATCGATTTCACATAATAATTTTTGATGTTTTTGATGACAGGAGAGCCTTTCCACCAATTAGCACCACTCAAATAATACATGTACTTTGGTTAGAAAAAAAAAAAAAAAAAATGTTCTTATTTAATAATGTGAGAACTAAAAACACAAAACACTGCATAAACATTATATGAAAGAGAGGAATACTGTTTACGTTACATTTTAAAGCATGAACATTAAAAGCATCAGATCCATTTTGCATTTGATTAGAACGCTGAGCAGTCTACGTTACAAACCAACTTGGAACGCTACTTTGAAAATCTGGTGTTGAAATAGGATTCGGTTGTAGAGGATAATCCGGCTGGTTGGTAAGTAATTTCCATGAACATTTTCATATACCCCTTTCTATCTTTCTATCCTAAAGCTTTGTAATGTTATGGATTTAATATATGCATTTGGTCCTAAGATAAAAAGGCACAAACAGAAAAACACCAATGAAAAATAGGACAATTACATATTTTTGATACATAATACCAAAGACTACAATGGAATAATAACCAAGTTCAGACCCATTAGAGATATCCTCATTCACAGTACATTATAAGAAAGATACAATTGCTAAATTTCATGCTTTCCTTTTTAAGAGTTACTCAACACTAACTACATAATAGAGATTCTTTGTGCAAAGACCACATATGTGACCCAGTCTCTAATCTGGCTACAACTCTAAAACTAGCATTAAATGGGAATATAGCTAGAAAATGCTATCCAAACCCACTACTCTAACTGTTGAGAAAAAAGAGAAGAGAAGAGACTAGACGAGGCGAGATGAAATGAGTCTAGACAAGACTAGACGAGAGAGAGAGAGAGAGAGAGAGAGAGAATGAATTAATATAAAATCTGAAGCAAGTAAACAAGGTAAATTCATAACTCATTTTTACCTTGAGTACAAAAGTGGAATTACCGCATGTCCATTACTCAATATTGGTTTCTTTTTCTTGTTCATTCCTGCTAAACATCACAACCTTCAGAAATGAGTATGTTCATTACACACAAACATTGGATTGGAAAGGCACAAAGTGTAATGTAATTAGTGCTATATGTATCTGGATGGCTTGAACCGACAAGAAAATGTGACTACAGTTGAATACTTATGAATGAATGCATGGACAGAAAGATGAATATGAGAGTGCATGGATCTGAATGGATCAGAAGATCTGAACATGAGAGGGACTGAAAAAGTAGAATCACATATTGCATTTATATATCTGGATGAATGGATGGTGGCTGTATGATAGCCTGATCAATGACGAACAATTGAATTTCTGAATCACTGAATTCACATAAATACTGTCTCACTGATACTATACATATAATGCTTAATATATACCCTCATTATCTGTCAAAATATTTGCCGTCACATCATGAACATTAAAATTCCCATACTATCAGTGAAGAACAAGTGAATGCATGTTATCAGAAAACACATTGAATACTGAATCTCATTAACAATACACATAGTATGCTTAATATATGAACTCATAACCCATCAAAAAATCTACATCTTCAGGAATATCATACCTTCCGTACTCGTTACTACTCAACACAAACAGAGAAGTAGCTGAAATATATCTGGGAGAATCTGAACAGCGAAACAGCATGCCAGACACAGAGAATTCCTTACAATTATCACAATTATAATCATCCACTGTTCTGTAGACCCATTCTTCTAATGAGAGCAGCAGTCTAATATAGGCAACAGATTCTTGCATATTACTTCAAAAATTAACTTTTAAAGAATGCAAAATAGCATAGGATGGTCTGAAGTGCTACAGCATTAATTCTCACATTCTATGCAAAGTCAAGTCTAAATTCTGTAAGAAAAAGATTATAACAAGAACTGAATGGAAGTTTCTGCTTGTCCTTAATCCATTTAACATTTTCACACTAACACAGAAACCCCATCATTATACTAAACTGGATGCATGTTCTACACACATAAACTCTTAATCTGAGAAGACTGCATAAAAAAAAAAAAAAAAAAAAAAAAAAAAAAAAAAAAAAAAAATATATATATATATATTATATATATATATATATATAATATATATATATATTATATATATATATATATATATATAATATAATTATATATGATTTTCAGCACACAGAACATGGACATATACAGCTAAAGAAATTAATCACATGTGTGTGTATATGTATGTGTGTGTGTGTGTGTGTGTGTGTGTGTGTGTGTGTGTGTGTGTGTGTGTGTGTGTGTGTGTGTGTGTGTGTGTGTGTGTGTGTGTGTGTGTGTGTGGTGTTGTGTGTGTGTGTGTGTGTGTGTGTGTGTGTGTGTGTGTGTGTGTGTGTGTGTGTGTGTGTGTGTGTGTGTTGGTGTGTGTGTGGTGTGTGTGTTGTGTGTGTGCATATATAAATATATACTAGCATATAGCATATATATATATGTATTTTCTGTTGATCATATTGTTGATAAAAATCTAGAAATCTAAAAGAGGTTCACCAAAGAGAATCTTCATCATTATAAGTTTAAAAAAGTAGAAACCTATTAAACCTGACATTATTATATAGATTTATTGCTATTGTCAAAAATGACTCAGGTTACTTGTACATAAAAAGTCATTTAAGTAGATTTTATCATATTTAAAAATTCATTACTTAAATCTAATATTCACGGAGGCAAAAACTTTTTTCTTATATCCTAGATTGCCACAAATTCTCTTAAAAGGAATCTATCTTTGGCTCTGATACATGAAAACATTTTTACTCATTCATTACAGTATTTTCTTCCTGGAAAAATAAACATATCTGTATAACAGATAACTCTCACAACTGCAAGTTTAGGAATGTTCTTCCACATGTACCATTTGCTAAAGAGGTAAAAGCTATACATCCAGAAGTGCATCATCACAATCCTCTCCCTCCTCTTCCACTAACAAGCCACTGTCAGCTTGCTGCTTCCGCCTCCTAACAACAAATACAACAGCACCAGCAACAGCTATAACTACAACAGAAGCTGATGTGGAAGAAGCTATGATGATGATGTTGGAGCTATCATTGGTCTTGCTTCCAGGGCTGCAAACACTGTCTCTCATGGCAAAGGGAGGGGCGACACTGGTGTTCAGGTAAAATACTCCGGTCACTCTGCAAATCACAGATGTAGTGGTAACTTTAATGTAGGAAACCATACAATAGCCACAGAGATTGAGTTTATAATTTTTTTCATTTAGCCCCTTTCAGTAAAAAAGAATTCAGTATAAATGGCTCCCATGGGGTAAGTCATACAATGAAATTCATATAATAGTTGAAATTTACATTCCAAACCAAACACACTCACGCTGGATTAACGAAAAAGCCCATGTACTGAGCCTCATCTCCGCATGGACATTCTCCTTCTTCATACTGATTCCAAGCTGAGCAATTACGAGCAAGGAAGTATGTGTCGTCTATGCCATAACTGATGCTCTCTAGATAGTAGGTATATGCCAGTTCGTGGTCACAACCAATGTCACCTGCAGTGGCAAAAAATTAATCTAAACTAGATGATACTCCAACTTCTTCCACATTAAAAAGTAAAAAACCAAGGAAAATCTGAGAGAGGAAAGATGACAAGAGCAAATAAGGGACAATATACTCATCCTTCATGGAGTAACACAAATTTCTTACAGTGGATTGAAACTTATACACACCTGACACACCTTTGCAGGCCGGCTGATGCTCTCCTCCATTTGGCCAGAAATCACTGTGCCCTAAATTCTCATTGATGCCGTAGCAGTCCTGGGTAAAATAAATGACATTCCCTTATTCCTCTTCCTTTCAGGTCACTACAACAAGCATCATAACAAGTATCATCATGTAATGAAAATAGGTATCATCATGTAATGATATTAAATATAAAAGTACATGATAATGACAATGCTTACAATAAATATTAACAACACTACCATTTCCATACTACAGTCCAATTAGCTGGAGTCTGCACTTACTGTCCATGGTCTCCAGAATGTGTAGCAACCGTTAGTATGAATTACATCTACATAATCTGCATCTGATTTATCAAGTCGCTGCTGTTTAGACACATTGTGAAATGTCAGACCAGCAGGATCCAAGCCTAAAAGTCCAATGTGCAAATTTTACTATCAAACTTATAGAAACATGTTTGTATTACAGTCCAATATGCAAATTTTACTATCAAACTTATAGAAACATGTTTGTACTCCACCATTCAATCAGCATAAAATTATAAATTCTGTTAACAAAGGATACCATATATGATAAAAATTAAGATAAGAGCAAATTTAGTTATATTTTCCCCAACATTTTGAAAAAAATCAACAGAGGGAAGAATTGCTACAAAAGAAGAGATATTTCAATATTCAACACACTTTTATCAAATTAGAAGCTCTACTACAAACCTGAAATTCTCCCCACTCTTGTCTTGAAGTGCTTAGAAGCGAGACCAGACACATGAGCCCCAAGAGAATGGCCAATCAAATGCACATCTTTCAGATTCAGTCCCTTATAAGCTACAAGTTCTCTGAGAAGCCAAGCAGTGTCCTTTCCTACATACGGAACGCGTGATACGGCTGTATAATATGAGGGCAGCCACCATCCAGACCCTGCTGGCCAGTCAACTGATATGACATTGCAGTCCGAGGTGTTCAGGAGCTCTGTTGAAGAATTCAGAGGGTTTTTATATTCAATCGATGTGAAATAAATTACCAGTACTTTTAACATAAGCACACATAAGATGGAGAGAGAGAGAGAGAGAGAGAGAGAGAGAGAGAGAGAGAGAGAGAGAGAGAGACAGAGAGAGAGACAGAGA
>NW_020870972.1:283488-285988 GCF_003789085.1 Penaeus vannamei
TAGATTCCCAGGAAGGTACAAACTTTCCCACCATCTTAATAATAGCAATAAAAAAATATCACGTTTTATGCTTCTAAACTTTAATCCATAATTATTCTGCAGTACATATCTAAGTGTGACACAGTATGTAATACATGCTGGGTCTCATGATTATTACTATTACTAGCAATATTTCCCCCTCTAATTCTTATTAAGTGGCTGACTTAATTTACCATGTTTTGCTTTACACATTTATGAGCATAGCGTTACCGTATTGCATAGGGCAATACAGCTATAGCCTACAGTTAATCAGAGGCACATAATCACATTTACTTTAGACTACAGTTTATACCAATATATTTGAGGAAGAGTGTGTCTATTTAATCTTGATCTTTGTACCTCCTCAAAGCCTTTTTTTTGGGGGGGGGGGCTCAGGAGAGGGGGACTGGGGGCCACATGGAGGTGAACCTGTACCATGTACCATGTGCAATGATGTAGGTCAGTGCTAGTTCCAAGAGCCAGAAATCCTCAAATTCTAGGACCTTGCAAGGAACCGGGAAAAAGGCTATTCTCGCTGCCGGCACCAGCTCCTGAACCATGGGGACTGACAAACATCTCATAGCCAGCTTGATCGCAGCCAGATACCGCGTTGAAGTTACCGAGAACAATAGAAATATATCGCCGAGGACAGTATCGGAAAGGAAGCTATTCTCGGTGCCAGCTGCTTGATCGCAACCAGATACCACATTGAAGTTACCCAGAACAATACAAATATCTTGCCAAAGACAACTGTCCATCACAGATGATAGTTTAGCTTTAAACATCTTTTTCACATCGAGTTTACAAACATCGATAGAAGTGTAAACAGCAATATGAGACATGAAGCCAAATGCAAGCTTCAATCTCAATACCATGATGCGCTCATCTACCGGAGCAACTTCTACTACCAAGGGCTGAAGTCTGCTGGAGATGGCTTTACTCCCTAGAGATGGCAACCATCGCTGCATCCTGGCCAGTGCTAGGTGTAGCCACCTCCGAGAGAACAGCAACCTTAATTCTCAGCTTCCTCAGTTCCCTTGACAGTAGTGGCAACCGATCATCCTGTCGCAAAGAGCGGATGTTCCAAGCCACCACCCTGATGCCTCACCTAATGTTAAGCCTCTGGCAGTCACTCCGGGTGGATGCCACCCCCGCCAAAGATGCCCCAAATAGTGAGGGGTGGCTGGCTGCAGGTCCCATAATCCACCTGTGTAGGACCAGTAGGCTTTGCCCCACAAGCCTCACACCAGGTTGGCGGCCACCGGGACATGGATGAGACGGGTATCCCCAGCTCCTAGCAAGAGTCCCAGTGGTCGCCAACCCAGACGAACCCATGGCCTGCCTTACTTGCTGGGTGGGAGGAATGTTTGCCCTCCCCTCAGCACCAATACCTGTATGAATCACTGCCAGTTGGTTTTTCGTCAGACAGAATCATTGCTTCGCCCTGAACTCAAAGAGAACAGGTTGAGAAAATTTGTAGGAAAAAGACACGCTATGATGTCTGCCTTCTTTTTTAGGAAATGTTTATTTATTATTATTATCGTTATCATCATTTTTTTTGGGGGGGGCGTGGATATAGGGACAGAATTAGTCAAAAGAGACCATTCCAGTGCTATCAAGGAATAGGTCGAGGTTAGAATTAACTTTCAGAGTAAATCTAGGTTAAAAAGAAAGGGATCGATCACTTTATGTGCAATTAAAAAAACAAAAAGATACTAGTAGAATACTAGATACTAGCCTCGATTCCGTCTCTCGTCTCTATAATGTTTATAGTAATGATTATTGATTTCTGATTAGCAGGCAAAAGTAGCATGTAATCAAGAGTTTTTGCTCGATTTATAAGTTAGCAGCACAGAACATTCTTTGTTTTCTTATAATGTTTATGGTAAAATTGTACATTGTGATATACCAGCTGTTTATTATTATTTGTTTATAGAATAATAGTTAATGGTTGTTTTCCATGACCGTTGTAGCTTTGGCACACACTTAACAGAGGAAGGAACTCAATCCATCCCACAAGCCCTAAGACCGGTCATTCTACCCATATCAAAACAGTACATTGTCAGGCAGCGGTTTGGAGTTGTTTTTGTTCCTTGTCAGCGTGATAAACATTAGAGTGATAATGAAAATAGTGATTGGTGGCAAAACTAACATCAATAAATGTTACTTGCCCCTTGGGAATAACCAGCAAATGCAGTTAATAAATAACAGCAAATGCAGCCATAGGGTATATTCAGGTATGTTCAGCTATTGGCCCAGCTATATCCGCGATAGTTTCCAGGAGCTACCGATCAAGCCTAACAAGTACGGCTAAATGGAAAAACTACCAATGGCGCATCATCGTTAACAAGCAAAGGAAGAAAGCTAGCTACCCTTCCACACCTCTGTCACTACCACAGGTGCCATAATGTATCCATTGCTAGGTTATGCATGTGTATTGTAGATGTTTATTGATTCAGTATGAACATGTTATATTCACTGG
>NW_020870972.1:305988-313488 GCF_003789085.1 Penaeus vannamei
ACCTCAGATCATGACCTGTCACAATAGATATCGAAGACCTGATCTTGACCCCTTGTGTGAGGTTGAAAGGCAAATCGTGGATTGAAATTGTTGTTGAAAATTCGGCTACGTCCTCATTGTAAATCTCCTAACTTCACTTTACTTCGCTCTTCAGACCAAGTTCCAGAATAACGTTACTATAGTTCATAGTATGTTTATATGTAGTGTTGATTCACTACACGGCAAATTACCTTATCTCCAGTATAAGTCGCTGATTCTACAGACAGTGTCACAGTGGTCAGAATATTTATTAAAGGCATATAGTTGGTAAAAGCATGTTCTTTCATATTCTACTGTCTTGTCTGTATCTGCAATCTACCCCCTCCCTTCCTTTTTTCTCACCCCCTATCCTCCCTTTCTCCCTCCCTCCCTTTCATCTCTCTCATCCCTTTTCCTCTTTCTTCATCTCCCTCTCTCCCCCCATCTCCTCTCATCTCCTCTCCCTCTCCCCCTTTTCCTCCCTCTTCCCTTTTCACCCTCTCTCCATCCCTCCCTTTCCCTATCCCCCTCCGCCCTCCTCTCTTCTCCCTTTCCCTTCTCTCCCTCTCTACCCACCCCCTTTTCTCCCCTCCTCTTCCTCCGCAACTTCTTTCCCGGTACCCCCCTTTTGACAAACCCGTATTTTTCGACAAACATTCTGCAAGCGAGACGTTGTCCTTGAACTGAGGTGTGCGCAGAGGACGCCCACGGAGCGAATTGGAACTCACAGACTGCGTGGAGACAAGTCAGCAGCGGTTCTACTTCTCATGGTTCTCAGAATCCCCCGGAGTTCGTTGAAATAGACGTACGTGATGTTCTTGGTAAATGAGAGATTGCCAGATCCTTGAACGTAAAGTAGGAATGTAAAAGCGAATTGGGAGAGAGAGAGAGAGAAGAGAGAGAGAGAGAGAGAGAGAGAGAGAGAGAGAGAGAGAGAGAGAGAGAGAGAGAGAGAGAGAGAGAAGAGAGAGAGAGAGAGAGAGAGAGAGGAGAGAGAGAGAGAGAGAGAGAGAGAAGAGAGAGAGAGAGAGAGAGAGAGACAGACAGACAGAGAGAGAGAGAAGAGAGAGAAAGAGAGAGAGAGACAGACAGACAGACAGACAGAGACAATAAAGACAGAAAAAAACAGAACAGCTAAACCAATCCCCACTGAACACACCATACCTTCCCATAAACTCTATAAACAGGTTTCTGATATGGGACGACACCACACCACACCACACCATAACCCACAAGTACCCCCCCCCCCGGCATATTGCGAGGCTCCGTTGAATTCAGCAAAAGTGGCTTGACGTCGAAAATAATTAAATTAAATAATTAATTTATATACATATATAAATTGATTCCTGCAACCAGTTAGCAGGTAAAGGATTGCAAGCACTCAGTTCTCAAAACGAGGTGTGACGTCAGCATAGTAACTTTTATTAAGCTTGATGTTGCTTTTGCTTTTGGCAGTGCAACTATTAGTATTACTATCGTCATCAATGACATTGTTATTATTAGTAGTATTATAGTTAGCATTATTGTTATTATTATTGATATTATTATCCTTATTATTATTACTATTATTATTATCATTATTATCATTATCATTGTTATTATCATTATCATTGTTAGTTTTATTTATTGTTATTATTATTATTATTATGTTATTATTATCATCATTATTATCATTACTAATATATTTTGTTATTATCATTAACAACAATATTATTATAATATTATAATATTATTATTATCATCAAAATCATCATTATCATCATTATTACTAGCATCATAATCATCCAAATTACTTATTATTAATTATTATAATTATTATATGTTATTCATGTTGCTATCCTATTATTATACTATGATATTATCATAGTCCCTTTTGTTATCATTATCTTTATACTTTTATTAAGAATATTATCCTTTTTGTCGTTATCATTATGACCATTAATCATCGTTAATAGTATTCCATTTTCTAAGTAAATTCACACCGATACCCAAGGACTGTCATCAAATACCTCTAAAATCCTAAAATGTCGGGATACAGGTTCCTAAATGCGAGGGGACTGGTCCTTTACCACGGAGGGTCGGATACAGGACGCTCTTGGCTGTCCTTGGCTCGCCGCTCCAGGGAGATGGCACCAGAGTTCCACGTCCATTTCAACCCTTGGACGCCATAGCAAGGGAGCAGGTTATAGCCTTGTTTAGCACCCACGGCAAGGTCACTGCAATACGAATCTTGTTATTCTCTTCGTCGAGTTTTTTTTTCCACTCTTTCTGTTTGTCTCCCTTATTAAGTGAATTGTGTTTTTTTTTTCTCTCTCTTTAACGTGGCTTATATCTTGTTTATCACTCTATCCACTTCGTGTTCTAGTCCTATTAATGTTCGTCTTTTTCTGTTCTATCCCTATTCTATCTTCTACTCTGTTCCAAGACCTACCCACCCATCCACGCCGCAACTCTACATCTATTCTTCCACTCCCTGCGCCTGTCACCCTTCCTCCACCCCTTCCCCATCACCTCCCTCAACCCCTCTTATACTCCAGCTCCCACGCCCACCTCCCACTTCGCCACCCTTCTTCACCCAAGCCCCTGTAACGACATCTACCACTTCCCCACCCCTGAACCCCTCAACCCCTCTTCCACCTCACCCCCCTTACACCCTCCCATCCTGAACCCCTTCTTCCACTCTCCCCACCTCCCCATCCCTACAAACCCCTCCTCACCCTGCCCTCTTTCCACTTTCCACCCTGAACCCCTTCTTCCACTCTCGCCCCTTCCACTCTGTCCCCATCCCTATCAACCCCTTCTCCACCCTGTTTCCCTCTTCCACTTTCCCACCCCCTACAATCCCTCTTCCACCCTGAACCCCTTCTTCCACTCTGCCCACCCCATCCCTATCAACCCCTTCTCCACCCCTGTTTCCCCTCTTCCACTCTCCCACCCCCATCCCCTTCCCCCTGAACCCCTTCTCCACTCTCTCTTATCAACCCCTTCTCCACTTTTCCCTCTTCCACTCTTCCGACCTACAACTCCTCTTCACCTGAACCCCTTCTTCACTCTCCCCACCTCCCCATCCCTATCAACCCCTTCTCCACCCTGTTTCCCCTCTTCCACTCTTCCCACCCCCTACAACTCCTCTTCCACCCTGAACCCCTTCTTCCACTCTCCCCACCTCCCCATCCCTATCAACCCCTTCTCCACCCTGTTTCCCCTCTTCCCCTCTTCCACCCCTACAACTCCTCTCCACCCTGAACCCTTCTTCCACTCTCCCACCCCTACTCCTCTTCCACCCTGAACCCCTTCTTCCCTCCTCCTGTCAACCCCTTCTCCCCTTCCCCTCCCTCCCCTACAAACCTCCTTCCACCCTGAACCTTCTTCCACCTCTCCCCACCCCCATCCTCCCCCCCTCCACCCTGTTTCCCTCTTCCACTCTTCCCACCCCCCAAACTCCTCTTCCACCCTGAAACCCCTTCTTCCACTCTCCCACCTTCCCCCTTATCAACCCTTTCCACCCCTGTTCCCCTCTTCCACTCTTCCCCCTACAACTCCTTTCCCACCTGAACCCCTTCTTCCACTCTCCCCACCTCCCCATCCCTATCAACCCTTCTCCCACCCTGTTCCCTCTTCCACTCTTCCCACACCCCTACAACTCCTCTTCCACCTGACCCCCTTCTTTCCACTCCCCCACCTCCCCATCCTATCAACCCCTCTCCACCCTGTTTCCCCTCTTCCACTCTTCCCACCCCCTACAACTCCTCTTCCACCTGAACCCCTTCTTCACTCTCCCCACCTCCCATCCCTATCAACCCTTCCCCTGTTTCCCTCTTCCACTCTTCCCACCCCTACAAACTCCTCTTCCACCCTGAACCCCTTCTTCTCTCCCCTCCCCACCTCCCCAGCCGGAGACACAATCCACCTCTCCTTACACACCTCCCCCCCTCTCTCTCCCCCTCCTGTTCACCCCTTACCATATCTCTGCTGTTCTTACTCCACCGTTGCTGTCTTGTCTGGAGTCAGCGTAACTCCTCCATTGGACAGGATGCTTACAGGGAAGAGCTTCTCGTCTCATGTTCTTTGGTGAAGGTAAACAGCCGTCGTCTTGAAGAACGTGAATGCTAAGTGTGTGTTTTATCATGATAATGATGATGTTGATTATCGTTATTATTATTATCATTACTATTGTTGCTATCATCATTTATCATTATTATCATTATTATTATTACTATTATTATTATTATTATCACTGTTATTGTTGTTATTATTACAATAATTATTATCATTATTATCATTATCATTATTATCATAATCATCATTATCACTATTATTATCATCATAGTCATTATTATTACTATTACATATATTATTATCAGTATCATTATTACTGTTGTTATAATCATTATCCTTATTACTATTACTATTATCACATTATCATTATTATCATCATCATTATCAGTAATGATAATATTGATAATAATAATAATAACAATATTAACAAAACCAACAATAGTAATGTAATGATAAAAATAATGATGACAAAGACAACATCAACAATAATCATGATAATAATAATGATGATATTAATAATTGAATAATAAAGATAATATATAATATTACAAATTATATAATAAATATATTTGTATATATATGTATATACATATGAGTATATATATATATATATATATATATATATATATATATATATATATATATATATATATATATATGTATATATGTATATATATGTATATATATATATATATATAATATATATAATATATATATATGTGTGTGTGATGTGTGTGTGTGTGTGTGTGTGTGTGTGTGTGTGTGTGTGTGTGTGTGTGTGTGTGCTGATTTTAAAATAACATCTTCATCATTGCTAGAATCATTATCATTATCAGTCTCGTTACTGCTGTCTTGTTTATATCATTAATATAATTATCATCACCATCATCATTAACATCGTTATTATTTGCCATTTCCAATCGTTATCAGGAAGACTATTAGAATCATGGATAACCTATTTTTTTCATAATCGGATAAAAATAATAAATGAAAAGAAAAATAAAGAAAAGAGGAATAATGAAAGAAAGAGAAAAAGAAAAGAGGAATAATGAAAGAAAAAAAGAAAAGAGGAAGAATGAAAGAAAAAGAAAGAAAAGAAATAATAAAAAAAAAGAAAGAATAATGAAAAAAAAAGAAAAGAGGAAGAATGAAAGAAGAGAACAGAAAGAAAAAATGAAAATGAAAGAAAAGAAAGGAAGAATGAAAGAAAAGAAAGAAAGAACGAAAGAAAAAAAAAATGAAAGAATAAAAAGAAAGAATGAAGAAAGAAAAAGAAGAACGAAAGAAAAAAAAAAAAATGAAAGAATAAAAAGTAAAGAATGAAAAAAATGAAAGAAAATGAAAACAAAATATATATACCGCAATACTGAAGTAAAAGGGAGATCGAGAAGCAGTGATGGATATTATCTTCCACTATCACTCACTTAAATACTTACACACACTTTATTTCCGGTCTATCATAACTTTTCCCTGATAATCAGTCTAAACTGCAGCAAAGTATATATCGCTTGTTATATAAAAAATATATCGCTTGTTATATAAAGGCAATATATCATAGTTTACCCTTGATATGCGAAGTACTTTCAAGTGGTACACTATGGAATGCCCATCCATATGTAATAAAACAAAAGAAACGTTTATAAAGAGGTTAGGGAGAACACTTGTATAATCGCTTCAGTTTCGTGTATTTTCCCTTCGTATTATTCCAGTATTTAAACCCCATTTCGTTAAAGTGAAACAGATTGTAAAGGTTACAGGGTACATTTCTCCGAACATTCCACCCACAGAATTTACAGCAAACGTCTTGCTATTACGTTCATTGTTGTTCTTTTCAGTACTATTGTTTTTTTTTCTCTTTAGTACCAAAGCCAATAAGGTCAAAAAGGTCACTGAGTACACACTCCTGATCGTCTCAGTCACGAGAATAGTAGCAGACGTCTTAATAATCCGTTAATCTATGCGTTTGGCGTGTAGCTAACCTTGCAATCTTTCCACTCACGCGTTCCCGTATCTTAACAATAAGAGAGTAAACTTGAAATAATTCCCTGATTATTTGTTTTTTTTCTTTCTATCGGTATTCCATATTTATTCATTGATATTATCTTAATCTGGATGAGTGTTTTCTGCGATCGAAGCCAGCATGTCAGAAATGCGAGTTGGATTTAACCCTTATGTCTTGCGGGCTGAGCAACCTTCTCTTTCTGACCTTGGTTGAAGCCTCATAGCTATGTATGACCCTCCTCCTCTTCCTATCTTGTACCAGGATCCTCAACCATCCCTTTCCTATTAAAATGGCTCGACTTTGTCTATATAAATCATCCCAAATCGCCCTTTCTCTCTTGACAACCCAAAGACATTCGCCAACCTTGAAAATGTGTCTTAATCTCTGCTCTTCGGTTTGTTTACCAGTTTGTCTCGTTGCCGAATACACCCAGTCGCATGGAGCAGCAGCGAAGGATGCCAGCAGCCCCTGCCAGCTTTGCTTTGAACTGTTGCAAATCATTCTTTACCATTTGTGATCAATATCTTCATGGTAGTTTCAGACAGCAAGAATGAATTGCTTTAGTGTTTATATTGATGTTAATTTATTCGAAAACAGGTCTAAGTTAAACTCTGCTACACCTGCGCCTCAATACCCAGGTTAAAAGCTACCTCGGAACACATATGTGTCTTGAGAGGTTCAAGAAAACACTAGTAGGTAACGCAGACCCAGGGTACACCCATTCCCCGTTTTCTATACGTCTCGAAGATTAAAAAACACTAATCGGCAACTCTGTGACGGGGGTACACCCATTCCCGTTTTCTATACGTCGACCCGGCTTCTCCAGCCTCAGTTGTAAACAAACTTTGGTGAAGTTTAGACGCACGGGTGAGCCTCCTGCGTAATTTTTTTTAGTATTGTTTATTCGCGCGAATGGCGTTTGCGCAATTGAAATGACTGAAAATCTGAATTGAAAAAGACAGTTATGATACTCCAGTATTTGATTTGCGGCAATCACATGTGGTTTCGTAAGAGCGTTGTGCCTGTCTTCGAGTAATGTTTTGAAAAAAGAAAAGAAAAAAATAGTCCATTTATAAGACAGACTTGGTTTTGTCGTTGGGCCTCTTGAATTTACAGTGTTGTGCACAATTTTACAATTTAGATGGTTATTGCTGTCATGTACCAGTGTGTGCAATCCCGTTTATTATAGTGTACGCAAGGGAGAAACCTGTATATAATTTTTTGTTTAAGAGCAATTGAGACAGGTATTTCTTTTCATATAATCTGCAGCCAGTAAAACTCGCTTTTGTACTGAAAGTCCTTTTTATATTTTTTTTTTTTTTTTTTTCTTTTTTTTTTTTTTTAGAATACACGTTGTTCCTGTAAGCTTGTATTAAAATTACTATAGAAAATTTAGAAAAAAAAGAAGTTGTCGGCATTTC
>NW_020870972.1:323488-333488 GCF_003789085.1 Penaeus vannamei
CTTTGACGTCATTTCGGGGCGGAGAAGGGAGAAGGGGGGGGGAAGGAAAAGTGAAAGGGTAAGAAGGAGAGTGAAAGAGTTAGGGGAGGGAAAGGAAAGGAAAGGGTAAGGGGAAGTGAAAGTGAAAGGGTAAGGGTAAAGGAGAAGTGAAAGAGTGAGGGGAAAGGGAAAGTGAAAGATAAAGAGGAAAGGGAAGGGGAAGTAAAGGAAAAAGGGAGAAGTGAAAGAGGGGGGAAAGGGAAAGGGAAAGTGAAAGAGTAAGGGGAAAGGGAAAGGGAAATGGTAAGGGGAAAGGGTAGAGTTAAAGGAAAAGTGAAAGAGTAAGTGGAAAGGGAAAGTGAAAGAGTAAGTGGAAAGGGAAAGTGAAAGAGTAAGTGGAAA
Source organism: Penaeus vannamei (assembly GCF_003789085.1). NCBI lineage: Eukaryota > Metazoa > Arthropoda > Malacostraca > Decapoda > Penaeidae > Penaeus > Penaeus vannamei. The sequence continues at coordinate 323,870 of NW_020870972.1, forward strand.
GGGAAAGTGAAAGAGTAAGTGGAAAGGGAAAGTGAAAGAGTAAGGCGAAAGTGAAAAATGAAAAGAAAAAAGGAGAAAGAGTAATAGAAGAAAGGGGAAACGGAAAAAAAATTTTTTTTCTTTTTTGAATGACTCATCACCACGGAAATTCACCATATCGAAATACTTATCTTCGTAATAACAAACCCATTAAACTCCCATTAACTTCCCTGCCCAACATATGGTTCTTCTTGAAATCCTCTCTCTTCTTTTATGTCTCTCGTGCAGAAAGAGAAAGAGAAACAGAGAGAGAGGGGATAGGGAGGGGGAGGGAGGGAGAGAGAGAAAAGGAAGGAGGGAGAGAGAGAGAGAGAGAGAGAGAGAGAGAGAGAGAGAGAGAGAGAGAGAGAGAGAGAGAGAGAGAGAGAGAGAGAGAGAGAGAGAGAGAGAAGAGAAGAAAAAGAGAAAGAAGAGAGAGAAGAAAGAGAAAGAAAGGGAGAAAGAGAAAAAGAGAGGGAATACATGACACATTATCAACGTGCCAGATTCCTTCTTTGTCATGCCTTGGACATCATACCCGCCCGTTGTGTCATAAGGTGTCACGTGCCCGAACAAGCGAGCATCGACCTCCCTCCCTCCCCCTCCCCCCTCCCCCCTTTACCCTAACCTGCCAACATTCGCGGATTTATCACGTGTCTTCTTTTTTTTATTATCGTTATATTTATTTTATTTTTTCAATATGTTTCCTTATATATTTTATTTTTAAAAAAGAGGAGAAAGAAGGGACGAAACGTATGGGAAGAGTGAAGGAAAGGAAGGAAGCAGAGAGAAGGGAGAAGGAGAGAAAGGGGAAGGTATGGGAAAAGAGGAAGAGTGAAGGGAAAGGAAGGAAGCAGGGAGAATGGAGGAGAGAAGGGAGGAAGACGGAGGGAAAGGGAGAAGGTATGAGAAAAGAGGAAGAGTGAAGGAAAGAAGGAAGGAGAGAAGAGAAGGAGGAAAGGGAGAAAAAAAATAGAAGAGAAGGTGAGGGACAGGGAGGATGAAGGAGGGAGGAGAGAAAGGGAGAAAGAAGGGGAGAGAGGGAAGGAAGGAAGGTAATGGGAGAAAGAAAACGGGAAGGAAGGAGGAGGAAAGGGAGTGGAGGAAAAGGTTATGGAAGAAGGGAATAAAGAGGCAAGTGGAGGGGGGGGGAGGGGGAGAAGGATAAAGGAAAGGAAGAAGGAGGAAGAGAAGGAAAGATGAATGAGAGAAAGTAGAAAGAGGAAGAAGGAAAAATAAAGAGGAGGAAGAGATGGAGAAGGACTGAGCAAAGGGGGAGAGAAGGAGAGAAGAAAAGAGGAAATGTAGGAGGAAGAACAGAAGGGAGAGAGAAGAGAAAAGCGGGGGGAAGAGAGGAGAAGAAAGAAAGAGGGAGGAGAGAAGAAAAAAAGAAAGAAAGAGAAAGAGAGGAAAGAAGAGAAAGGATAGAAGGAAAGGAGACGTGGAGGGAGAGGGGGAGGGAGAGAAATAAAAGGGTGAAAGGAAGAGAAAGGGGAACGAAGATGAGAAAGAAAGGAGAAAGGCAGAGGAGAAGATAAATAAATGAGGGAAAGAGAAAAGATAGAAGGAGAGGAGAACGGTGAAAGGAGAAGGGGGGAGGGAGGGGAAGGGAAGGATGGGAGAAGGGGAAGGGAGAAGAGTGGAGGGAGGGGGAAGGGGAAGGGAGAAGGGGAAGGAGGAAGGGAAAAGGAGGAGGAGGGAAGGAGAAGGAAGGAAAGGAGGAGGTGGGAAGGAAGAAGGGGGAAGGAGAGGAGGAGAAAGGGGGGGAGGGGGAAGGAGGAGGAGGAAGGGGGGGGAGGCGGTTTCGTCTCAGAATGGGCGGCCCAGCAACAGGTACACCACACACCCCTCCCGGTCACGTTGCTCGCTGGTGGAGTCCGTCTGGCTCTCTGCTCGTGGCGTGTGTGTGGTGTGTGTGTGTGTGTGTGTGTGTGTGTGTGTGTTTGTGTGTGTGTGTGTGTGTGTGTTGTGTGTTGTGTGTGTGTGTGTGTGTGTGTGTGCCTGTGTGTGTGTGGTGTGTGTGTGCGTGTGGTGGTGTGTGTTTGTGTGTGTTGTGTGTGTGTGTCTGTTATAGAACGCGTAAATCTGTATGTGGTTCATTGTTCTTTTGTATCTGGTATTATCATTCTTTTTTATTTTTATTTTTATTTTTTGCTCATAAACATTTATTTATTTATTTATTTATTTATTTTTTTTGCTCATAAACATCATCATTTTGGCAGTTGGATTAAGTGTTTTTTTATGAGTAGTGAATATATATAAGGATTGTTCATTGTTTCTCTCTCTCTATCTATATATTTCTCTATCTTCTATCAAACACACACACACACACACACACACACACACACACCACACACACACACACACACACACACACACACACCACAACACAACAACACACCAACACATACACACACTCACACGCACGCACGCACACACACACACATCACCCACACACAGACATCCTGCCCCCCTCCCCCTCCACCACACACACACATTATCCCTCTATATTACACACACGCACATGGTGGTGAAGGAGGTGGAGGAGAAGGAGGTGAGGACGAGGAGAAGGAAGAGGTGGAAGTGGAGGGGTGGCGGAGGTGGAGAGAGGTGGAAGTAGAAGTGGAATGGAGGAGGTGGAGTAGGGGAGGAGGAGTGAGAAGGAGGAGGGAGGTGGAAGGTGGAGGTAGAGGTTGAGGAGGAGGTGGTGGTGGAGGTGGAAGTGGAAGTGGAGGTGGAGGAGGAGGTATAGGTGGTGGATAGATAAAGAAAGATAAATATAAAGAAAAAAAAAAAAGATAAATATTCAAAAGACGTTCATAATACAACGCACCATACAACTAGGAAAAGAAGAGAAAGAAAAAGAAAAAAAAAGAAACAGGAAAAATTTAACACTAAATACGAACAAACAAGAAACAAATAAAAAAATAGAATAAAAAAAGAAAAAAATAAACAGGAAAAATAGAACACTAAATACCAAAAAAAAAGTAAATATACAAAAATGTACAAAATCCGAGCAAGAATATAATCTCGGAGATTAACACAACACAAAGCCCAAAGAACCAGGTTAGGTAATGAACAAAGGAAACCTCTGTGTGTGTGTGTGTGTGCGTGTGTGGTGTGTGTGTGTGTGTGTGTGTGTGTGTGTGTGTGTGTGTGTGTGTGTGTGTGTGTGTGTGTGTGTGTGTGTTGTGCGTGTGTGTTATACGTTTGTGTGTGCGTGTGTGTGTGTGTGTGTGAATATTTGCGTCCTTGTCTGTGTGTGAGTATTTGCGTCCTTGTGTGTGGTATGTGTGTATGAGTAGTATTTACGTGCATGTGTGTTAATGTTTGTTTATACATGTGTTTTTTTTTTTTTTTTTTAGACCTCCTCCCAAGCGACTCTAATATCCCTTAAAATTGTCCTGAACGATTCCCAGATAAGGTCATGAACAAAGCAGACCCTCCCCCCCCCCCCTTCCCCCTGGATGACCTAACTTCGCGTACCAGTTGTTCTTCGTTCATTGTTCACCGATGTTCTGCGGGCCTCTACGTGGAGGGTCCGCCTGCCCTCTATAGAGCCATGAAACCTCGTTACTGCGAAGGTGTGGAGGAGTGGAGGATGGAGGAGGTGGTGGAGGTGGAGGGTGGTGGAGGGAGTGGAAGTGGAGGAGTGGAGGAGGTGGAGGTGGAGGAGAAGGTGGTGTGGAGGTGGAGGTGAGGAGAGGAGGAGGAGGTGGAGGTGGAGGAGGTGGAGGAGGAGGAGAAGTGGAGGTGGAGGAGGAGGAGGAGGGAAGTGGATGATGATTTGGAGGTGGAAGTGGAGGAGGAGGTCGAGGAGGAGGTGGTGATGGTGATAGTGATGGTGGAGAAGAGGAAGAGGAAGAAAGAAGAAAAAGAAAGAAATAGAAAAAAAGAAAGAAGAAGAATAAAAATGAGAAATAAAGAAAAAGAAAGAAGAAGAAGAAAAAGAAGGAGAAAGAAAGAAAAGATAAATATATAGCACACTGAAACCTCGTCACTGCGAAGGAAGAAAAAAAAGGGAAGGGTCAGTGTGGGTTTAAGATTTGTTTATCGATTGTTTTATTTCGTATTTGTTTATTTAGCGATTATTCTATTTTGTTTATTTGATTATTTATTTTTATTTATATGCGTTTGTGTTTATTTGTTTATTTAGCGATTATTCTATTTTGTTTGTGTTTATTTATCGATTCATTTATTTCGTTTGTGTTTATTTGTTTATTTATTTATTATTTATTTCGTTTGTGTTTATTTGTTTATTTAGCGATTATTCTATTTTGTTTGTGTTTATTTGTTTATTTAGCGATTATTCTATTTTGTTTTATTTGTTTATTTATTGATTATTCTATTTTGTTTGGTTTATTTGTTTATTTGCGATTATTCTATTTTGTTTGTTTATTTGTTTTATTGATTATTCTATTTTGTTTGTGTTTATTTGTTTATCGATTATTCTATTTTGTTTGTGTTTATTTGTTTATTTAGCGATTATTTTATTTCGTTTGTTTATTTGTTATTTATTGATTTTCTCTTTTGTTTGTGTTTATTGTTTATTAGTGATTATTCTATTTTGTTTGTGTTTATTTATTTATCGATTATTTTATTTCGTTTGTGTTTATTTGTTTTGTTTTATCTATTTTGTTTGTTTAATTGTTTATTTATTGATTATTCTCTTTTGTTTGTGTTTATTTGTTTATTTATCGATTATTCTATTTCGTTTGTGTTTATTTGTTTATTTATCTAAATGTTTATTCATTCATTTATTGATTTGTTTGTTTGTTTGTGTGGTTTGTTTACTTATTCTGTTTATTTATTTAGTTAGTTATTCTTTTTATTTATTCATATATTCATTTAATTGTTTATTCGCATAGTTATTATTTATTTTGTTTATATTGTTGTTTATATATTTAGCTTATTTTATCATTTATATATTTTGTTCTTTTGTTATATATCTATTATTTTATTATTTATTATTTATTTTTTATTTATTGTGTACGGAAAGAGAGGTCAAAAAAAGAGAATTAAAACAAGAAAAAAAAAAAAAAAAAAAAAAAAAAAAAAAAAAAAAAAAAAAAAAAATATATATATATATATATATATATATATATATATATATATATATATATATATATATATATATATATATATATATAAAGAGAAAAGAAAAGAAAGAAATGAAACAATAAGAAAATAAATGGATATATATATATATATATATATATATATATATATATATATATATATATATATATATATATATATATATATATCTTCTTATCACCCGACGCGTGCCTTGCAAGTGCCGGATGTTGTCGCGAGTTGTTCCTTCTGGCCATGTTGCCATGAGGTGCCATCCTGTTGATGTTTGGCGCTACATTAAACATGAGCCACATACGTGTGACTCAGGGGGGTTAGGGTACGTAGCGGGGGGGGGGGGGGGTTGGGGGGCTTAGGCCGGGTTATAGTCAGCTGGGAAGAAAAACACCGTCTTGGGTTTTTTTTTTGTTTCGTGATGTGTGTGTGTGTTTGTGTGTGTGTGTGTTTTTGTTTATTGTTGTGTATGTGTTCGCGTGTGTTTGTGTGTGTGTTTGCGTGTGTGTGTGTGTTTGTTAGTGTATATGTTTGCTGGTGTATATGTGTTTGCGCGTGTGTGTGGATGTATGTTTGTGTGCGTGTGTTTGTGTGCATGTGTGTGTACGCGTGTGCATGTGTGTGTTTGTGTGTTTATGAATGTACGAGTATGTGTTTAGACCTTCACCTTCCATATTTATTTACAGGATTATAGATGACTGACAGATTAATAAGATCTATCTGTAGTTACGAAAGGGGAAAAAAATATGCACGATGAGTGTTGCCATGAAGAGGTGCCATAAATACCCCGAAAGGTCATGGCCTCGGGTTCACTATGTCAGTCGCTCGTCCGTGTGAGTGCGCCGCGTGCAACATCCTGCAAGAAGGTCGAAAGTGCTGTAAACAACCCATGGATCTCGAACCTTTCTCGGCAGAACGGGGCAGAACAAATAGTATTAACAACAACAGCGGCAGCGCAACAACAATAAGTGGCAACAGCAGCAACAACAATAACAATTACAGCAACAACAACTACAACAACAACAACAACAAAATCATCATCAACAACATCAGTAACATCAACAACAGCAGCAACAACAATAAAAACAACAGCAGCATCAGCAACATCAACATCAACAACATCAACATCAACAACAACATCAACAACAACAACAACAACATCAACAAAAACAACAACAATAGCAACAACAACAAAACAGCGATTATTTTCTTGCATCACAAACAAGAAGAAAAAAAAAATACGAAAGGTGTTGACAGCTTCCTTAGAAGGACGACCGCGTCTAGACTGGATTCCCCCCCCCCCCACACCAAAAAAAAAGTAAAGAGACAAATAAAACAAAAAAAAGGAAAAGCCAAAAACAAGAACAAAAAAGTAAAAAGAGACAAATAAAACAAAAAAAAAAAACAAAAACAAAAAAGAGTCAAGAAATAAATAGAGACTAATAAAACAAAAAAGAAGCTAAAAAAAAATGATAATAAGACAAGAAAAATGATAGACAAATAAAACAAAAAAGAAGAGAAAAAAAAAGAGTCGAGTCAAGTAATAAAGAGAGACAAAAAAGAGAAGCACAAAAAAAACAGGAAATGAGAAAAAGAGAAAAAAACACAACAACAGGGAAGAAAAAACGACAACAAGAGTTCAGCAACTTAGCCAAAAAAATAAGCATCCATCGACACATTGTTCCATTTGTTCCGACATCCGTTTGCCACAAGAAAAGTACCCCCCCCCCCCCCGTGAGAAATCGAAGTGTTGTTTGTTGTTTTTTCGTTGTTGGTGCAATTGTTGTTTGTTTGTTTGTTTTGCGCAGTTGATGCATTTTTTTTGTAGTTGGTGCAATTGTTGTTTGTTTGTTTGCTGTCGTAGTTGCTGCAATTGTTTTTTTTTCGTAATTGTTGATGCAATTGTTTTTTTCGTAGTTGTTGATGCAATTGTTATTTTTTGTTGGTGGTGCCATTGTTGTTTGTTTGTTTTGCGTAGTTGTTGGTGCAATTGTTTTGTTGTTGGTGGTGCAATTGTTGTTTGTTTGTTTTGCGTAGTTGGTGTAATTGTTGTTTTTTCGTAATTGTTGATGCAATTGTTTTTTTCGTAGTTGTTGATGCAATTGATATTTTTTGTTGGTGGTGCAATTGTTGTTTGTTTGTTTTTGTAGTTGTTAATGCAATTGTTTTATAGTTGTTAATGCAATTGTTTTTCGTAGTTGTTGATGCAATTGTTACATATTTGTAGTTGCTGCAAATGTTGTTGTTGTTTTTGTTTGTTTGTTTGTTTACGTCGTTGTTGATGCAATTGTTACATATTTGTAGTTGCTGCAAATGTTGTTCGTTTTTTTTTTTTTGTTTACGTCGTTGTTGATGCAATTGAGGGCACGGAGGCGATCCCAGCGCCGCCTGCACAGGATCCCGCTACGGCGATCTCATTACTATGCGAGGCAGGCGCGCGAGATCACGCCCAAGATGCATGATCGTCGTCCAGGGGGAGGGAGGGAGGGAGGGAGGGAACGGGGGTGGGAGGGAGGGAGGGGGGGGAGGTGGGGTGGAGGAGGAGGGGGTGGAGGAGGAGGATGGGAGGGTGGGGGGAGGATAAGGGGATGGGGGGAGGAGGAGGAGTGGTGGGGAGGAGGAGGTGGGGTGGGATGAGGATGGGGGAAGGAGAGGGAGGAGGGGGGAGAGGAAGGAGGTATGCGTGGGGAAAGAGGAGGTGGAAGAGTATGGATAATAGGAGGAGGTGGAAAAGTATGGATAGTAGGAGGAGGAGGTGGAAAAGAAGAAAAAGAAGTAGGACTAGGAGGAGGAGAGGTGGTGAGGGGAGAGGTAAAGGAAAAGAAGAAGGGTGAGGAGGGGGAGGGGGTGAGGTAAAGTGAGAAGGTGGGAGGGAGGGGGAAGAGGAGGAGGAAAGGGAAGAGGGAGGTGGAGGGGGAGAAGGAGGAGGAGGAGATGGAGATGGAAGAGTAGAAGTAGTAGTAGTAGTAGTGGTGGTAGGAAAAGGAGGAGTAGTAGGAGGAGGAGGCGGGGAGAGGGGGAGAAAGAGGAGGAGGTGGGGATGAAGAAATGGGGAGGAGGAGGAGGTGTGATGAAGAAGAAGAAGAAGTGCGTTAAGAGGAGAGGTGGAGATGGCCAGATGGGAGAGTATGAGGAAGAATTTGAAGTTGCGATAGGAGTTAAGGTGCTGTCACACTAGCACTTTTCCCGTCATTTTGTTGACAAGTTTCCGAAATGTTGTCCATTTTTGAGCGAGTTGTCGATTTTCTAGTCAGACGATAATGATCGTTTCCGTCTGAAAACCGTCAACTTTTTTCAGCCAAGCAAAGTCAAATCAAGAGCTATATTCGAGAATATTTGTATTTATGTTAAATAAAATTGTCAAAAAAATGATTGAAAAAGTGCTAGTGTGACCAGGCGCGATGCCACGGGGGGGGGAGTGTGATACCCCCCCCTAAAGTTCACAAATCGTCATTTCACTCGACAGAATGGAAAAAAAAATATTACAGTTTACTCGGCAAACTTGGTGGTCGGCATAATTTAAGAAATCAGTGATCATGGTTTGCAACTCTCGGAGTTTTTATTTTCATTTCAATTTGGTCCTTTTCGGAACAAGATATTAAATAGCATGAAGTGTGGATTTGATTTTCAAAAATGTTACTCGGTAACCTTGCTCTCGACACGACCCCCCCCCAAAAAAAAAAAAAAAAAAAAAAAAAACTTTTCTAACAGAAGAAGGTGGAGGTGGACTAGCACGTGCAGATGGAACAGGAGAAGTGGCCAATCGTCTTAAAAATGGAAAGAAAGGAGGAACGGGAGACAAAGTAAAAAAAAAAAAAAAAAAAAAAAAAAAAAAAAAAAAAAAAAAAAAAAAAAAAAAAAAAACGAGAGATTTGCCTTTGGTGGAGAAGACAAAGTTGAAGGAGAAGTGCTCGTCTTAAAATGGGAAGAAAGGAGGAACGGAGACAAAGTTTTGCCTTTGGTGGAAGACAAAGTTGAAGGAGGAAGTGGCCAATCGTCTTAAAAATGGGAAGAAAGGAGGAACGGGAGACAAAGTAAAAAACAAAAACAAAACAAAAACGAGAGATTTGCCTTTGGTGGAGAAGACAAAGTTGAAGGAGGAAGTGGCCAATCGTCTTAAAAATGGGAAGAAAGGAGGAACGGGAGACAAAGTAAAAAACAAAAACAAAACAAAAACGAGAGATTTGCCTTTGGTGGAGAAGACAAAGTTGAAGGAGGAAGTGGCCAATCGTCTTAAAATGGGAAGAAAGGAGGAACGGGAGACAAAGTAAAAAACAAAAACAACAAAAACGAGAGATTTGCCTTTGGTGGAGAAGACAAAGCTGAAGGAGGAAGTGGCCAATCGTCTTAAAAATGGGAAGAAAGGAGGAACGGGAGACAAAGTAAAAAAACAAAAACAAAACAAAAACGAGAGATTTGCCTTTGGTGGAGAAGACAAAGTTGAAGGAGGAAGTGGCCAATCGTCTTAAAAATGGGAAGAAAGGAGGAACGGGAGACAAAGTAAAAAACAAAA
>NW_020870972.1:343488-348488 GCF_003789085.1 Penaeus vannamei
GTTCGTCTTATGTTTCTCTGTTTGGATGTTTTCTTTCTTTCTCTCTCTTTCTCTTTCTCTTTCTCTTTCTCTCTCTCTCTCTCTCTCTCTCTCTCTCTCTCTCTCTCTCTCTCTCTCTCTCTCTCTCTCTCTCTCTCTCTCTCTCTCTCTCTCTCTCTCTCTCTCTCTCTCTCTCTCTCTAGTCTCTCTCTCTCTCTCTCTCTCTCTCTCTCTCTCTCTCTCTCTCTCTCTCTCTCTCTCTCTCTCTCTCTCTCTCTCTGTCTCTCTCTCTCTCTCTAGTCTCTCTCTCTCTCTCTCTCTCTCTCTAGTCTCTCTCTCTCTCTCTCTTTAGTCTGTCTCTCTCTCTTTAGTCTCTCCTCTCTCTCTCTCTCTAGTCTCTCTCTTCTCTTAGTCTCTCTCTCTCTTTCTTCTCTTTCTCTTTCTTTCTTTCTCTTTCTTTCTCTCTCTCTCTCCTCTTCTTAGTCTCTCTCTCTCTCTCTCTCTCTCTCTCTCTCTCTCTCTCTCTCTCTCTCTCTCTCTCTCTCTCTCTCTCTCTCTCTCTCTCTGGATGTCTCTATTTTGTCTCGCTGGCTGTCACCTTTTGTCTGTCTGTCTGTCTGTCTTAACCTATTTTTCTCTCTCTCTTGTTAATTTATTCACATAATGAGGACTCATTAAGAGAACATGACCTTCCAAGTTTCGCTTTATAGGTCACGTGAAAAAAAACACTACTTGCAGTTATAAAGGTCTGGAGAATGGCTGTTTACCCCTTGCGCGAATAAATGTTTAATGAAAACCCTCATTGCAAATGGAGGCGACGGATTGCAACTCGTCTGTAAACAACTCCGGTGATGTTTTTCGTTATTGTTCCGCAGAATAGAGTTGTTTTGGTGAGAGACCGTGAAGAGTAATATGAAGGCCGGTTAGATGATTAGATTATAGCTCACTAAGTAGGGGGTCGGGTATTGGTAATCAATAACTTCATGTATGTGTTTGTGTGTATATTAAATATATATATATATATATATATATATATATATATATATATATATATATATATATATATACTGTCTATACACACACACACACACACACACACACACACACACACACACACACACACATATGTATATACATATGCATACATACACAAATATATATATATATATATATATATATATATATATATATATATTTATATATATATATATATTTATATTATATAATATATATATATAATATATATTAATATATATATATATATATATATGTATGTGTGTGTGGTGTGTGTGTGTGTGTGTGTGAGTGTGTGTGTGTATGTATGTATGTATATATATATATGTATATATATATATATATGTATATATATATATGTATCATATATATATATATATATATATATATATATATATATATATATACATATATATATATATATATATATACATATGTATATATATATTATATATACATACATATATAGGTATAAACACACACACACATTCAAATATAGGTCTGCGTGTGTGCACATCTGCTTGTTCACATGCATTTAGTGCTATCGATACGTGGACAGTGCATCATGCTTTAGTGGCTTCAAAAATGTAAATATATCTGAAATTTTAGTATTTTATAGAAATGTGAACACATGTTGCATTTCATTTTTTTTTTTTTTTTAACATTCAGTCTCCAAGGGATGTTTATTGTGTTGTTGTTTTTCTGTCATTTGATGGGATTTAAATAATATGGAAGGAATTGGAAGTCATCAGTAATGATGGTTATATTTAACAGTGAAATTGTTCCTGACACGAATAATAATAATAAAAAGGGAAAACGGAATGGTAATTGTAAAAGTGAATATAGTGATAATACTATTGACAACTTCAAGAATAACACTGATGATAGTAATAAAAATTATAGTAGTAGTAACTGTAATAGTGACAATAATGATAAGAATAATAATGGTAAGAATTTATTATATGACACTGATGATAGTAATAATAATGGCCATAAAATCATATGATGATGATGATAATATTAGTAATACCAATTCTTTGCATTATGGCAATAGCAACAAACAATCATGATGACAGTAGGAAGAACGATAACAATACCTACAGAATTACAAAACATCGCCAACCGTACCATCAACAACAACAACAACAACAATAACAAAAAAGAGGAAATGACAAAACCCGCTGCAGCGACAAACAGACTGTGCCCGGACATTAAGCGATCGATCCCCTCCAGCTCTTCTGCCTCCCGCCATCGTTAGAATCCGCGAGCTTAATGCAGCGCCACCTCCTCCAGAACGACCAGGGGATCACGCTCAAGACGACATCCTATGCTGTGCCACGACGACCTGCGACCTGCATGTCAGCCGAGGGTGCCACTTTTCACAGGCACGCCGAGATAGAGGGGGTTGCGGAGTGCCAGTGGTCTTGTTCTCACAGGGGGTTCAAGAGGTAGTCGGCGGTGTCTCGGATTTTAGTGGTTGGTGTGTACAGGGTTGGTGTTGAAGTGTTAAAGTGTCGGTGTTTGGTGTGTACAGGGTTGGTGTTGAAGTGTTAAAGTGTCGGTGTTTGGTGTGTACAGGGTTGGTGTTGAAGTGTTCGTTCGTGGTTAAATCTCGGCATTGTAGGCCTACCGTCTGTTTCCAGTAGGCTTTCGTGTGAGGGTGTACAGTTGTTGGTAGGTATATTTTTACGGTTATACGATTCTTAGGATTTTAAATAAGGATTTTTCACATAGTGGTGTGTGCACTTATGTAAATCAAACTTTGCGTGTGTTCATAAGAGGTTTACATAAAGAGTATACACGTGTATACCATATATCCTCAGACTTTCGCGAAAAAGATTCATCATTTGGTATGTACACTGTCGAGTTCAATCCACTTTGGGCTCTCTGATGAGGTGTATAAAGGCATGTACATGACACATGACTGCACTGTCTATTCTTAACCTACCAGCCAGAAAAGAAACACCATCAGAGACACTGCAAAAGAATATATACCACAGTTGCATTAAAAGATAGCGGGGAGGAAAGAAGGAACAATTGACACCATGTTGGTTGTAGTTTCCAATCATATTCAGCAAATGTAATGCTAATAAAGATACGTACAGTACACTACAGTAGATAATGGTGTGAAATACTACTCAAACCCACACAAAAGTCAAATTATGTGAGATTAAACTGAATATATATAATTCTTCATTCTTTGTTTTAGGTTAGGTGAGTGTGTAGGTTTATAAAAGGTGTACATGTATTATTATGTGGACGTGCAACTTAAGCTGTTTGTAATCTTATGAGGTAAGGTAGATAGATGGTAGAGATAGATAGACAGATAGGTAGATATACAGGTAGATGAGTAGATAGATCGATAGGTATATAGATTGACAGGTAGACGGTATGTGCTTATGCATGTATGTCACAACTGCACAATCCATATTTGAGTTTTCAGCAGGCAGGTAACACTATTATAACACTATTATTAGGTAGTGTAAGAAAATACACCACAATAAACGATAGAAGAATGTAAGAAAAACAAAAATAAAACTAAATATGAGAAAAAGTACGAAAAAAATATGATCCACTACGGTACACAAAAAAAAAGCTTCGATTTTTACCATTGCTTCGAAGCCGCGACTTTTTTTTTTCGAAGCTCCGAGACTTTTTTTTCGAAGCCGCGACTTTTTTTTCGAAGCTCCGAGACTAGGCAGGTGCGGTTGGCGGAGGTATTGTTATCTTCGCCCGGTTGTATCGTATGTCGTATCTGTCTGATTTGCCAGACGTCGAGACATTTTTTTTTCTCCTTGGTTTTTGGGCGGCTGTTATTTCTTTTTATTTTTTTTTTTTTTGAAGGTAAAATTCTGAATATATGATCGGTGGAATATTTGAGATTCGGGTCATGTTTATTTTATTATTATTATCATTGTTGTTGTTCTTATTATTGTCATTGTCATTATTATTATTATTATTATTATTATTATTATTATTATTATTATTATATATACTATTATATTATTATTATTATTATTATTATTACTATTATTATTAATATTGTAATTACTCTTATCATCTGAATTATTATTATTATTACCAATACTGTTATTATTATCATTATAGTTGACATGTATCTTTAGTTGTTTATTTGTAATTTATTACTGTATCAATTTAGGGATATTCGTCTCCGTGGTAGAAAGGGATATGTAGAGAAATTATTTCGTAGTTGCGGACAGACCATTTTAGATTATATATAAGGAATTAGATTGAATTAAATAGCATACTTAAGGGGTATCTGGTATTAAGTCATCTGTAACCTATTAGGCAGAAGTTCAGGTGAAAAGGTTGCCAAAGAAAGGTCATACATCAATAGTCTTTTAACATTTCTGATTCCCATTGTCTCAGACCTAAAGATAGATGTTTCACGCACACGCACACGAACACGCACGCACGCACGCACGCACGCACGCACGCACGCACGCACGCACGCACGCACACGCACACACACACACACACGCATACAACACGCACACATAAGCACACACAAATAAACACGCACACACACACACATACATACATACACACACACAAAGTGAATGATTGTTGTTTTTCAAATCGGTGATTAACATTACTATTTACTGTTATCCTCATTCTCATCGTCTTTGTTACTTTGTTACTACTACTACTATTACTACTATTACTACTATTTCTACTATTACTACTATTACTAATACTCCAGTAATTATTATTAGGGCCATGAGCGAATAGGCAATTCCCTCCCACAACATTGCAATAAGAGAGGTCCCGCCAATGACCCAGTCCCAAGCTGACCTCGAAACAACCCTGTCATTATTGGGGATCAGTCACAGTCGAGTGCAGGACGTGACTAACAAGCCGCGGTCGCTGATTTTATGGGCTCGTCATCGACTGATAAGATAGCGAGGCAGCTTAGGACACGCAAGCAGATTTAGAACGCCGTGAGACTTTTCCTGGGTGGGCGGTTCGGTGTTGTGGGAGGGTGT
>NW_020870972.1:353488-358488 GCF_003789085.1 Penaeus vannamei
CTCTCTCTCTCTCTCTCTCTCATAAGCTTCCAATGTGACCTCGTTTGACCTTTTTTCCGGTTCACTTGTCGTGACCTACGGCTTCCGTGACCTTTTTCTTATAAATAATGGACGGAATTCTCTTCAGTAATTTGCGAGGATATGACGTCACTGAAAGAGATGTTTCTTCTGTTCTTTCATATTCTCCTTCTTATATATTCGTCTCTCTGTCTATCAGAATATCTATCTATATCATTGTTTTGTTTACCCTAATTCCATTTCTTGACCATATTGTTTGTCTGTTTGTTGTGTCACTTGGTCAATGCAAGTGTGTTTATGTGTATGATTTTTTTTGTGTCCGTGTGTGATTGTGTGTGTATGTGCGTGCGTGTGGGCGTGCGGGCATGTGTACGTTTGTGTGTATTTCTGTATGTTTATGTAGGACTATCCCCTTAGCATAGGCATATATGCACAGGAGATATATACATATTTACATTATGCCCAAAAAGAATCAACAAGACTTTCACTTTCTCGTTGCAAAAGGTTATTCTAGAAAGCTTTTCCCTTCGATCAGCTGACGGAGATCTCGTGTCCGGGAACTTAGCAACAGCGCAGGGTGAACGGACTACGGTAAACCATATATAATATTCTTGCCTTTCTCTCTGGTAAATATAACATCTAAGACGTTTAATATGCTAATTTCAGCGTATTTTCTTCGGATTAATTTTTATTGCGCTTCCACCGCTGTAAAGCATATAAGGATACGTTCATATCAGTGCATATTCACGTGATCAAAGCCACCGGGCCACATCTTCCTATTTGATGAATCAGGAAGTTAAAATCAAACCTCCTTGACAGATAGAAATCATTTAAGAACACCGTACCATAAATACCAAATAAGAAAGGGATAAATACGAGGCCAAGATAAGACCTAAAATGGAAATAATTTCGCAATGTTGTCGGAAATGTGGCAACAAAGGATGACTGCGGCAAGGCGATCGATCGGCAAGGGAAGTTTAGCGTGAAAGTCCAGCTGTGTTCCTCGACATGTAAACAAAGACATTTATAAGGTGTTTTTGTTCAAACTTCGCCATTTATGCTTTGAATATAATTATACATTTATTTTTTTCACTCCTTTTCTATATAGGGCTGTGAAGGACACGTGGTTTAATTGCTCGCTTTATTGGTGTTGAGGAGTCTTCCGTGTTACTTCCAGGTCGCGCTTTTGATGCCTTTTCAGATCACAACAAAAAGCTGATTTAGGGTGAAAAAAAATATGTATATGTATGTATATATATATATTATATATATATAATATATATATATATATATATGTATATATATACATTGTAACTTTTGTCATCACACTCATCTCATTATTACCGTTATTATTTTCATTGCGATGACTACTGTTATTATTATTGTTAGTATAGTTTGATCATTATTTATTTTTATTATATTTATGACTCATAATTGATGACACCGATGTTATTATGGTTATTATTATTATTATTTACTTTTGCTTTTACTATTATTGTTTTAAACATCATAATGTTTTACATTTAACACGTTAACGGATAAGGCAAAAAAAAAAAAAATTGTTCATGCGATACGAAATGTCAATAATTTAATATCAGTTATTAGAATTTCTCTCTTTTTGTATTAAAGGTTATTATCTTTATTTTCCTAGTTCTGCGTAAAAAAAATAAAATATATCTGATCCAGAAGCAGTAAGAACAGAGTGAGTCTAAAGGGTTCTGGTGATGATTTTAATATGCAGATAATACGCATAACATTTTTACACGCAGTCTATACACGTACAGACATAACTTGCATAGACAAAGATACAGAAACACACACACACGCGCACACACACACACACACACACACACACACACACACACACACACACACACACACACACACACACACACACACACACACACACACACACACACACACACACACACACACACACACACACACACACACACACACACACACACACACACACACACACACACACACAAACAAACAAACAAACAAACACACAAACACTAACTGAAGATATACATGATTTACCCACACCGATTTCATACACATAACACATACAGGTACACAGATCTTCCACACACGGAAATGCATCAAAGAATATTTTTCTGTATCTTCCACTTTTATAGAAAGGTGGGCAGGTTTTTTTTCAGTCTCTACTATAGTTGTATCAAAACCGTCCTCCCTTTACAATAGAACTGATTATTACCTTTGTTCATGTTGTGAATTCCTTTGTTCATGTTGTGAATTCCTACTACGGATATTTAGTATATAAATCACCATTGTGTTTTTTTCCGTTTCGTTTACCAAATCTGATAAAAATGATAAAAGGGAAGAAGACATATATATAATAACTAAATCACTATATTTCTCTTCCCTTTCTCTCACAATATCTAATGAATATAAAGAATAAAAGAAAGGTGAATACTGAAGACGTAAATAATTCACACGCGAGCATAGTAGTTACGTTAACCCTTTTATCTCTAAACGGCAAAATAAAGGGACGAATTTTGATGAAGTCTGTAAGGGTTTAGCGAAGAGGGGAATAGGAGAGGAAGAGGAGGAGAGAAAGGAGGGGGATAAGGAGAGACAGAGATTGGGAAGGAGGAGGAGAGGAAGAAAGGGAGGATTTAAGGGGACAGAGAGAGGGAGAAGGAGGAGAGGAAGAAGGGGAGAGAAAAGGGAGGATTTAGGGAGACAGAGGAGGAGAAGGAGGAGAGAAGAGGGAGAAATAAGGAAGGATGTAAGAGTAGACGGAGGAGGGAGAGGAGAGATTTGGGAAGGAGGAGCAGAGAGGAGAAAGGAGAGAAAAGGGAGGAATTTAAGAGAGACAGAGAAAGGGAATAGAAATAGGAAGATTGGGAAGAAATTGAGGGGGTTTAGGAGAGACAGAGAAGAAGGAGGAGGGGGAGAGAAGAAAGGAACGGAAGGATAAGGAGGATAGAAAGATTGATAGTAAGACGCTACCAACAAATCGCAAATTAATAGAGAATACATCAGTGTGCAAACAAAGGCACATACACAATGACCGCCACAAACAGTTAGACACAAAGCCACAAACAGACAAACATCCAGACACAAAAGAGACAGACAATCACAAACAGACACACACAAAGACACAGACAATCTCAAACAGACACACACATAGACACAGACAATCACCCAGACACAAAGAGACAGACAATCTCAAACAGACACACACAAAGACACAGACAATCACAGACAGACACAAAGAGACAAGACACACAAAGACACAGAATCACACAGACAAAGACACAGGACAATACAGCCAGACAGCAATCACCCACAACACAAAGACCAGACAATCACCCACACAAAGACAACAGACAATCAACCACAGACACAGACAATCACCCAGGCACAAAGACACAAAGCACAGACAGACAATCACCCAGACACAAAGACAAGACATCACCAGACACAAAGACACAGACAATCACCCAGACACAAAGACACAGACAATCAAAACAGACAACCCCCTCCCCCATAAAAAACAACCAAACAACCCCAAACAAACGACCGACTTTCAAAACAAAGAGCCAGAACTCAGAGCAACTAAAACGGACCGAAATAGCGAGAGACCAGCATACCCAGACCGAGCGAGACCGAAGGAGAGCTCTCGCGGTCTCGGCTCCTGGCAACCGTGGCAGCGTGCCAATCGCCCCCCCCCCCCCTCTCCCCCTATGCCCTCTCCCCTCTCCCTTACGCCTCTCCCCTCTCCCCTAACACCCCACCCCCTTGTTTTGACACGGCTTGCATCTTTGTGTTATATATATATATATATATATATTATAATATATTATTTATATATTATATATATATATATATATAAATTGGCGAGCCTTATGGAGAGGAATGTAGGAAAGGTATGAATGAGAATGAATATCGTTCATTATTACCCGGTTTTCGTTGGAAATACGTGTTTATCTCTGACGAGGATTTATTCGAAAATCGGTTAAATACATCTCTTGTTTTGTTGAAGATATTCGTTTTCATTCATCCCCAAAAAAATGTCAACGAATTATATATAGATATATAATTCGTCGACTTGTTTTTGTAGTTGGGCGCGCTGCCGGTAGATGGCGTTGGTGGCGGACACACACCTGTTTTCTGTTTTTGTTGTGATGCTCATTTTTTTTTTTTTTTTTTTTTTTTAGAGGGCGCGGTGGGGTTTTCCCGTCCGTGTCGGTCGGATTTTTTCGTCGTACGCATATTATTTTTATTATCATTATTATTTATCTATCTTTTTTGAGGGCTGTATCTTCAAAGCGCTTATTCATTTCTTTATCTGATATTTTTTCTTCGTCTGCGTCTAGATATTCGTTATCTTTTGTGTTTGTGTGTTAATGAATGTCATTGATCAACATCATCATCAAATCATCATTATTATTACTATCATTAATTATTACGATAATTTTACTAATAACACCATTATTATGATAAAATAATAATAATTACTATTATTATTATTAGTAGTAGTAGTAACCACTACTATTACCATTATTAATATTGTAGTTATCATCATTATTATTATTACGTCATCACCATTATCAATATTATTAACATAAAAGCTATTACCATCACCATAATTATTATCAGTTAATTGTCTCGATGCTTATTGAAAGTATATATAGTATAAACCCCGTAGTCAGTTAGTAACAGCCTTAAATTATTTATTAGTTTTATTGGTGATAATACAATAACGATCAGATTCGATACAAACATGATGTATCTGAGGAAAGCAAATTTATGAATAACGTTTTCGTTCGCCTGTTATCGGGTCAGTTAAGAGAGAGAGACGTTAATTCGTTAATTCGGAAGGAAGGTGATGTGGTTGTGGATTTTTTTCGTTTTTTTTTTTTGAGGGGGGGGGGGGTGGAGGGGGTGTTTGTTTGTTTGTCAGTCTGTTTGTTTTGATTCGTTTTTTTGTCTGTTTTGTGTTGGTGTTT
>NW_020870972.1:360988-366360 GCF_003789085.1 Penaeus vannamei
TCGTCCCCCCGCCTTCCCTCCCTCCCGGTTCTATCACCCCCCCCCCCACCTCTCCCTCCTCCTTCCTCCGGTTTCTACACCCCGCCCCCTCCACCTCTCCCTTCCCTCCTTCTCTCCCGGTTCTATCGCCCTCCCCGCCCCCCCTCCTATCACCCCCGCCCCCTCCCACCCTCTCCCTCCCTCCTTTCTCTCCGTTCTATCGCCCTCCCCCCCTCCCTCTCTCCCGGTTCTATCACCCACCCCACCCCACCCACCCCCTCCTCCTCCCGGTTCTATCACCCGCCCCACCACCCCAGCCCCCCACCCCCCCTCACCTCCCGTCCTCTCCTCCCGTTCTATATCACCCCCCACCGCCCCTCCCACCCTCCTCCGGTTCACTCCTTCCCCCCACCCTTCTCCGGTTCTAATTCCACCCCCTCCCACTCTCTCTCCGGTTCTATTCTCCCCCCCACCCCACCCTCTCTTCCCTCCCTTCTCCCGTCTATTCCCACCCTCCCACCCTCCCTCTCTCCCGGTTCTATCTCCACCCCACACCCTCTCTCCTCTCTCCCGGTCTATCCGACCCCCCTCCCACTCCCCACCCTCCCTCCCGCTCTCTATCTGTCACTCATGGGACTCTTAAATAATAAAGATGCGACTGGGGATCTTGGAGATATAAAATGAGATATAAAATGCCATAGCGGAGTGATGATAAGAGATAAGAAAACCGTTCTTGTTGGCTTGTAGTCTCTACTGCCTTTATACTTATCTCTTTGTTTTTTATTTTTTATCTTTGCCTCTAACACTTTATCTCTTCTTTATTTTTTATTATTATTATTATTATTATTATTTTTTTTTTTTTTTTTTTTTTTTTTTTTTTTTTTTTTTTGCCTTTATCACTTTATCTCTTCCTCTTTCGGGAAGGGAGACGCAGAGGAAGGGCATAAAGAAGGAGATGAAACGCGGACTTAACAGAAGGGAATAATAAGTCTGACGTTTCGAGTACAAAAAGGGTTTCCTCTTCAGGTGGGTTCTGAGGAGGAGCCTAACGGGACTCGAAACGTCGCGGTTTTTTAATTCAGTTTTTTTTTTGGTTTAAATATATGCTTTGTTGGGATTTTATTTCTTTATTTGTTTATTGTTTACTTTTTTACCTTTGCTTCGATTGGAAAACATTTTTTATTTCATTTTTCAGTTTTTTTTAATTCTTCCTCTTTCTTTTCCGCGAATATTTAGATCTTGTTCTTATTTCTCTTTGTTTGTCTTCCTTTGCTTTTCTATATTCTCCTCGTCATAAATCATAATCTTTTCTATTCTTTTATTTTCTCTGTTATCATCATGGTTGTTTATACTGTCATCATTATCATTATTGTTATTATTATTCTTTTTAAGTATTATTATTGTTGTTGTCGATATTGTTGTGATTATTATCATTATTGTTATCATCAGTTGCAAGATCATTATTATTATTATTATTATTATTATTATAATTATTGGTATTATTATCATTATTATTATTATTATTTCTCTTCCTATTTGTATGCTCATCATCACCCCTTCTCCCGTGTCTCTATCTATCTCTCTCTCTTCTCTCCCTCCCTCCCTCCCTTTCTGTCAGTCTGTCTGTCTCTGCTCTCCTTTCTGCTCCCCCCCCTCTCTCTCTCTCCTCTCTCTCTCTCTCTCTCTCTCTCTCTCTCTCTCTCTCTCTCTCTCTCTCTCCTCTCTCTCTCTCTCTTCTCTCTCTCTCCCTCTCTCTCTCTCCCTCTCTCCCTGTCTCTCCCCACCCCTCTCTCCCTCTCCCCCCTCTCTCCTCCCCCTCTCTCTCTCTCCCTCCCTCTCTCTCCCCTCCCCCCCTCTCTCTCCTCCCTCCCCCTCTCTCTCTCTCTCCCCCCCTCTCCTCTCCCTCCCTCCCCCCTCTTCTCTCCCCTTCTCACCCTTCTTCTCTCCGCTCTCCAGGTGTTCGACCCCCGAACATCACGATGGTGGAGACAGGACCGACTCCAGAGCAGGAGAACAACACAGCGAAGTTCGTTATCGGAGCCAGCGATGAGGACTTCGAAGAGCAGGAGACGCTGCAGCTGCCGGTGAGTCAGGAGAGTCGTGGTCTTTGGGGGGTGTTCTGAAGGTGTGGGAGGGGGTGGGGTGGGGCGGGGTGGAGCGGGGGGAAGGTATTGGTTCTGTTGGAAGGGGGTCGGAGGGTGTTGTTGCTCTCGGTTGTATTTTTTTTTTTTCTCTTTCTGTCTCTTTCTGTCTCTGTCTTTGTCTGTCTGTCTCTGTCCTCTGTCTCTGTCTCTCTCTCTCTCTCTCTCTCTCTCTCTCTCTCTCTCTCTCTCTCTCTCTCTCTCTCTCTCTCTTCTCTGTCTCTCTCTCTGTCTCTGTCTCTGTCTCTGTCTCTCTCTCTCTCTCTCTCTCTCTCTCTTCTCTCTCTCTCTCTCTCTCTCTCTCTCTCTCTCTCTCTCTCTCTCTCTCCCTCATCCTCTCCCTCTCCTCCCCCCTCGCTCCTCCCTCTCCCCTCCCTCCCTCCCTAGGGGGGCGGGGGTGTATTAAGGTGAAGGGGGTGGCATTGCTGTCATCTGTCAGCTGTTTTTTTTTTTTTTTTTTTTTTTTTTTTTTTTTTTTTTTTGGTATCGGTAGTAGGATATTCTGAATCTAGGCTTGTGGGTGGGTTGGCCATGGCTGTGGATATTCTAATAGGGGTTATTAGCCTCTCTTAAGTCAATGGTAGATTGGAAACTTGTGGGTTGGTTGTCTGTGACTGCCGGCGAATGGGAATAAAGGGGGGGGGGTTATCTTTTGTAATTGTTAATATTCTTCCTTTTTTTTCAGTCATTATTATTTCATATCATTTCATTCAATTTATTTATTCATTTATACTTTCTTTTAATCATGATGACGTGCATATGCGTGTTAGTTTGTTTGTTTGTTTGTTGTGCATTTTTTTTCTTTTCTTTGAAATTAGTCTTCGATATTTTTTTCCTTTTTTTGTTTTTTCTATTTATTCTTGTTTTCCTTGAAGACCTTTATTTTTTTTTTTTTTTTTTGATTTTTTTCTGTGGATTTTTCCTTCTATCCTATTAAAGTTTTGTTCGTATTTCTTTCCAATATTTTTTTTTCCTTTGTGTGTTTGTTTGTTTTCCTTAACCTTAGCGTCTCTCATTTTCTCGGGTTATATCTCTCTGTTTTTCGGTCTATTTCTTTGGTTCTATTTATGTCTCTGATTCTCTGTCTGTGTCTATCTCTCTGTCTCTGTCTCTGTCTCTCTCTCTCTCTCTCTCTCTCTCTCTCTCTCTCTCCTCTCTCTCTCTCTTTCTCTCTCTCTCTCTCTCTCCTTCTCTCTCTCTCTCTCTCTCTCTCTTCTCTCTCTCTCTCTCTCTCTCTCTCTCTCTCTCTCTCTCTCTCTCTCTCTCTCTCTCTCTCTCTCTCTCTCTCTCTCTCTCCCTCTCCCTCTCCTCTCTCTCCTCTCCCTCTCCCTCTCTCCCTCTCCCTCTCCCTCTCCCTCTCCCTCTCCCTCTCATTCCCTCATTCCCTCATTCCCTCTCTTTCCTCCCTCCCACCCTCTCTTCCTGTCTCTCTTTCCCTTCCGTTCTTCCACCTCTCTCCTTTCCTTTCATTTAATTCACACACTAATAACCCAAGTGCTACAAGACAGAGGATTTGTACATGCTGAGTTTACCCTTCTGTTTATGTCAGTGTGACAGACTCTCTCCCAAGGGTCCTTTGTAATATATGTAGTGGGAGGAGGAGGGCGTCCCACCCCCCACTATTATTACTTGTTGTTTGGTAGGTCGTGGCTGAGCGGTAAGGCAGTAGTAAGTAAGATACTGACATACTCTGAAGATGTTGGTCTGAAGCTGCCCTCTGTACCAGTTATCCAGAATAAAGATAAGAAAACTGCGACAAGTTTAACTTTCAGACCCAACATCTTCCAGAGTATGTCAGTATGTTACTTACTTACTACTTGCCTTACCGCTCAGCCACGACCTACCAAACAACAAGTAATAATAGTGGGGGGGTGGGACGCCTCCTCCTCCCACTACATATATTACAAAGAACCCTTGGGAGAGAGTCTGTAACACTGACATAAACAGAAGGGTAAACATTACGACTGATGGTGGAATAAAATGTAGGTAGAGTTACTACATCCTTTAAGAAGCTCTACCACGGAATATGTTATCTCCTCATTGGGTTCATCCGCGCCATCTATGAGACGAAATCTTCTTTATTTTTTTCTCTTGTTTCATCTTATTTTTTCCATTGTGATTTAGGTCGTCTTTCTCGTCTGCATAGCGTTGCGTGTAGGTTAGGTTAGTTAGGGTCTTAGAGTAGTAGATATAGATGTGCATACATATATATATATATATATATATCGTACATGCAGTCAACGCTTGGATATGGTATCTTATAACTAAATATAGACAGGTGTTTATATATACACAGGCACGCGCACGCACGCACGCACGCACACACACACACACACACACACACACACACACACACACACACACACACACACACACACACACACACACACACACACACACACACACACACACACACACACACACACACACACACACACAAAACCCCACAAACACCCACCCACACACACACACACACAAAACACCCATACACACCCACACACACACTTCCCGGTGTTTCAAAAGGCGGTGCACGCAACTTGAAATCTCACGCTGAACTTTCACTTTATAAGAAAATGTCAAGGAAGTGAAGAGTAGACGGAAGGAGGAAGGAGGAAGGAGGAAGGGGGTCTGTTGGCTTTTATGGGGGTCGATCTGTTTAAGAGGCGCTGGAGATGGGAGAAGGAGACGTGGTGTGTGTTTGTTTGTTTGTGTGTGTTTATGTGTGTGTGTGTGTTTGTTTGTCTGTGTGTGTGTGTGTTTGTTTGTTTGTTGTTTTGTTTGTGTGTTTGTGTGTGTGTGTGTGTGTGTGTGTGTATTTGTTTGTGTGTGTGTGTGCTTTGTTGAGAGTTTTTGTGTGTGTGTGTATGTGTTGTGTGTTTGTGTGTGTGTGGATGTCGCTCACACCACGCACAACCAGGACAGCCACTAACGTTGAGAGTGAACACGAGACGAGATGACGTCAGGAGATGTATACAACACACACACCTCACACTAAGGACCTCGCAGACGCACATACACCACGACGCTTCTTATGCCCCGGACTTTCATCCCGGACAACTCTTACTATTCCTCAGTTGTGGGCAGATGCACCACAGACGTGCAATACATAACAATACAGTATATAAATAGTATATGCATAACATACATATATATATTACTATAGCATATATAGATATATATAGTATATATATCATACTAATATATGTAAATAAATATATTATCATGATATTGTATAGTACTAGTAGTATAATT
>NW_020870972.1:366460-368960 GCF_003789085.1 Penaeus vannamei
AAGGAGAGGGGAGAGGCGGGATCCAGGGAAGGGAGGGGAGGGAAGTGGAGGAGAAGTGGGAGGAAGAGGGGAGGGATAGTAAGGACAGGGAGGGGAGATAGAACGAGGAATAGGGAGAGATAGGTTGATGGATGGGTAGAAGGGGAGTGGGAGAAAGACACAGACAGAGACAGAAATAGAGAGAAACAGTGAGAGAGGCAGACAGACAGACAGACAGAGACAGAAAGAGAGACAGAGACAGAGAGGGAGAGAAGAAAAATAAGAAACAACTAGGGACTTTTTTTTTATCGTTCGATAATCTTGTTTACCCCGAAAGGAAAAAATGCGAATCATTACGGAGCGAATAGAGGGCGTGGCGATTGAAGTTGATGAGGAATAAAACACTCGAGGCAAAGAGCGTTTAATAACCGCGGTCCTCTATTGATCTCGGTCTCTTTAAACCTGGCACAGATATTACCGAGTGAGACAAAAAGAGTGCCCGGTCAAGTGCCCAGTACAAGGGATGGCCGGTCTTTTGTACAGCGGTGCACGTAATTTTTTTTTTGTTTTTTTTTTTTGTTTGTTTTCTTTTTGTTTTTTTTTTTTTTGGACTCGCGCGTGGACGAACAGGTGGGTCGGGGGTTCGAGGGGTCGTTCGAACAGCTGAAGAGTGGCTTCGTTTGAGGGGCGCGGAGGGGGGAGGGGAGGGGGGGGGGTCGTTGCGTCTGTCGGGGATACGGCAAGCAGCGTCGACGACCTGAAACGACTCGGGTGACCTTTGAACTGACTGAGGTCCGACTCGGAGACGACCCGAAACGACTCGGGAAGCCGTTTCCAGCTGACCAGGCGGGGCACTCACAGACGACCTCGGTTAACCTTGACCGACTCGAGGCGATCGGAACGACCTGCGATTGACCCCGGACGAGTCGGATCGCTTACGGAGGAGGTAGGTCACGCCGTACCTCCCTCCCTCCCCCCTTCCCCTTCCCCACTCCCTGCCCCCTTCCTCCCTCCCTCCTCCCTTCCCCTCGCCTTCCCCCTTCCCCTCCCTCCCTTCCCCCCCTCCCTTCCCCTCCCTTCCCCTCCCCCTTCCCCCTCCCCTCCCCCCCTTCCCTTCCCCCCTCCCCTCCCTTCCCTCCCCCCCCCTCCCTCCTCCCCTCCACCCCGCCCCTCCCCCTCCCCTCCCCCCTTCCCTTCCCCCCGCCCTCATTTTCGGAACGGCTCCAGCGGCGCCGACGAGGATTGGCCCGCCGGAGGGTCACGCGGCGGCCATTGGCGTCCTTTACGGCGCTGAGGGTTGATTTCCCCGTGGCGAAGTTAGGCCTGGGGAGGGGGGGGGGGGGGAGGGGGGGGGGGCGGGTTATGCTCGGAGGGAGATCATAATGCTCTCCGATTTTGGTCTGCTTCTCTTTCTCCTGCTTTGTCCTGTTTCTCTTCCTTGTTTTTTTGTTTTTTTTTTCATTAATTCCCTCTTCTCTTCCTCTAATCTTCCATTCTCCTTTTTTCTTGCTTTCCCTTCATTCTTTGCCCATCTCTCTGCCCTTTCGCTCCTCCCACGTCTCCCCTTATGCCCCTCCCCTTCTCCCCCTATGCCCTCCCCCTTCTCCTCCTATGCCCCTCCCCTTTTCCCCTATGCCCTTCCCTTCTCTCTCTACCCCTCTTTCGTCTCCCCCTTTCCCCTTTGCTTCTTCCCCTTCTCCATCTTCCTCCCCCCCCCTTCCTCTCTCTCTCAATCCCTGCTTCCACGGCGTACTCCTAGCTTAAGGGCGATTTTTATGAGTTAATCCGAGGCGTTGTCGACTTCGCGGGCGTCGGTGCCGTGTAGAGAGTTGTGGACGGTTTTTGGAAAGTGTAGGGGGGGAGAGGGAAAGGGAAAGAGGGAGGAGGGAAGGAGGATGGTGGCGGAGGGGAGGGAGATAGGGGAGAGGGGAAGGAAGGGAGAGAGGGAAGGGGAAAGGGGAGGGAGGGGAAGGAGGATGGTGGAGGGGAGGGGAGATACGGGAAGAGGGGAAGGGGAAGGGGAGAGAGGGAAAGGGAAAGGGGAGGGAGGGGAAGGAGGGATGGTGGCGGAAGGGGAGGGGAGACAGGGGAAAGGAGGAAGGAAGGGAGAGAGGGAAAGGGGAAAGGGGAAGGGGGGGAGGGGAAGGAGGATGGTGGCGGAAAGGGAAGGAAGGGTAGGAGGGAAAGGGGAAAGGGAGGGAGGGGAAGGAGGATGGTGGCGGAAGGGGAGAGGGGGAGAGAGGAAAGGGGGAGGATGGATGGGGTGTAAAGGGAGGGGAGATAGGAGAGAGGGGGAAGGAGGGGGAGGAGGATGGTGGCGGAAAGGAAGGGAGACAGGGAGGAGAAGGGAAAGGAGAGGAGGAGAGGCGGGGATACAGGGAAGGGAGGGGGGAAGAGAAATGGAGAAAAAGAAGAAGAGGAGGGGGGGGGGGATCATGTTGCTCGAGTGCCATGACTTGCTCGAACCCCAGCGCATTCCGTCTCTCACCATACCCATGATACCCCCCCCCCCCATGCACCA
>NW_020870972.1:373960-376460 GCF_003789085.1 Penaeus vannamei
ACTGACAGACACGGACAGACTAATAGACAGGCAGACGGACTGACTGACAGGCGGGCAGACACTAATCCAGCCAAATAAAATCATGATCCGTGCAATCTTTTTAAATGGTTAAGCAGAACGAACTGATCCGGGTTGACACGTGACAGCGTACCTATGACAGGTCGCACAGATAATGAGCCCCTTGATATGAAGTCAATACTGATAGAGACATTTTCGACATAAAACTAATATAGTGGTACTGCCGCGCTAATGCGGGTGTCAGGAGAGGAGCGCGTTGTGGGGGGGGGGGTCTTTTTTTTTTCGTTTGGTTTTGATTTTTTTTTTTTTTTTTTTTTTTTTTTTTTTTTTTTTGATGGATGTAGAAAGCGGGTATGGTGTGGTTGTAGCTGATATTGGAGGTGCTGTTTTACACACACATACGCACGTACACACGCACGCGCACATAAACAAACACACATATACTCACACACGTATGCTCACACATATACTCACACACACATTACTCACACACCACACACACACACACACACACACACACACACACACACACACACACACACACACACACACACACACACACACACACACACACACACACACACACACACACACACACACACACACACACACACACACACACACACACACACACACAGTGATTGATGGAAATGTCAGCTCATTGACATTGACAGATTATTTTTATGGGATTCATTTGCTTATGAGTTTTTATCATGGATGAAACAAAGCTTTCCGAATGATAGTAATAGTAATTTTAAAATAGTAAAAATAACATCAATAATGTTTATCATAATCCCAGCAACGAGATAAATAATATCGATACCAGTAATGATAATAATCGTAGTAACAACGACAACAGTGATAACGATAATGAAAGTAATAATGATAAAAGGTATATGTTGTGTCACTTCCCGCCAAGGCTACGCTCCCCCCCCCTGCCATGGCTACCCACCCCCCCCGCCTTATTTCGGGCGTGGGCAGCGGGGTTCGTACCCACAATGCCATGGGGTTGAAGGCGTCAGATCTTGACTCGTGTAAAGTTTGTTTTTTGTACGATGATGGTTGATTCATTTTGGGTTTCAATAACTTTTTTTTTTTTTTGGAGGGGGGGGCGGGAAGGGGAGAAGAAGGGTGAAGTGATGAAGAAATGGTTCTGTTATGAAAATGTTTCTTGGGTATTTTGAGTGTGATAGTGGGGTGGGTATGAGAGGGGAGTGGGAGAGGGAAAAGGAAAGGGAAGGGGAAGGGAAGGATAAGATAAAAGGATGTGGAAGGGGAAAGGAAGAGACACGCACAGACATACAGACAGAGACAGAGAAGGAGGAGGAAATAAAAGAGAATAGAAGGGCACTGACCCTGACCTTCCGTCCGCAGGTACCAGGCGAGGTCACCATCGGGGGTTATGAGGCCCGCTGCCTGAACCACCTGCGGGGGAGAACCATGAACCAGCGACCGCCACGCGAGAACCGGAATGCCCACAGGAAGAACCACCAGGAAGAGGAGGAGGAGGAGTGCCCCCGGGTCAGCCTGCCCTCCTGCCCCGCTGCTGACGACGCCGGGGAGGATGCCAGGCGCCCCCTGCCCGCCCTCCTCGTGCCCTCGCTGTGGCTCTATGTGCTGGTGCTGCTGGCCGCCCTCGCCATGCCCTGCCGCGCCCTCTGCCCCAACAACTGCACCTGCGACGATAAGGTAGGCTGACGATGGTGCCTAGGTGTTGCAAGTTGCTCGAGTACGGGTGTTTTTGTTTGTGCTGTTTGTTTCATTACGTGTCATCAGTGTTGTTTTGTCGCTCATATTATTATTCATTGTGTTTGTTCTATAGAGATGTCTTTCTTTTTGCAGATGCGAAGTATTTGTGGAATTATTTATGCCCCTCGTGCTTTTTTGTAATTAGAAGCTGTTTTAATGAAGTGTCAGAAACATAATCTAATTTAAAATGTTCGGAGTAGTATAAATTAACTCTTTTTAAGGTCACAATTGTTTTAGACAGCAGGCGATATCAAAACTTTTGTGCTCAAGGTTTTCCATTGCGAAAAAATAATTAGTAATTAGTAATAATGCATGCTTATTGTATGAGAAGTGTAGCAGGGCTTATTTGATGACAAAGAATATTTTTTATAAAGTACATTATTGGCAGAATTTATTGTAGCACATTTCCATTTATGATATTAATGTATATTGGTAGCACATTTTCTTTGCTGAATATTTTGTAAGTATAATTATTACCAGTTGTAACTGCAATCAAGTTGATTAGTTGCTAGTTATTTCAAAGAAATCGATGGCCTTTTTGTCAATGATTATTGACCATTATTACCATTATCTTGATCATTTTCTATCTAATCAACAGCAGTGTTCATATCCCCGTTAACATGATCGTTTTTATTAATCAAACATAAAGCACTTTTTCCAAATTTTCTATCCCCCTTTTGTAGAATTACACAGTTTTTATGCCCATGTATGTAACATCGACCTTGACTATTAC
>NW_020870972.1:383960-396460 GCF_003789085.1 Penaeus vannamei
ATAATAAAAAGCAATTCATATTTTTACCATACCTGTGAGCTTAAAAGACTGTTGTGATGCACATAAATGCAAATTGAGAGGAAAAATATGCTGTTGGTCTGGTCAAATATGTCGTGGGTTGTGCCAGACTTACCAAATTCTTGGAGGAAATGTTGAGCAGGAGCTGTTGGTACGAGTAGGGGACAGAATTCCTTCCCGTCAAGTGTTTCAGTCCCCTATGTCACTGTTGACAACTTCAGGATGACATTTCTTTTCCTGCCGTGGTAATTCAAAAGGACTGGCAGAATGGAGTAATACCAAAGGCTTTTTAAAAGTAAGGATAATATAGATTTTTTTTTTGGAAGCATACCCATATTACTTTTCATTAGATTTTAGCAATGATGAAAATACAGGGAATTGGATGAATGGCTTTTCTTTCCTTTCTGTTTTCAGATAAAGCTACGAATATTAATTGTCTAGCATACTGTTTTAAACTTCCATCTTCTTTCATTCACCCCCTTCCCACCTCAAAAAAAAATAAAATCTCTTTATCTTTGCTTTTGGCATTCCCAGAGCCATAGGATTAACTGGACATATCTTAATAGTAATAATGCAAAAAAAATCCTTCAATATCCAAGAGATTTTTGGGCATGACAGGAAGTCAGACTAACACACCCACGGCTTTCCTTGTGATACAAGGGTACCCCCTTATTACGAGGGATCTCTTCCATAGTAAGAGGCTGTACTGCTACTGCTGCCGGCTCACAACTGCTTCCCTGGTCAAACTATGGAAGACAGGGAGAGTATTTTAGTAACCCGTAACCTCTCGTCCTCTTGTCTAATTGACTTGTGCGAGAAGACTTTTGAGTAACTAGAAATCCCCCTCAAAGAATATGTATATATTTTTTTAAATCTTGATTTAATACTCTTGAGAAAGAGTGTTGTTCATGTTATTTGTTGTATTTCTAAGTCTGCTTTAGAAAAAAAATCTTTGTTATTGTCAAAGAATAAGACTTGATTACTTCTACCTTTTCATTTTTGTGAAGAGACGTATAAGTACCTTTTGTTTCCTCAAAATATAAATGTTATCCTCAAGAGTTGCAGGGTTAATTAAATACTCCTACCTGTTCTTTCCAGTACTTTTATTTTTATCTTAATTACAAATACATACATAAAATAAATAAGAAAGGAAAAAATAAAAGGAGGAGAAGAAATTCTTTCCCATCCATAATAACAAGCAAGAAATCTACAAAAACACCAACCCTGAAGTTCTTACGTCAGGCCAGACCAAAGATGTGCTTTTGTGTTCTATGCAATTCTGGTAGATGTAGTAAACGACGGTCAAACCATCACTTGATGAGTTATGCAAATAGTTAAGATGATGTGGAATCCTTCTGGGGCTAGCCTGCCAATTCGTTTAGGATTATGCACTTGCGTTGCCCTTTTCTCCTTTTTGATGACACATAATGTTATTTATGATTGGAAAATTTATAGATATTTGTACATTCCTGCTCTAGATGTTAAATAATTTTTTGTAAAAGCTTTTTTTTTCGAATATTAATTCAGACTTTTTTGAAATATTTGAGGAAAAATATATATATAGCTTCAGACCTTGCAGTATGTATGAATTGAGCCTATCCTTTATAACTCTAGTGGTCAGTCATTTATACATATACTGTAAGATATATTTCATAATCTTATAGAATATTATGGTACTGTATTTTACCTAATGTCAAAGGAACTTCCAACTAATATTTATTGTTGACATTGCACAAGAAAAATTAAGACATAAAAGGAGCCTTAGTGATTGTAAAAGGCTGCTTTGTTGTTTCCTATTGTTTTTCTTTTTCAATTAATTGCAATTGCCAAAATTTGTTAAAGACTAAAATCTGATCATGTTAATTTACTACTATAATTATTACTTAGAAAAAAAATAATTAACACTAAAATGTCATTGCAGAAGTTCCTTTGCCATGTCATATATCCTTTCTGAAATTTGTAAAGAAGAATGATGAAAAGAAGTTTTAATACCCCTTTCTATATTTGTGCAACTTTCTCCAGTTTTGTGAGTTACATAAGGTAAGGCTCCCTGTTTTATGAAGACTTATTCCCTTGTATATATAATCTCCACAGTCTTTTAGTGGATTTTTTAGGATCTCTCTTTCAGCTACAAAGTTCGTAATAAACCCCCATCTTTATAGGTAATGATGCATATAATTGTTATGCCAGGAGCACCAGTTGTGTATTCAACATATCAAAAAGATAAGAAAAAGTGAAAAAATAATACAGAGAATGAATTTGAGTCCCAGACTTCATTTGAGCAATCCATTTATATTTCCATGAAATATTTTTTTTTCTTTTCTCTTTTTTTCTTTGAGAAAAATTGAAGAACAGTGAAAATAAGTCTTTCCTATCTCAAATTCATTGTCTGGCACTGAGAACCAGCAAATGTAATGCTATGGATGTAACTATCTCCATGCATGAGGAGGGGCCTTTGAGAGCGTTCCACGAGTCTAGGTGGTTTAGGTAATGATGAATGAGTACCTATGACTCATGGATACTCACTGCTAACTGCTGGATAATCATACTATTAAATCTCATAAGACTGAGGGAGCTGACTGTGTGTATATGACTTTACAAAATCTGCAATAAGAAAAAAAGTCAGGAGATGTAGAGGTCTTAGTAGCAAAATTAAGTATGGTTAATTTCAGAGGTGAAGCCAAAGAGTTTGTGCATATTGTGTGACCCATGTTATTAGTGATTCATACATGTATATATTTATTTTATCCATTTACCTTCAAACAGTTCATGGGGTTTCTTAAATTTACATCTTGTTAGAGTAAAGAATTTCACAGATCTCTCCTTTATGAAAATTAAATATTTCTTTGGTTTTCACAAGGAACATTTTTTCATGGTGCATGTATGTTAAAAGAAGTTCCTATTCTTTACAAAACTGAACATACTGCTGATGAAATAAATAGTAAGAGATTTTCTAAACAATGCTATTTGCTCTGTCAGTAAAGCTAGTACCACAGTAGTGCTTTTTTATTATTATTATTGTTCTAATCCATAAATGCGCAGACAGCATTAGCTATACCAAAAGCCCCTCCAGTGAATGCCAAACAACGAAATATAGGCAAAGGTTTCATTGCTTTGGAAGAATGTAATAAAGAAAAAGAAGAAAAAACTTGTGTACATAAGATTTTGGTCTTTCTTATATATTCATTTTTACTAAGGCAAAGCATTGACAAGAATGCCATCTATGATGTGTGAAACCATTTGCTTCCTGCTGTTCATATTTTCTTCTCTCATTCTTCAGTCATTATAATTGACTTTTATGTCCTCTTGAAATCTTACATAAATGCAAATTGCCCACCTGCTGCTATGGTTAAGAAGCACTGTATTATACTGGATCTCATGGGGTACTAGTGCCTGCGAGAGAAGCCTACCATGGATCAAATGCTACACACTTGATCAGGGTCAAGCCACAAGGCTAGTTTTACATCTTAGCTATTCAGTCTCCTTGATGTAATGAGATTCATCGCACTGCATTCGGTGCAACAATCACTGCATACTTCATATACACACATACACATATGTACACCTTTGAATACCTTTTTGATAGTGTTTCAGGCTTTAAATAGTAATCATTAGTGAAAACGGCTATCAGTCAAATGCATGGATTACAAATATCAGCAATCTATTTAAACGGCACAATCATGTGTTCTTTCTTATGACTGTTTACAGATGATTAGCACACCTTATGAAGGATACTCATTTTAGAGGCTAGTTGTTATCCAAAAATCCCTATATATATTTTTTGAGTGTGTGAAAAAGTTCCATTTGTAAAAGTCTGTGTGTCAGATCTTCCATTACATGACAAATGGGGTTATGACTTTACTTGATTTAAGAGTGTTAATTGAAAAAGTGCAAAGATAAATTCAATATACATTAAAAGCCAGAGAACTCTGAAGGTTAAATGCATTGATAGACACACCATTATTAAGCATGTACCATTTTGAATAGTGAGTCTGTTAAGAGAGGCCAAAAAGTGCCTAATTACATGCCAGCATAAGGACAAGCATATTGGAGTTTGTATTTTTACGAAGCACAAGTGCCGAATAACTGCCAATTTGAAACTAGACCTCTGTTTTACAGCTGAACAAAGGGCATAATATTTTGCACAAATTCTTATTGATATACATTTGCACATTGTATTTATATTTACATTATAAAGAATAAAGACTGATCTTGGATTTTTAAATCAAGATCTGAATTAAAGCAGAAGTTGATATCAATCACAGCTTTATTTCTAAACATAAAATTTATGTTACAGAAGCTATTGAGCATAATATTGTACCTTGCTAATTGTTATGATGTGAGCAAAGGAAAGTGAATACCCCTTAACATTTACATAGCTGAAATTTAATAACTTACATACATCCTCATGCCGTATGTAAATAATAATTTAATAACATACACACAGGCATGCTTTAAACTGAAGACACACACAAACACAGCATAGATAGCATACCTTTCTTCATTATTCACTCATTCATTCTCATATATGAATAGGTTCATAAGAAGGACTGCAATATATACTAGTATGAAGCCTGATTATTTGTAATGAATCACAGTTTTGTGCTTAATGATAATGAGAAGAAAAAAACATTATTCTGTGCTATCATTGTAGCTGGTCTGTGAACAGTCTTTCATTTTGGCATTCATCATTATAGTATATCACTGGTGAATATACCCTCACATAATATAGAATCTTTACTGAGAAATTTTGAGAATATTGTAACTTCATGAGCATAGACATCTAAGCCACAGTGGAACAGCCTCGCATGTAGTATTTCATAGCTATTACAAAGCCTTCCTTAACTACAAAAGAGGTGTTGCAAAGTGGCTTAATTAACGATTTGTACTTTAAAAAAAGTAATTGTCAGGATACTCCATTCTAAATAATCAAAAATTTAATGTCTTGATAAACATCTTTGAGCACATCCCATATATAAATTTGTATATACATATTTCATAGGCTCAATTTAATCACACAGCTCTGAATTGTTACATCACTGCACTGAACATTTGTTATTCAGTATTTTACCTGTTTTCCATTTCTTAATAAAGGATTATATAGAATCTGCCATTGTTTAATTAATACCCTGTATTTATCTTTGATTAAGTATATACAGTTCTCTGTGTATTTTTATTTATGGGAATACTATTAGTGCATTCTTTTCTTGCCTCATAAATTGGCTTGAAGGTTTAAAGTAAATTTCACTTCGTATTTGAAAATAAAATATAAATAAAATAAAAATCTAGTCAAATTTACAATAGTATTCTGTAAAAACTATCATTATGAACTATAATACCAACTTGGAAATATAATATTCACAGTGAGATAAGTATAGGATTTATTATGAGAAAATACTTATATATTT
Organism: Penaeus vannamei; assembly: GCF_003789085.1. NCBI lineage: Eukaryota > Metazoa > Arthropoda > Malacostraca > Decapoda > Penaeidae > Penaeus > Penaeus vannamei. The sequence goes on from NW_020870972.1 coordinate 389,387, forward strand.
CATAGTTTCTAGCTTACATTCAAGATAATCAGGGATTCTAGTGTTTGCAGTTTAGTTTTAACAAACTAATCTCTGATTCCTAAAAAAAATATATAATATATATTTAAAGTTTATTTTTCAAGATAAATAATAACTAACATGCACACATTGATATGATCTTGAAATGAAATATGTCAATTGTCAACTGATGGCACTGGTGAGCATGTGGCAACAATGCATTGACCAAATGACATTGACCATGACGACGACGATGATGATGGCGTATGAATAAATTAATATTTTGGTTATGCTTCCTCTAGAGACTGTCGTTAAGGTATTTTTCCCCTTTTTTCACTGATTTATCACCAATGACATTTCTCTTGCAAGCTGATCATTCCTAGTGTAGGTGTCACTTCCATTACTAACGCTGCTTAATTTCAGTCATGGCAAGACATTCTGCAAAACAACCGATAAGGGATCCTCTTCCCTCTAGAGACTGAAGATTTTTCCCCTTTTTCACCGATTTATACCAATGACATTTCTCGGCAGTTGGCGCAAAACATTGCAAGCTGATCATTCCTAGTGTAGGTGTCACTTCCATTACTAAACGCTGCTTAATTTCGCCTGAGTCATTATTCAGGTGAGAGCAAGAAGTAAATTGCTGATTAAAAAATATCATGGTGCATAACCTTGTCTGATGAATTAAGATCAAGAATTATTTGGTTTAACGTATAACAGAGAATAATTATTTAATTTCATTTAGTTTGTAACGTTGGCTACAGTGACGTTAGAGTTGTACGAACGCCCTACAAAAACGCATTGTTGTGAATCCGCGGAGCCCCGCTGGAGAGCCACGTGAGACGCCTTGTGCAGCGTACTTTTAAATTATTCTTGTTTTGTGAAGATTTGGGTTAGCCACACTCTTTTCACCACAATCACGTGCAAGCTCACGCGTACGTGTATGTTGTCATCTTGCAAGTTAGATACACTGCTCATACCTACCAGCTTGTGAACGTGACAATAAAGGTTTAACTGACTGCTAGTTTTTTACTGGAGGCAGTACATGTGCAAATAAATGGAGAACTGCTTGTTTACGTCATTTTTTAAATGAAAATTAAAATAATAATAAAAAAATCAAATAAAAAAATAAAAATGTCTGATGGCCTTTCGTTTGCGCAGGCGGTTCTCAGAAGCGTTGGCAGGAACTACACGGAAAAGGGAAGAAGGTTGAGGTGGTCCATTGCCAAACATTTTTTACCATTTGAGAGATTGTTTTGCGCATCTTGTGTACACGTTGCTTTGCTTGCTTTCTTTTTTTATCGGTTACGAGTTTAGAGCGAGAGAGAGAGAGAGTAGGTGAGTGAGTGTGAGTGTGAGTGTGAGTGTGTGTGTGTGTGTGTGTGTGTGTGTGTGTGTGTGTGTGTGTGTGTGTGTGTGTGTGTGTGTGTGTGTGTGTGTGTGTGTGTGTGTGTGTGCGTGTGTGCGTGAGAGAGAGAGAGAGAGAGAGAGAGAGAGAGAGAGAGAGAGAGAGAGAGAGAGAGAGAGAGAGAGAGAGAGAGAGAGGGGGAGAGGGCAGAGACAACAGGTAGTGATGCACAAAATTGTCTAAAGTGGTACCGATACACCAATACTTGAAAACTAGCTGAAGCGATTTCCATACATCAATTCTTTGTAGATAATTAAAGCGATACCGATACCAATACATACATCGCCGATAATTTATTGTAAGAAAATATCTAAACTATGTAAATATGATATTGGCATGTTTGATGCACTGCAAACAAATCTTGCAGCAGAAAATTGTTTTCAAATATTTGCATCATGCTTGGAGACCGATGTAATATAGATTACCAAGCAATTACGCTTACAACTAATAGGTGCTTTCAGGGCACTGAGGGCATACATTACGAGTTTCAAAAAGCCGTAGCTTTGTGCTCCTTTCACACTTATTGACTGCCACTATCGACAGTGAGCGAGAAAAAACACACACACACACACACACACACGCACACGCACACGCACACGCACACGCACACGCACACGCACGCACGCACACGCACACGCACACGCACACGCACACACACTCACACTCACACTCACACACACACACACACACACACACACAGTGGTCAAAGGAAAAGGTAGGGAGGTTCTGAGAGGATGTCCGACAGGTTGGGGGGTCGGGGAAGTGAGAACAAGTGAGGAAAAGCAGAGATGCGGGTTGCTGTGGGATAGTGGGACGTGTGTGACTGAAAGGAAGGTATTGCACGGGGGGTAAATTGGTGGATCAGATTGTGACTTGAGATAGGATTGTGTGGGGCGAGTGTGTCCAATCCGTAGGCGGGCAAGAGCAGTTTCCCAGCGTCTGTTCTTACGGGATGCTATTGGCCAAGGAGAGGTAGAATGTTTAATGTTATGTAGTTTATTAGAGTTTAGGCCAGACCAGAATGACTGCCAGCGGGTGAAGAGGAAGGTTTTGAAGTGAGGGTAGTAATCAGAAGCTGGTATATGTAAAAATCTGGGATGATGGGATGTGGACAAGGCGGCGGATTGTGCTAGTGTGTCTGCCTGATCATTGCCAAGGATCCCAATGTGGATAGGCATCCAGCAAAAACTGACATTTTTGTGATGCATGGCTACATAGGCTAGTTGGCCCTGAATCTTGCGGACACGAGGGTTAATTGGTTGTAGAGATTGTATTTGTTAAGAGTCGGTGAAAATTGTGAACAATGTGGAAGTATGGCAAGACCTACGCTCTTATGCGGATCGCATACAAATCAGTTGTAAGGACTCTGGATTCGGGTGGAAGTGGAAAGTTGAAAGTACGAAAGGAGTGAGTCTGAGGAGTCGGTTGAGGTATGGAAGGATAGAACGGAGGGCGTCTGATTTTGGTGTATCTGGGAACACAGAGGAGCAGATACGGGGGGAAGATATAAGCCAAGACGGCTATATATAGGTAGGAAAAAGTAAGGGTCGGAGGCGAGGAAAGGGTGAATGGGAGAGGAGTGCATCCATCCGGACAGGGAAATGAGTAGGTAGGCGTGGAGAGGAGGTAAAGGCAGGGAGAAGGATAGAAGGACAGTTTATAGAAAGATTGGTGGAAACGTGCATAACTCCGGAGAGAGAGTGGCACGGATAGGGAAGGCAGACCCGATTCAACGTATAGGCTCTCAACAGGAGAGGAGTGGAAGGCAACTAGGGCTAAGCATAGACCGCCATGATGGATAGTATCAAGATGAATTAGAATAAGATAGGAATAGATATGACAGCCATAGTCAAGAGTGGAGAGTATCAGTGCAGTATAGAGATGGAGGAGGGCTTTGCGGTCTGAACCCCAGGATAGATGGGAGAGGACCTGTAGGAGTGGGAGGTGGCGGCGGGTTTTCTCTTTGATGTAGACGATGTGGTCTCACCAGGAAAGTTTGGAGTCAAAAATGACTCCCAGGAATTTGCCAGAGCAGCGGAAGTGAAGAGGAGCATCATTTAAAGAGAGTGGAGGTTGAGGGCCTATGCGTGATCGGGAAAAAAGGATGGAGAAGGATTAGACGCGGAAAAGCGGAAGCCATGGTTCGTGGCCCAGGAAGAGGTTAAAGATATTGCAGAATGGATTTGTTGACGGAGAGTAGGATATATGGGTCTAATATATACATGATAAAATCATCCACAAACAGGGAGGATCGGATACCTGGTGGTAGAACCGATATTAAACTGTTTACTGCTATAAGGAATAGTGTGGTGCTCAGTACACTCCCTTGTGGGACACTTTCATAATGAGGAAAGGATGAAGTTGAAGAGAAAAAAAAGACTCGGAAGGTAAAATAAGTAAGGAATGATTTAATGAATACACCCATGTTCCCTCGTATGCCATGAGATTATAGCTGCTGTAGGATGTGGTATCGCCATGTGGTATCGTATGCCTTTTCCAGGTTGAAGAAAACGGCTAGGACTGAGCTATGGTTTGCAAATGGAGAAATGTAATTTTCAAAGTGTGCAAGTGGGTCCACTGTCCTTCGAGCACGGCGGACGGTGGATTGCGCGGCGTAGTTGAGCTGCTGTTCTTTTAAAGTCTGTTAAGGCTGTTGGCATTTCGCCTAAGATAATAACTACTCCATGCTGCTCGCTCCTTTCGAAGCCCTTTGGAGCATTCGATGTTCCACCATGGAACCCATTAAAATACGCATTGCCTAGGTTCTTGGAATTGCTGTTAATTCAGCACTCAGGACAGTGATTGTGAAATAAGGAGTACGGGGATGAGAGGTAAGGAATATCAGGAGGATGGATGTCGGCAGTCACTCTGATTGTAGGTTGAGTCGGGGTAGAGGTACTAGAGGATGGTTGAGAGAGAGGAGCGTTTTCTTGGGTCATGCTTAGGAAGTTTCGGATGTCCTCAAGGGTTTCTGGAGGGGAGTTGGGCGGGGAGGTTTGGGAAATAAAGTATTTTATGAGGAGGTGAAGAATGGGTAGGTATTTGAGAAGAAAATGTAGTTGTAGGTGTGTATGTGGTAGGTAAAGATGGGGTGGAACGTTTAGTTTGTCTGGGAGGGGTGGGGTTGAGCGGGAAGAGGTTTACCAGTGAGGTCAAACAGGGTAGATAATGTATGGGCTTTAACTCAGATACAACTGTAGCAAGGCGTGAGCGATCAGGATGACTGCTGAAGGAGACTGCCAACAGCCCCGTTCAGAGTACGGGGCTGTAGGGGGAATCACAAAAAAATCTGTCCCATTTAGCTGGTCCAAACAGTATTCCAAAGGGGTGATAGAGGTGGGAATTGTAGGACGAGGACGGGAGGAAGGTGGTGGTGTGGAATAATGTAGTGCTGTGACAGGGAGGGCAAAAAGGTTGGAGTTGTAATAATGGATGTAGGAAATGGAGGTAGTTGTGCCGGAGATGGGGTCAAGGGTATTGGAGTTGAGGGAGGGGTGTCTTGTGGAGGTTGAGTTATCTGGGTAGATGGCTCAGGATGGGTTAAGCTGACAGTAGGTGTCGACGAGGGGGATGTAGTAGCAGTGGCCCGAGCCGTGTGGTCAAAGGGGAGTCAGGGGTCGGTAAACCAAAGGGGTTTGATTTTGAGGTTTTCTGATAAAGGTGCAAGCCTCAATGCCCCTAATAAGGATACAAAATCTTCCTTACTGGCCATAGGAAGCCTAAAATGCGTGGGGAAGACAAACGGTCCGTCTCTCAGGGTCTCCATGAAGGTTAAGGGCTAGACAATCACCAAGGGAATACCGTGCGTATGGCTCCCTGCGGCCGGTCATGACTGGCTCCAAGTCAGCCTTTCATCCTTTCAACACAGCTCTCAACACTTTAGGAATTAGACAGGAAGGAGTTGGGAAAGGTAAGGAAGAGGAAAGGAGAAAAGACCGTGCAAAATTAGTTGAGCCGGAGGCTGAGGTCCAAGGTAGGGCTTCAGTCTCCGTCTCCTAAGCCTCTTTACTACATCAACGGCAAGGGATTGGAGGGCAATTGAAGTGAAGCTCCTTGCCAAAGGGAACAGTCACCAGCCGGGACTCGACCAGTCGGACTCGGGTTGCCGGCACACCTAAGTCGATGCTCCAACCACTCGGCCAATGCATTTCCACTTCCATTTTTTTTTTTTTTTTTCAGAAGTCTTTATATATTGCAATTTCTTACCTTTGGCCTCCTCTATTGCAGTATTGTTTTTATCATCAGTATTATCAGGATTCCATTACTGTGATTATTTTTTTATCTGTTTCTTTTTCACACCCCTTTTCTTATTTTCCCTTTGTTCCTGTTCTTTGTGTTTGTTTGTTTTTGTGCGAAACTGTATGAATGCATAAGATATTGATAAAGATAAAACGAGAAAAAATAGTTGTAGCGTAAGGATACATGGCGACGCATGTGGGTCAGTAAGGGTCACCATATCACTGAAAGGCATTGTAGAGTCGAGGATTATGCCCATTGAGTGTACAAGTGTACTTCTTCATATCCTCACTAAGGCAACGACGAAGATGCGCAGCCTGGACAGGTTATGGCTGTGTCTGAATTGCCAGGGAAATAGCATAGTCTTAACATGAAGCTGTCCACGCTTCATATATTCTTAAAGAAGCCTCGGGTTCTAGTGGTGCTGGGTGAGGAAGCGCCAATGTACGGTGATTACATGCGATAGCTGGCGTGACGTCATTAGGCAGTGTTATTGTTGGGGTGCTGCCAGTTGTTGAAGGCTAAGGAGTAACAGACATCGCTGCTGGAGTAGGTGAGACCTGTGGAGATATGGGTGCAACCTGCGTAACCGTTGTTGTGGGGTTGCGGGAGTAAGGAAGGCAGGCTGTATAAGCTGTGGCCTGTCACTGAGTGCTTGGGAAAAGAAAATGGCTTCGCGCTCCATATGTTTGTTCCTTATCTCTCTTCTCCCCCTTTGCTTTTCACGCTCTATTCTTGCCTCTTCCTGCTATGCAAGATATTCTAGTAGCTTGTGCTGGGGGAAAATGCTGCCGTGTCTTGTCTGATTTCATATCACTTATGTTAATAGAATTAGAAAAAAAATAGTCTCCCCTTAAATTGATTTTTTTCGAAACAGGCGGTTACAAAAACGCTCTAGCTCAGGTGCATATAGAAAACGGACCTAGCAATCCTTAGCACATTGCAGTCTTCAATTAACTTTATCAGTTATGATTACCTTTAATTAGGAGGCACTGCACTTACCTGTTTCCACTTGAAGCTGCAGCTCTTCTGTCAAACTGTAGTAGTAGTGCGTTCTTACTAATAAGCTAGCAGGTGGAGTCGATTTATTGTGGAAGGTGAACAGCAGACGTGCTTTTTTGTTTACAAAATGGCTCCCATCTGAGTAGGATGAACGATGTTGCCATATAATAGTGCAATGAATATAACATCAAAATAACACTTGGTTGTCATCGTAATATCTGATAGATATGGATAAATGTGTATATATAGAACAAAAGATATATACAGGTATATAGATAGAAAGATAGACAGAGAGAGAGTATGTGTGTGTGTGTGTGTGTGTGTGTGTGTGTGTGTGTGTGTGTGGTGTGTGTGTGTGTGTGTGCCAAATGTTACCAGTGGAAATGCGCGAACAGATTTTTCCTGTAAATCTGGTAGCTTTTGGAATCCGT
>NW_020870972.1:403667-421167 GCF_003789085.1 Penaeus vannamei
TCTCTCTCTTCCTCTCTCCCTCTTCTCTCTTCTCTCTTCTCTCTCTTCTCTCTCTCTCTCTTTCTCTCTTCTCTCTCTTCTCCTCTTTCCTCTTCTCTCTTCTCTCTCTTCTTTTCTCCTCTTCTATTCATTTCTCTCTCCTATCTTTTCCTCTCTCTATCTTTCTCTCGCTCTTTCTTTTCCGCTCTCTCTCTTCCTTTCTTCTCTCTTTTCTCTCTCTTCTCTTCTTTCTCTTTCTCTCTCTTCTCTCTCTCTCTCTCTCTCTCTCTCTCTCTCTCTCTTTCATACTCTCTGGATAAACAAATAGATAAAACAACAGGACTGGCTGAATAAAAAGATAAGATAAGCACACGCACGCGCACGCGAGTGGCGCTGCCTGCCAAGCACTGCATGGCACTCAGAGAGAGAGGGAGAGGCTGGTCGGAGTCGGTGTGAACTAGTTTCTTCGGGTGAGCGAGGCCCAACGGATTACGTTTGGCGGGAAAATTGAATCAAAATCGCTTTCTTTGCAGCCGTTCAACTTTTACGACTTCGCGCTGGAGGATTGAAAGGGGTGTCAGCTGTTCCTCGTTGCGTGCGCTCTGAGGCCTGAATGCGGCGTGAGTGCTTCCGGAAGATGCGGGGAAGCAGAAGCATGGCCATGTGTAGGCCTGAATGCACGCTTATATACACGTGGATATGCACAGATATATGCACACACACGTATGCGCGCGCACACACAGGCGCGTTCCCCGCTGCTCTCCTGCGCATTCATGTACACTTTCATATGGATCGGCACACATTTTGAGATACACGCCCACTCGGGTACACGCAGGGAGATGGAGGGAGGGAGGGAAGGAGGGGGAAAAAGGAAAGAGGAAAGAGAAGGAAAGCGAAAAACGAAGGAGAAAGAGAAAGAGAGAATAATAAACGAGAAAGAAAGAGCAAGAACGAGAGAGAGAGAAGAAAGAAAGAAGAAAGAAAAACAAGAAAAGCGAGAGAGACAGAGAGAGAGAGAAGAAATAAAAATAAAATACACATCCAACCCATCTACCCGGACCAAAACAAGAAAGCAAAAGAGAGAGAGAGAGAGAGAATGAAAATAAAGATAAATACGCATTCCAACCATCTGCCTGGGACGTCACACTTCGCAATCGGTTTTGCTCTGAAATTTGTTTACCCGATTGCAACAGAGACACAACTGTCCTGGTGTTGCAATGGAGGCTTAATGCGAAGACTTCATATGTTGCCAAGGTGGGTAAAGATTTCAACATCACAGCGCTGGGAATGGAAGAGAGAAGGAGAAGGTGGGGGAAGGGAGGAGAGGAAGAGAGGAAGGGAGAGGGAAGGAAAGAGAAGGAGCGGTTGAGAGGAAAGGAGCAGGGTGGGGGAGGGAGGGAAAAGAGAGGGGAAGGCGGAAGCGGAGAGGGGTGGGAGAGAAGGAGAGGGGTGGCGGGAAAAGGAGAGGGGGGGGACGGGAGGATGACAAAGAGGGGAAGGCGAAAAGGGAGAGGCGGTGGGGGAAGAATAAAGGAAGAGGGGTGGGGGGAGAGAAGGAGAGGGGGGAGAAAAGGAAAGGGGTGGGGGAGCAAAAGGAGAGGGTGGGGAGAAAAGGAGAGGGGTGGGGGAGAAAGAAAAGGAGACGGGGTGGGAGAAAGGAGAGGGGTGGGGAGAAAGGAGTGGGGGTGGGGAGCAGAAGGAGAGGGGTGGGCGAAGAACAAAAGGAGAGGGGTGGGGCGAGAAGAAGGAGGGTTGAGAGGAAGGAAGGTGGGGAGAGAAGGAGCTTGGGTGGGGGAGAGAGGAGAGTGGGTGGGGAGAGACAAGGAGAGGGGTGGGGGAGAGAAGGGAGGATTGAGAGGGAAGAGATAGGGTGTGGGGGTAGAGAAGTGAGAGGAGGTGGGAAAAAGAAGGAGAGGGGTGGGGGGAGAGAAGGAGTGGGGTGGTGGAGAGAAGGGAGAGGGTGGGAGAAAAAGGGAGAGGGTGGGGGAGAAAAGAAGAGGGGTGGGGGAGAGAAGGAGAGGGTGAGGGAGAGAAGGAGAGGGAGAGATAGGAGAGTTGGGGGAAGAAAAGGGGCTGGGGAGAGGAGGAGAGGGTTGGGGCGGAGGGAGGGAGTGGGAGAGGAAGGGAGAGTGAGAGGGAAGGCAAGGGGTGGGGGAGGGAAGGGAGAGAGAAGGGACGGTTATAGGAGATAGTGAGAGAGAGGCGAAGGAGAGGGAGGGAGAGAAAAGTAGGATCAGGGAGAAATAGTGGAGAGGAGGGGAGGAAAGGAAGAGAGATAGATGGGATAAGGAAAGAGAATGGAGGGAAGAACGAGATAGTAGAGAGAGAAGAGAAGCGGACAGGGAGATATAGAGATAAACAGACAGATAGATAAATAAAAGAGACAGGGGAGAATGAGAGATAGACAGAGAGAAAGAGAGAAAGAGACTGGAGGGACAGACACATAATCAGTGATGAAACGAGACAGACAGTCAGATAAGAAGACGGATATAAATTCACCGATAAAGAGGGAAAAAGAAAAACGACAGACAGACAGAGAGAAAATACAAGACACAGGACAGAGACAAAGAGAAAGGCCAAGCGAAACGGAGAATAATAAGATAAACAGACAGAAGGGAAGAACAAGCGAAAGAAAGAATGAGAAGACAAACAACAGACAAGAAGAAAGAAAGAAAAAAGATCGAAGAAAAGAGGAAAGAACCAACCAAACAGACAGAAAGATGGAAAGAGAAAACGAAAAAAATAGACAGACAGACAAACAGAAAGAGACAGAGGAAATGGAATAAGTGAATAAGGGCAAAATGAGAGGGGAATTAATGGAAGGAAGAGAGGCCATGAGACCGGAATTGAAGCTTAGAGGGGAGAGGATGTGAGGGCAAGGGAGGGAGGAGGGGAGGGGGGGGAGGGGGTGAAAGGGGTGTCAGATTAATGGGGAAAATTATTACGCTCTGAATAACAAACCCCCGGGATATCCTTTCCTGTCTTCTCTCTCCCTTTCTTCCTTTCTCCCTCTTCCTCCTTCCTCTCTTTTCTCTCTCCCTTTCTTTTCTCTCTTCCTCTTCCTCCTTCCTCTCTTTTCTCTCTCCCTTTCTTTCTATCTCTCTCTTCCTCCTTCCTCCTTTCTCTCTCTCCTTTCTTTTCTATCTCCCTCTTCCTCCTTTCCCTCTCTTTTCTCTCTCCTTTTCTCATCTCTTCCTCTTCCTCCTTCCTCTCTTTTCTCTCTCCTTTCTTTCTATCTCTCTCTTCCTCCTTCCTCTCTTTTCTCTCTCCCTTTCTTTCTATCTCTCTCTTCCTCCTTCCTCTCTTTTCTCTCTCCCTTTCTTTCTATCTCTCTCTTCCTCCTTCCTCTCTTTTCTCTCTCCCTTTCTTTCTATCTCTCTCTTCCTCCTTCCTCTCTTTCTCTATTCTTCCCTTTCTTTCTATCTCCCTCTTCCTCCTTCCTCTCTTTTCTCTCTCCCTTTCTTTCTATCTCTCTCTTCTCTTCCCTCTTTTTCTCTTCCCTTTCTTTCTATCTCCCTCCTCCTCCTTCCTCTCTTTTCTCTCCCTTTCTTCTATCTCTCCTCTTCCTCCTTCCTCTCTTTCTATCTCCCTCTTCTTTCTCTCTCAATGAAACGAAACGAAAGAAGATAATGAAACGAAATAAGATAATCATGACAGACGCCGATCGTAGAAAACCTACAAGAAAAAAAAATAATAATGGGATTAAAAACATTAATTTACAAACAAACAAACAAATATAAAAGAGAGATACTTTCCCAGGCTTCAGAAGGGTAAGGAAGTAAACCCTTATTCGTGTAGGGAAGCGGGGGGGGGGGAACAGGCGTGGCGTGTGTGAGGGGGGGGGGTAAGGGTGCCTCGATCCACAACTAAGCACTTTGGATATTGATATAGTAGTATCTATCTATCTATCTATTTATTCTATTTATCCTATATATACAGATCTAATATACTATTATCTATATATCTATTTATCCTATATACAGTATCTATCTATATATCTATTTATCCTTTATATCTAGCTATCTATCTATCTATCTATCCTAATTTAATTCATATACATTATCTATCTGTCTGTCTAGCTATACTATCCTACTATTTAATCCTAATAATACATAATCTATCTATCATCTATATTCGTCTGAGACAGACAATGATCAGAGAGAGAGAGAGAAGACGAGAGAGAGAGAGCAGAGAGAGAGAAGAGAGAGAGAGAGAGAGAGAGAGAGAGAGAAGAGAGAGAGAGAGAGAGAGAGAGAGAGACCGGAGATAGTAGATGATAGAGAGGAGAGGAAGAGAGACAGAGAGAGACAGAGTACAGAGAGAAGAGAAGAGAAAGAGATGAAAGAAGTACAAAGGGGGCGAAACCGACAAACAGGCGCAGCAAGGATGAAACCAGGCATCTGTCACACACCAGTTGAACCGCGCTCGGCATTCTTGGCTGGCTCCTGAGGTCCCTCCACCCCACCGCCACCCCCCCCCACCCCCCTTCTGTGAATGATTCCCTCTCCTTATTTTTTTTCCTCTATGGTGATGACTAACACCTACCTACCGTTTCTATGGTGACCTTCCCCTCCGGTATTCCCGTCGTCTATGATGACTTTCTCTCCCTAATGCTTCCTCTATACTGGTGATGACTAAACACCGACCATTCTCTATGATGGGGACCCACCCCCTCGCTCCATGATGGCTCCCCAAATTCAACTCCGTCTATCTCTCCCTCCGTTCCTCTCCTTCCCCCCTTACACCCTCCAACTGACGTTTATCCTCCCTCCGTCTCCTCCCTCCCTTGTGCCCCCCTCCCTCCCTTCCTGGAACCCCTTAATACCCTTCCAACCCCTGACCTCTTCCCCCCACTCCCTTTTTCCTCCCCCTGATCCCTATACCTCCCCGCTCCCCCTTCCTTCTTCCTCTATCCATGCATTGTATCTCTTGTCATTTTGTTTATTTTTTTGTTTTAATGTGAACGGGAAGGGAATTTGGACTATTGATAACTTAATGGTATTTTCTTCCTAATCAACGGGGGAAATGACACAGATTTCTACTATTCCTGTAATGAAAAAAAAAAAAAAAAAAAAAAAAAAAAGGGCTCACATCAACACCACCAAAAACAAACAAATAAATAATGCACAATTAGATAAATATATATATATAATATATATATATATATATATATATATATATTATATTATAATATATATATATAATATATAGTATATATAATATATATATATTCCTTTATCAAAAATTATACTCAAAACTAAAACGTTTATACATAATATATATATATTATATATATATATATTAAATATATATATATATATATATATATATTATCTATCCATTTACTTACATCTACTCTCATGGGAAAGTCATCCTTATTGATTTGCTTTCACGTACCTCCTTGACCTTCCTGGTAGGAGTCAGCGAATATTTTTTTTTTCTTTTTTTTTTTCTTTCTCTCTTTGGCAACAGCATCGTCGAAGTTCCGTTGTTAAGGCAGTTCAGTGACCCATCTTTTCTCTATCTTCTTTTTCTCTATCTTTTCTTCTATCTCTTTTTCTCTTGTTCTTTTTTTTATTTCTCTTTCTTTGTTTCTTGCTTTCTCTCTCTCTCTTGTTCTCTTTCTTTTTCTCTTTCTTTCTCTCTCTCTCTCTCTCTCTCTCGGCCTCCTCCTCTTCCTCTCTCTCTCCTTTCCTCTCTCTCTCTCTCTCTCTCTCTCTCGTCTCTCTCTCTCTCTCTCATCTTCTCTCTCTCTCTCTATCTGTCTGTCTCTGTCTCTCTCTCTCTCTCTCTCTCTCTCTCCTCTCTCTCTCTCTCTCCTCTCTCTCTCTCTCTCTCTCTCTCTCTCTCTCTCTCTCTCTCTCTCTCTCTCTCTCTCTCTCTCTTCTCTTCTCTCTCGTGACCCATATTCCTTGGGTTTACTTCGTTCATTAGTCTAGTACTGTATGTTGATGCTTTTTGCAGAATTTGTTTCATTTGGTGATACTTGTGATGTGACTGTGTGTGGCTTTGTGTGTGGTGTTCATGTACAACACACACACACACACCACACCACACACACACACACACACACACACACACACACACACACACACACACACACACACACACACACACACACACACACCACACACAGATATATATATAATATATATATATATATATATATATATATATATATATATATATATTTATATATATATATATATATATATATATATATATATATATATATATATATATATATAATATAAAGAAAACATGACCTTGATACAAATTCTTAGAAAACAAGACAAACCAAAAAAAAGAAAAGAAAAGAAAAAAAAGTTTCCTCTTCTCTACAAAATCCCAAACGACTCTCTACTCTTAGCTATTAACGTAAGGGAAAAAAAATACATAGTATCTCTGGCACTTATTCCGGTTTTGAAGTCTTGGCTGCCCGTATTATTTTCCACGACGCCGATAATAGACCTGTCGCGATGGGAAGAGGAACCCACCTACGTTATGTTTTGCTGTTTCGCTGCGGGGTCGTTTTCAGAGTCAATTACAACGCTATAAACTAGGGGATTTTCGTTCTGTACTTCTTAAAACTTGCTAATAATAGTTGATAAGGTGTATTTTTGTTATACAATGTGATAGGGAGTTAGATAGGTATATTGTTTATGTAATTTTGCTTTTTTTTGGTTCAAGGTTGTGAGCAGGCAGCGTAAGCCTAACGGTAAGGTACGGAGTGAGGCGTTGCAGCTCCTTGGTAACAACAGGGTGTCGCTGACTTAAGCCTTCTCACTATCAACAGCTTTATGAAGGTCTGTTTTTTTTTATAATTTTTCCCTTCTGTTCGTGATTATTCTTCGTTTTATCTCTTTCTTCTACTGTTTTCTCTTTTTTCTATTTTGTCTCCTACTGTTCGCTTTCTTTGTTTTTTTTTTCTTTTTCTCCTTCTCTCGTATTGCCTCTCTTTCTCCTCTGCTTCCTCTTTTCTTCTTTCCTCTCATTTCTCGTCTTTCTCTCTTGCTTGCTATTTCTCCAATTTCCTCTTTCCCCCTCTTCATTCTATTTTTTCCTTCTCAGTCTTTTTCTCCTATTCTTCCTTTCGTAACATTCCTTCTGCTTATCCTCTCCTTCCTCTTAATCCTCCTTTCTCACCTCTTCTTCCTTCCACCAATGATACCTCTTCCTACTACTATTATTACTACTATTACTACTACTACAACTACTAATACTACCGCCCTTCTTCCCCCTCTTCTTCCTCACGTCTCCCCTTTCCTCCTCATTTCCCTGCAGATCCCTCTTCCTCCTTCCTCCTTCCCTCCCTTCTCCTCCTCCTCCTCCTCCTCTTTCTCTTTCTCCTCCTTTCCCCTTCCACCTCCTCCCTCCCCACCCCCCACCACCTCCACATCTCTCTCCTACCCCCCCTCCTCTTTCTCCTCCTCCTCCTCTTCTTCTTCCTCTTTTCCCTCCTCCCCCCTCCTCCCTTCCCTTCTCCTTCCACTCCTCCCTCTCCTCCTCTCTCTCCTACTCCCCCTCCTTTCCTCCCTTCCTCCTCCTCCTCTCCTCTCCTCTCCTCCTCCTCCTCTTCCTCCTCCTCCTTCCTCTTCCCTCCTTCCTCCTCCTCCTCCTCCTCTCCTCCTTCCCTCCCTTCCTCCTCCTCCTCCTCCTCCTCCTCTTCCTCTTCCCTCCTCCTCCTCCTCTTCCTCTTCCTCTTCCTCCTCCTCCTCTTCCTCTTCCTTCCCCTCCTTCACAAACAAAGAACCAAAGCCCTTAAGATCTTGTCAGACCAACTATCCAAGGCGTTCAATGTTCACGTGTGTGTTCACGTGTTCTCTTGCGCCGAAGGATGAACAAGAAGAACGCAGAACAAGATACAAGACTGGAGGCGAAAGGGGTGTAAGAGAACAAAGTATAAATAAACATGAACAGAGAGATGACGTAGAAGTTGATCTGAATATTGGTCCATGAAGAAGGATTATAACAACAATGATGATAATAATGATAATAATGATGATAATAATATGATGATAAATGATAATGATAATAATAATAACAATGAAAATAATAATAATAATAATAATAATAACAATAATAATAATAATAATAATAATAGTGGCATTAGTAATAGAAATAACAATGATAATAGTAAAATGATAATAATAGTAACAGTAATGATAATGATGATAATAGCAATAATAATAGTTATTAATAGCAATAATGAAAATTATAATAATCATTATCATGCATATAACACCGATAATAATAATAATAACAATAACAAAGGTAATGATAACAATAATGATGGTAATGATAATAGCAATAATAACAATAAATATGAATATAATAACAATAGTAAATGTAATCATAAAAATAGTAATAATAATGTAATAATAATCATGATAATAATGATAACATTAATAATGATTATTGTATCAATATCATTAATACAAATAACAATAATAATGAATATAATAATGATATAGTACATATAGTGAAAATAAGTCACAATAAGGATAATAATAGTAATAGCATTAGCGATAATTATCGATGGTTATAATGTTGGTTACGATTATAATAATAATGAAAAAAAAATGATAGGAACAGCGATAGAATACAAAGGAAGATTACAATAACAGGACAAAGGCATAAAATGTAGTAAAAAATTAGAGAAAAAAAAGTGCTACATATTTTTTTCCTTTTTTTTCTTAAAGCTCGAGAGTGCCACACCAAGAGTGCCAAAATTCCTGCAGTCGACAAACAAACAAACGACTTCGTGTCCTATTTTTTTTCCTTGATCTTTTAATATGTTTTTTTTATATTTATTATTTTGGCTTCGAGATTATTCAATGGATTTTTTTTTTTTTTTTTTTTTTTGTCTTGATCTTTCAATATGTCTTTTTTTTTAATTTATTATTTTGGCTTTGAGATTATCCAATGGATTTACAAAGTTATGTTTTCTTATGTCGAAACATGTTGACGTCTTTGAGTGTTTTGTTAGTGTTTGTGTGTGTGTGTATGTGTGTGTGTGTGGTGTGTGTGTGTGTGTGTGTGTGTGTGTGTGTGTGTGTGTGTGTGTGTGTGGTGTCCTTGAAAGTTCAAGTACATTCTTTAAAGAACAATGAACTCATTTGATTTTTATTCTTCTTGTTTTTGAGGTATTGATATCAGACACTGGAAAAAAATACTGCATAATTATTTGTTTACACATAGATGTATACATATATACTTACGTTTCAGCTTCCAGCTTTATTTCTTATATATATATATATATATATATATATATATATATATATATATATATATATATATATATATATATGTATATATATTTATATATATATATATATACATATATATATATATATATATATATTATATATATAATATATATATATATATATATATTATATATATATATATATATATTATTGTATGTGCATAACTGAAGACTATCTTCAGTTTATATCCTTTCTAACACACACACGCACACATACATATATGTATATATATATGTATATATATAATGTTTATAATTTGCCTTATGGAAGCCACAACCTTAAATTTCTTCTATCAAAGCTTCACCATCTCAGCCTTAGAATTCTTTATAATCACCATCATCACCATAACTTTCACAATCACACTTTTTCAAAACCATTTCTCTAAGATCGCATCATCATCACAATTACCGTTATTAGCATTACATCATCATCATCACCATCGTCTCATCCACCATTCCTCTAAGCTCTCTTCACCATCATCGTCACTGCCATCATCTCAGTCACCATCCCTCAGAGATCTCCTCACTGCCATCACTATCATCACCGTCACCTCCTCCCCACTTCACCAGTATCCCCACCACCACCACCATCGTCACCCTCTTCCATCACCACCATCGTCACCATCTTTCACCATACACCACCACCACCATCGTCACCATCTTTCACCACCACCAGAACCCCCCCCCCCCCCACTCATCCGAACGCCTACCCTCGGCTTCCGGTCTCGATTTTGTCTCCAACGAACGCAGTCTATCCCTCCCCCCCCTCCCCCTCCCCCCTTTTTCCCCAGTCACATGGCAGGCAGCATGACCACCCTTACCCCGTGGGCGCAGGTGCCAGGGATGGGCGGTGCCACGCTATGCTTGGGTGAGTGACCTTGAGTGAGAGAAAGAGAGAGTGGGGGAGAGGAAGGGGGGGATGGCACTGGGGAGAGAGAAAGATAATGAAAGAGGGAGTGGGGAGAGGGGGTGGGGGTGGAGTCTGAGTGGGTGAGAGAAAGAGAGAGAGAGAGAGAGAGAGAGAGAGAGAGAGAGAGTCTCTCTTCTCTCTCTCTGTTCTCTCTCTCTCTCTCTCTCTCTCTCTCTCTCTCTCTCTCTCTCTCTCTCTCTCTCTCTCTCTCTCTCTCTCTCTCTCTCTCTCTCTCTGTCTCTCTATCTATCTCTCTATCTATTTATCTCTCTCTCTCTAACTCATTCTCTTTCTCCCTCTCGCCCCCACCCCCCCCTCTCTCCCTCGAATGCGCAGCCGTGAAACCAAATGAATGCCAGAGGTACGTTACACGCGCCTGAGAGAGAGAGAGAGAGGGAGGGAGAGGGAGAGACAGAGAGAGTGTAGGAGGGAGGGAGGGGAGAGAGAGAGAGAGGGAGAGAGAGTAGGAGGAGGGGGAGGAAGGGAGGGAGAGAGAGAGAGAGGGAGAGAGAAAGAGAAGTCCGGGTTTGCGGAGAGCCTTCCAGTCAGTTTGCCTCACGTGTTACGCCGGCCAGGTTGTGTCTCTCTGTCTGTCTCTCATGTCACTCACACTCGTTCATTCTCCCGTCGAGATTGCCACGTATTTCCTCCCGTTTTCTGTCTCGCCTTCTCCGCTCTTCGTACGCTGCGGGTGTTGGGACAGTCCGGCTCCGTTCAGTGTAGCGTGAGGAGACGCCGACCGGGTGGTGCAGTGTACCCTCAGTGCCAAAGGTTCACTCTGACGCTTTCGTTTTCGTGAATGAAGAATAGTATTATAATGTCGTGGTTTTAAATGTTGTTTATCTTTTTTTTCTGTTCGTTTTTCTTTTTTGTGGAAGTGTTGTTCGTGTTATTATCGTTGTTACTGTCATCTGTGTTATCATTGTTACCGTCACTTTTAGTAGCATTATTACTGTCATTATTATCATTATTACTGTCAACTTTATTATCATTGTTATTAGTGGTAATGGCAGTAATAGCACTTGGTAAAAATGTCTATTCTGAACATTATTGTTATGAATATTATAATAATCATCATCAGAAGTGAGAGCAGTAGTAGAAGTAATAGTAGTAGTAGTAGTAGTAGTAGTAGTAGTAGTAGTAGTTGCAGAGGTAGTAGTATTAGAAGTAGAAGTAGTAATAATAGTAGTAGTTGTTGTAGTAGTAATAGAGGTAGTAGTATTAGAAGTAGTAGTGTGAGTAGTAGTATTAGAGGTAGTAGTAGTAAAAGTAGCTGTAAAAGTAGAAGAATCAGTAGTAGTAGTAGTAGTAGTAGTAGAGGTAGTAGTAAAAAAAATAGTAGTAGTATTACCATTAGTATTATTATCATCATTAAACTCAGATCCATAGACGGTATTTTCTAATCCATCTTTAATGATCTATAACCCTTAGTAATATCCA
The DNA here is from genome assembly GCF_003789085.1 of Penaeus vannamei. Lineage (NCBI taxonomy): Eukaryota > Metazoa > Arthropoda > Malacostraca > Decapoda > Penaeidae > Penaeus > Penaeus vannamei. The sequence goes on from NW_020870972.1 coordinate 415,265, forward strand.
TTCCTCTCTATTCATCATTCATTTCGTCCTTATCTTATCTTCACTGTGCATTTTTCTCTTGTCATTATCGTTATTCATCTGTTTTCGTACATTCCTTTCCTTGTTATCATTCCTTCCCTTCGTTTGCATGTTAAGGAAATCCATATCTTTGAAATGTTTATGGAACCTGTTGATATGACAGTGACAGAGACCGACAGTGACTCGACACAGTGACATAGTAATAGCACCCCCTGTCATGAGGGCATCAGCCATCTCGCATGCTCGTCATAATATTGAGGTCATGCAAGCGGTGCTATAGTTCATGACACTGATGCTAATGATATACACACAGGAGTACTACCTGTGCTTTGACACCAAATTTACCCTCAAAATCGTATTTGCTACACTGAATTTAACGCGAAACAGCCAGTTGAAACGTGTTCTGAACCTGTCTCTCCAGATGACAATTCACACTCAGGGCTTTTAGGGTGAAAGAAAGAGAAAGAATAACAATATCCTTTGTCTCCTAGTCGCAAATTGATCACACTGAATTTGTGAAATTGTGAGATTACACTATCATGAGTATTTCTTACAGTGCGCTTAGCTATTACTACTATACAACTTGCGTGTGGCCGGGTCAACAAGGTGGTCGTATGGTAGTTAGACTCCAAATATTTATGACACGATATGCAATTTCCACTAATGACGATCCATGTTGCGGTGACATGTAAAATATTACCATTTCCGACCTAGACATTGCTAGAACCATTTGCTATTTGTTAGCTAGTGGCTTTAAGGACATTGATTAATAGTAATGTATTTGATAGTACTGTGGTCTTAATATATACACAGTATTTCCGTGCAGACTTTACATATAAATCTTCTTAATGAGAGATATATATTTAGCGAATACCTTTCATAACAGGGTGCAAAAAACTGACGTTATAATATGTCTATAGTATTTAGTTTAATCTGACAATATATGTCTATGATTTTTAGCATAATATAACTTAATATGGATATCTACTATCATAATATAATATCTTGACAGTGAATTGACTAAAAAGGGAAAAAAATAAGAACAAAAATAAAAATCTGAAAAGACGTGTGATTGCATTTTTTTTTTTTTTTTTTTACTTCACAATCCAATTTACACCAGAATTTCAAATAATGTCCTTTATCTTCTTTTTTTAACCGTGTCTGCAGCCTAATGCGAAATTCCTATGAAAATTACCTACAAAACAAGGACTTTTTACTCCTCATTCGTGACCTATCGTAGAAGCTTGGCCTAGAAAACACCAAAAAAAAAAAAAAAAAAAAAAAAAAAAAAAAAAAAAAACTAAATGAATTCCAGGATCTCCAAAATGTTGCGTAATACATTCGGATATTTTAGGTATTCGTAAAGAGAACCGGATTCGTGCTTCTGCCAGATCGATATCCGCGTATGAGGTGGAATTTTAATGTTTCGTGACGTGGTGTTCTTCTCCAAAGGACTTCAGAAAGCGTGTCTATTTCAGTCGAACGTCGGAATTTCGTCTTTTTTTTTTGGGGGGGGGAGGGGTTGTCTGGGGGGGAGGGGGTTGTCTGAGATCTTTCTTTCCCGTTGCTAGGCCAAAAGTTACTTTTTTTTTTTACTTCTTCTTTTGTGACAGTACTATGTTTACGTCTATGGCATCTTCGTTACTCTTTCTTATTTCTCTCTCTCGCCTCTCTCTTCTCTTTCTCTTTCTCTTTCTCTTTCTCTTTCTCTTTCTCTTTCTCTCTCTCTCTCTCTCTCTCTCTCTCTCTCTATCTATATATATATATATATATATATATATATATATATATATATATATATATATATATATATATATATATATATATATATATATATCCTCTTCTTTTTTTTCTTTATCTCTTTTTCTTCTTATCTTTTCCTTCTTCTTCATCTTCATCATCATAGCCTCCTTCCTCTTCCTCTTCTTTTAAACCTCAGGAACCCCGTCCGAGTCCAACCCGGGAGTCCAACCCATAAGGTCACCGATTTTCTCTCGCATCTTGCTTGCTCTGAACTTGGTCTGCGCAAGCCCGACCTTTGCGCCGCTGGGAACAGGTCAATAAAATGAGTTATCGATTGCACTTTTATGTTTTAAAATTAGTCGTTGTGGTTTCTGGTATCGGTGGTCCGGGGATATCAAAGGACTGAATTTTGTATGTTTTTTTTTTTTTTTTCTATGGGGTTGTGGCAGCCGGTGTATGTGTGTGTTTTTGTCTATTTTTTTTCTGTATCAAAGTGCACGAATGTCTGACAATGCTGGGAGAGAATCGTGTGTATTCGACAGATTGGAGCTTTGGTTCCTCATACTCATACGTGTGTGTGGTGGGTGGGTGGCTGTGTATGCGTGTGTGTGTGTGTGTGTGTGTGTATGTCTGTGTGTGTGTGTGTGTGTGTGTGTGTGTGTGTGTGTGTGTGTGTGTGTGTGTGTGTGTGTGTGTGTGTGTGTGTGTGTGTGTGTGTGTGTGTGTGTGTGTGTGCGTGTTTGTGTGTGTTTATTTGTCTTTATCTTCCTGCGAAAGAGAAAGAGGGACAGCAAGCAAGACCCTTCGTTCTGCTCTTCGGCCATCCAGTTGAGCAAGGAACATAGCCTTATTTATAAAGCCTTTTCGGTTTTTTGTCTGATGAGGAACTCGAGAAGAGTTCGAAACGTCACACTTATTCTCGATTCTCATTGTGGCAAGTTTCATTTTCATTATATAGCCTCATAGCGTCCTTGCAGATGAGAGCGAAACGAGGCTCTTTAATTCAGCGCCAAGGTCTTGATCACGCAGAGTCTAATTACCTCGTTGGCTGCAATTGGTCGTCCTGGATTTGGGGAGGTTAAGGGAACGCGGAATTCAATTGAGCCATTTTTGTGTTTTTTTATTTATTTTTTTCTTGGTATTTTCGTTTTTCTTTTTTTTTTTTCTTTTTTTTTTTTTTTTTTTTGGTATTTTTTTTCTTGGTATTTTTGTTCTGTTTTTGTTTTTCTTTTGCATTTTCCTTGGTATTTTTCTTTTTTTTCTTGGTATTTCTTATTTTTTTGTTCCTTTATTGTTTCTGGCTATTTTTTTCATTGCACTTTTTCCTCACTTGTTTTCTTTTCTTTAAAGATTCCTTTTTCTTCCTTATAAGGGATGATTGTGCATGGAATATTTTTTGTTGTTATTAGTACTTTCATTATTGCTGTGAATATTATTACTCTCTTTATCAGGATTTCCATCATTATTAAAATTAGTCGTCGGTTTGTTTCCTTTATTCTTTTATTTTTACTGGGTATTATTAACATAATTTGTCGTAAAATGATAAACCAATCATTTGTCCTTTATAGGATATTAGATTTTATACCAGCCTATAAAATAGAAAACGGTAAAATTTACTATACGTATTTTCATTAAAAAATCTGTATCTTGGCAATTTATTTTATCATCATTTATTACTTATTACCCTCTTCCACGAATACAATAGGTCGTATAGATGCACTGATTTTTTCAAACATTTTGATTATGATTAACTCTTTTAATTCTTTAGTGTCTTTGTGTTGCATTATTTTAGTTGCACTTTTTTTTAGTTCCTTATTTGTTTTTTTATGTTTGCACTTCTACTTTTGATTTTTTCTTGGAGTTTGGAGTTTTCGGATAAACTAAGATAAATATATAGAATAAAGACCGTAAAACACACACAAACATGCATACACACACACACACACACACACACACACACACATATATATATATATATATATATATATATATATATATATATATATATATATATATGTGTGTGTGTGTGTGTGTGTGTGTGTGTGTGTGTGTGTGTGTGTATGCATCTATATACATATATGTATATATGTTAGTGTTTAAGAAATTCGTTGATCAAATTATTTCGAAAGTCTTCTGTTACTATGGCAACATTACTTACATTTTATGTATTATCTTCTCAAAGATCTTATCTGAATTTACTTTATCTTTTACATATCTGGTGTAGTTGACATACTTTGTTTATTTCTTTCTTTGGTGTCTTTACTTTTTCACAGAATATTTCCTTTCCAAATTAAGATCTTAATCCTTTTTCACTGTCAGTAATTTATTATATTTCTTTCATCACTATTTATCATATTTATTCTATCTTATTCAGATCTATCCTATTTCAATGATCATTATTTATATTTCATCATTTTATCCATTTCACCATTATTATTCATTTCGTTTCTCTGCCATTTTAAAAAGTAACTCTGCAAGTCCATGGTACGAGTATTTATTAAGTTTCATTAATAAAGTACGAGTTTATCAATTCATTTATTGATTACGTTTATCAATTCATTTATTAAGTACAAGTTTATCAATTCATTTATTCATTGAGTACAAGTATTTATTTATTTGTCTCGTATTCAAAGCGGTGGTTTCTGCCTTCGCTCCTGCCGGTACGAAAGCCCCGCCCCCTCCAGAGCCCCGCCCCCTCGAAGCCCCGCCCTCGAAAGCGCCCTCTACCGGATGAAGGGACGAACGGAGGTGTGAGTACCCGCGGCCGTTCATGCAGTCACGTGACCCGGGAACACGTGACAACCCGCTGGCAAGTCACGTGGGTGGAAGCGGCGCCGTGTTTAGACCCAAGATTTAGTCGGTCTCTCATCCTCGGGGGGATTTCTTCACGCTCGTCTGGACGGCCGCCAAGATCACGACGCGGCTTAAAACACATTTTTGTTACCAAGCTCGGTGTAGGTGTGACTTTTTTTTCTTTTTTCTTTTTTTTTGGAGGGGGGGGAGGTGGGAGGGGGGTTGGGCGTGGAGGGGCACAGTGCCAAGTATGCCAGGAGGAGGAAGCGTCTGCCGTGGCCGTCTGCTCGGAAAGAGATCTTAACTCTGCGTCTTTTATTCGGAAACCGCTCGACGTATAAGTTCTGCATTTTCTAGAGCGAGTTCAGTGTCACGTGACCCGTTCGATGGCGCCTAAAGTTTGAATGAATTTTATTATGATTTTTTATGACTACTATAGTTACTACTACTCTTCTTGCTACTACTGCTACCTGTACTACTATATTACGATGTTTTATTACTACTATAGTTACTACTACTGTTCTTGCTACAACTGCTACCTGTACTATTCCTACTATCAATACTACTATGACTACTACTACTATACGCTACTACTACTACTACTGACTACTACTAACTACTACTGTTCTTGCTACAACTGCTACCTGTACTACTATTACTATCGATACTACTATGACTACTACTACTATTGTTTCTTCGACTACTACTACTATTACTTCTACAGCTGCTACTACTATTACCACTGATTTATAAGCATTGTCGTCTTTGTTGTAACCTATTATAAGTACTATTACAAGTATCATTATTATTGTTATTGTCAGTATCATCATTGCTGTTATCGATATTATCAATAATATTATCCTTATATCTATTATCATCATTATCAATAATATTATCATTATTAACATTATTATATTTATTCATTTATTATTTATCATTATATTTATTATCATCATTATTATCTTTATATTTATTATCATCATTATTATCATTATATTTATGATCATCATTATCAATAATATTATCATTATTATATTATTATTATTATCATCATTACATTTATTATCATCATTATTATCAATAACATTATCAGCATTATTATCAATAACATTATCAACATTATCAATATTATCAATTATTATCAATAACATTATCATTATCAATAACATTATCATGTTTATTATCATTATCATTATTATTATTTATCATTGCCGAAACAACAAAGGTAGGAAACGAAGTACTAGGTTCATCACAAACCACGAATTCATCTTGGCTTTTGTTTCGGCGAGTTGCCATAAACCTACACGTTATGTACATGTGCATGGGAATGCGTACATATAGGCACACGT
>NW_020870972.1:426167-441167 GCF_003789085.1 Penaeus vannamei
CACCTTACGCCGACCACCAATCAGGATGCTGCTACAGTCCTTACCTCGGCCCTTATATACGACAGGTAACCCCCACTCTTCGTGTACCTTTGCCACTCACTCTCACCTCCCGTAGACGGCGAACAGAGGCGGTCTTGAAGCCCTCTGCCCCTCGCCAGAGACGGAACACGCTAAGTCACCTTTGAATCTCACCAGCCATGAGAGAATGCATGTGAGTGATGATGATGATGATGATGAATAGGCAGGACGGAGGAGCCACCAGCTGTTGGCTCGTTTGGAGGTGAGTGGTTGTTTACATTTGGGGGCTGAGGGTTACGGTCGTTTCTCCCCATTTTTATCTGGTTGGTATTCCGTTGCGCATTCATCTATTTCTCTCTCATCACGTACTTATCTGTTCGTTTTTTTTTATTCGCTTTGGCGGATCTTCCCTATTCCATAACATTGTAAAATATGAAAAAAAATGATCATGGACTATGTTCCCTGCAGCATTGTGATCATAACTTCGTCATGCTCTATGAAAAGAAGTATTTAAAACAATTAAATTAATCTGTTTATGAATCCGGTATTTTTCAATATCTTTCGTGTTTTCGTTAGATATTCATAATAAAAACCTAATGGTTGTTCATTCACGGTAGTGCTTTTACAAATAGATCTGATATTGAGCAATACTTGAAAACGAGGCATTGAAAGAAGCTATATAAACGAAAAGCTCTATTGTTAACACGCCAATCTGAACCAGGTGGCATTATCATTATTATTGCTTTGAAATAACTACAGGAACAGAACAGATTGAACGGAAATTAGTAAAAAAATGTGTATTTTCCATATATTCTAATTTACTTGATACTTCAAGTAGTCTGCCTTTTTCATAGATTCGTTTCATTCATTTAATTCATTCCCTTATCCACTATTTTCGATCACTCATAGTAGCTTTAGGCATCTCAATTTCTGCACTGCCATAAGGAATAGATTTAGAAAGGTGGACTTTACACTGAGGGTAAGTGGATCATACTTAAGTACTGCAGGAGATTCGCATGACTGAGCATTTTGATCCTAGTATGCACCAAAACAGGGGCTATGTTTATGCATTTTTTCCCCTAAATAACTCATGAACACAATAGTATTACACGTATTGCTTTAAACCCAAGTCATATAAAATATATAATGAATAAAAAACCGTAAAGCTTGTTGGTATATAGAAATCAAATTAACCGATAGGATTCACTCGAGCAACTCTTAACAACTCACTCTTTATATAGGTAACAATGGCAATAGTGGCGTGCCTGGCAGGGGTATCAGTGGGCATGATCCACGCATACCCTGCTGTGGCTCTGCCCCGCTGGGAGGAAATGGGTACGCCTCTACCCACTGTGCAGGCCACGTGGTTCGGTAAGTCTTCTCTGTGGTTTAACTATGGACTAATTGAGGGGAAGGGGGATAGGGGTATCAGAAGGAGAGAGAGAGAGAGAGGGGAAGGAGAGAGAGAGAGAAGAGAGAGAGAGAGGAGGAGAGAGAGAGGAGGAAGAGAGAGAGAGGGAAGGAGGAGAGAGAAGAGGGAAGAGAGAGAGAGAGAGAGAGAGGAAGAGGAGAGAGAGAAGAGGGAAGAGAAGGAGAGAGAGAAGAGGGAAGGAGAGAGAGAGAGAGAGAGAGAGAGAGGGGATGGGACAAACAGACAGATAGATAGGCTGGTAGATACAGACGAGAATGTTTCAATATGCCAACATCTCTTACTTGCCTATATACTTTATATCCATTCCAGCACTTTAATCCTCTCTTTATTTCCTTCATTTCCACTCCAGCGTCGGCACCGATGGTCGTGAGTATGCTGGCCTGCGTCGGGTCCGGAGTCCTGGTGGAGAGTCTGGGAACGAGAAGGATCCTGCTCGTTTCCCTCCCCTTCCTCGCCCTCTCCTGGATCATGGTCGCCGTCGTCCATCACTTTTGGGTCCTGCTGGTTGCCAGGATCATCCAGGGTGCCGTCGGTGAGTCGTAGGAATCCTGTTGGTGGCGATAGATTAATAGGAAGCTACACCATTGCAAGAAGATGCATTGTGTCCGTTTTGTGGTGACCAAAGATGATTTGGTCTGTAAAGAATCAAGAACTTTGAATTACACTGCTCTCTGCTTTTTATGATTTAGAGATAATTGACAAAATATAAGGGAGAGACCTAGAGGTGAGATATTATTTCATTAAACTCTGCCACCTCTGAATCCTTTCCGATGGTAACGCTTTTGGCTCGTCCGTTCCAGCCGCCGTGTACATGGTGGTGATCACGGTGTACCCGGCGGAGGTGAGCGTCCCGCGCTGGAGGGGCATGACCATGTGCGTGTCGGAGGCCATGGTCATGCTGGGCGTGTTCATCACGTACCTGGCCGGCCTCGTCCTCCAGCCCTCGCCCCTGGCCTACATGATCGCCGCGTCGCTCGTCCCGCAGGCCGTGTGCTTCTACTTCCTCCGCGAAGCCCCCCTGTGGCTGGCCAGGCAGGACCGCGACGAGGAGACGGCCGCCTCCCTGGCCTGCCTCAGGGGCCCGTACGCCGACATCACGACGGAGCTGGAGCAAATTAAGTCTTCGGTGCTCACGGAGAGAATACAGAAGCCCACCGCGTCCGAGCAGCTTCTGCTCCTCAAGAAGCCGACCTACCTGAAGCCCCTGATCCTGTCCGTCCTCGTGCTGCTGTTCAAGGAGCTGACGGGGCAGTACGCCGCCATGGCCTACACCGTCCAGATCTTCAAGATGGCCGGCTCGTCGCTCGACCCCTACCTGTGCACCGTGGTCATGGGCGCGGCGCGCTTCCTCCCCTGCTTTATGTCGTGGCTCCTGATCGAGCGCCTCCCGCGACGCCTCCTGCTGTCGTCCTGCATGACGCTGGCGTCCTTTGCCCTGGCGACGCTGGGGGCCTTCCTGTGGTTCTGGTCCCTGAAGGAGGAGCCCCTGCCGGAGTCCATGGGCTGGATCCCGCTCGCCTGCCTGCTGGTGTTCACCCTCGCCTTCGGGTCCGGCGTCGGCACCACCTCGTGGACGCTGGTGGCGGAGCTCCTCCCGTCGCAGGTGCGCAACGTCGGCGCGGGGATCATCAACACGTCGTTCAGCCTGTTCCTGTTCCTGGTGGGCCTCACGTTCCCCTTCATGGTGGAGCTCATGACCATCGGCGGCGTGTTCATCGTGTACTCCGGCTGCTCGCTCATGGGCGCGCTCTTCGTGGTCACGTGCTTGCCCGAGACCAGGGGCAGGACCTTCGCCGAGATCCAGAGGTCCCTCGACTCGCACACGTCGAGCGCCATTTAGGCCGCCCTTCCTGCCCTTCACCGCGATCGTCGTGGCTGCAGAAAGATGAGGCCTTGTCGGAGGCTCGAGTTTGGACACTCATTTCTCTATGTCTGCGATAATTTCAGGTGAAAAAGAACAAGTATATATATATATATGTTGATAGGTTTGGTTACAATAGCTTTAACATAGTTATCAGCCCGAGCTCATTCCACAATCACCCAATATTTATCTGAGATATTATAGCATAATCGCTTTGATAGCATAGCGATTACTGGTATAAGAAAAATCACTATTTTTCTCATAACTCACATCTCGATTCCTCGTCCAAATGTTAGCCTTGTCCTTGGCTTTTCCTTCAGGAAAATCTGGAACTGACATTGATTCCGTCTTGGATGAAACAGCCGCGGTTGGAAAGGACAAGAAAATACGATTTTTTCGAAACTTTTTATCTGTCTTAGATTTCCTTTTTAGGTGGATCTACTGTATCGAAAAAAATGGGTAATTATGTAAAGTTTTCAACTTAGTAGGAATCCATTGTTCCTCTCGATAATTTCTTATTTGTTGTCGTTTCTTATCATGGATATTCTTATCATCATTATTTCACATAAGTGGCTGTTTGTCCATTGATTTAATTCTCTTAATTCTACGCTACTGGAGATGCGTTACACGTTGTGATACGTAAGTGTATGTACACTACAAACACACACACACACACACACACACACACACACACACACACACACACAAACAAACAAAGGAACACGAGCACTGAATCCTACCACAAAAAAGGCCTTAAAGTGTAAAGTGGGCAAAGGACGACCACTTACTTACAAAGTAATGGTAGCATTGTTCTTCCTGTTGTTGTTAGTTGATCCCCAAATAGCAGGGCGTAGTCTGGTGTCTCAGAGCTGCAGCTGGACGACAGGGACTGGGTGTCTGTGTGTATATTGTATACTGCTGAGCGATTCACATATGTGCCTATTTTTTTCAAGTTAGTGTTAGTAAAATGATAAGAATCGATGAGTAAAGAATAGATATGTGTCCAAGAGACGGAGCGAAGGTCAGAGCTGTTCCTTGGGCTTTGTTCCCAAAAGGGAGGAAAGTTTTTTGTCAAGCGCACCTGCAGGAGCAACGGATTTTGTATGTCTGTGTTGTCGTGAGTATTACAATTTACAAACACACACATATATATATATATTATATATATATATATATATATATATATATATATATATATATATATATATATATATATATATATATATATATATATATACATATATGCACATAAAAATATATATGTATATATATATATTATATATATATATATATATATATGTGTGTGTGTGTGTGTGTGTGTGTATGTATGTATGTATGTATGTATGTGTATATATATCGTGTGTGTGTCGTGTGTGTGTGTGTGTGTGTGTGTATCTCTGTTTTTGTGCGTATGTGTGTGCGCTTGAGGATACACACTGATTGGACTATAACTTTGGCTGGCCGAAGAATTGGTTTCCATAGTCGAACATTAACATAGACAATACTGTAAAATGTTGGTCTTTGGACGGCAATATCCCACTCTGGCTTTAGGTAAGGGAATAGCGTAGAGATAAAGAAAAGCGTATATTTTTCTCTGTTTGAACGTGAGCTAATGAGTGTTGAGTGTCGATGCAGAGTACTAACAGCAATAATAATAATTTTAGTAATACACAGAAACTCCAACGGACGTGAGAGAGTACTGAAGAAAAATAGGAAGGTGTTGATAAAGAGATGAAAGTCCTTGTTTTAGTGCTTGTCTCAAGGGTACTCGAGAAAGGGAGATTGTTAACGAAAGGAAGTGAAAATCCCTGCTTTAGTTCTAGTCTCAAAGTGACTTCCACCACTACAGTTACGAGATGACGCCTATGCTGCAGCCACATGATGACCACATCCTATAATTTGTGTAAAGAAGCGCTGAATGGTATCATGGACGACAGTACGGTCATTATACCAAACGAGATAAGTGTATGCTTCCTGACTGTGATTTCAAAAATGTGTGTTGGTATCTTCTAACAGCTGACTGTGACGCTAACAGCTGACTGCGGTGACGTGCGAATGTGTTGTTTGTTTTGGCTGTGTCCGCGCTGCCGAAAGGAAAGTATATATACTATTGTGATTTAGAAGAAAAAAAACTTAGTAGGTTGTTTTGATGTAAGAATTCACGTCCAGAAGGATTATTTTGATAAGCAAAACGGAGCACTTGAAGGACACAGTTATGAATGTCACTGACTGATAAGATGCTGATAAGAAGTATAGCCCATTCGCGTGTCTCTCTGTGGCGCATGCGTGGGAGAGATGACGGAAAAGAAGGAGAAAAAGGGGAGGTAAATGTGAACAAGAAATCTAATTTGAAGTGCCAGCGATACATGAAAATTATGTAAAGGTTAGTGGCAATGGTGAGAGAAATAGGAAGTGAAATATATATGTAATTATATACTTTATATGCAGTACACATTATATATATGCAGCTTATATAGATACATATATGTTTACATGTATTATATATATATATATATATATATATATATATATATATATATATATATATATTATATATATATATACTATACGTATATATATATATATATATATATATATATATATATATATATATATATATATATATATATATATATATATATATATGCATTATGGAGCAATAATAATAAGTGTCACAAAGTAAAAAAAAGGAAAAATACGAAAAAGAATAAAAAACAATTTTACCGAAAAACAGAAAATGCATTCACCAAAATAGCTCTTTAAGAAGACCATTATCTCCCACCAAACCAAATATTTTCGTCTTTTTCCTTTTTCATTCGATCGGCAAGCACTTTAAACTCGTAGTAATCGCGAGGAGTACCATTACACCAACGTCCTAGACATTCCAAAAAAAAACAAAACGAAAACAAAGGAAAACATTGTAATTGTGATCTTGTGAGCTCTGTTTGATAGTGTAAGAACATGAGCGGCCATGTTTTGAAGCTCATTCGACATACTCACTATATTTTGGGAGCTTTTTACTTGTAATCTTAAGGGTCTTTGGGGGAGGGGGGTGAATAAACTTATTTCAGCTCATTTTTTTTTTTGTCTTTCTATATCCTGAAATGTGTAAATGAGGCTACTTTTTAAAGACGGGGTTTGAGTGTGTGTGAGTGTGTACGTGTGTGTGTGTGTCTTTGTGCGTATGTGTGTGTGTGTGTCTGTCTTTGTGCGTATGTGTGTGTGTGTGTGCGCTTGAGGATACACAATGATTGGACTTTAACTTTATGAAAACAATCAAAAGAAGGCAAAATAAAAATAAAATAAAAACGCGAAGCAAAAACAAAAGAATTAAAAATGCGCAATTTATTTGTAGATATTCATATGAGAATGAAATAATGAGGTGATATCTGCAAAGATCAGTAGCAGGCATATTCAAATTAGGAAATCTTGTTCAATAAACCATTGAATCAAGTAAATATCAATTCAAGATAGCAATTAATTAAACACTCTTCGTTATAAAATACGAACTGCAACGTTGCATGTCAGTGAGTAAACATTTTTTCTATGGTTCACGAACAAGCTAAATTTTTATTTGAATATAATGATCAGTTTCACTTACTGCCACCTTCTCAGGTTCTTTCCATTTATCCTTTTCATCTGTATCATTCATTTATTCCATTGTATAGTAGTTCCACAGATTTATAGTAAAAACGATAAAAAACTGAACACTCACCAAAATATCATGATATTGAAGTCAGAACTGATATAGAAAACCTAGGTGTTTGTAGCCTGCAGAAATGTTACTGTGCAACTGCCCTCGCCGCTGCCATCATGATGAAATAAAGGTGCCAGACGTAAAAAGGTCAGATTGTTACGTCAAACACAAACCGACATTGCGAAAGAACGTTTTTATATTTATAAGAACACGTTCGACACACACACACGTCTTTTATTTATTTTATTATTTTTTTATTAGTCAGTACCTATAAAAATATCTAACCGCTGACTGACAGATGAAAAAAAAATAGTATAGTATGTGAAAAAATAATAAAAAACATATATCCATACATACACAGTTGTTAATACCAAAAAAATAATATATATATATACACCAAACATATATCCATACATAGACAGTTGCTAATACCAAAAAAAAGAATATGTATATATATCCAGTGGTTTGCAAAAGAAAAAATACCCTATAGAGTGTGACACCCTACACCATAGCCTCCCCCCCCCCACACACACACACACGAAAGCCAGACAGCGGAAGACCCAAACCCCCACGTCTAGCCACCCATACAAAATCCGACGAGCGAACGAAACCCCTTCCCATAATGCTTCGTCACCTGTCTCTCTCGCAGCTGTGGCACGTCACCAGGCACTCAGGACGTGGCCTTATCACGTGGAATGAATCTTATCCTGACCAGCAGCCCGCATGTTGGACGACAAGGAGCGCCGGGGGTGTTTGATGCAAGGGGGTCGTGTGGCGGGAAGGCGTGGAGGGTCGAGGGCTTCCATGCGCTGCTGGGAGGTTGTGTATGTGCGAATATAGGGTTTACGTGTACGTGTACAGACATATACACATACATCTCTATACCTACAACACATTGTGTGTATATATACAAACACACACACACACAAATATATTTATACATATACATACACAAACACACACACACACACACATATAATATATATGTGTGTGTGTGTGTGTGTGTGTGTGTGTGTGTGTGTGTTACAATTGTATGTATGTACGTTTGCATAAGGTATATATATGTATATATATATATTTATACATATATATAATATACATATATTATATATATATACATATATATATATATATATATTATAATATATATAATACATATACTGTATATATCATATATCACACATATCATATATATAATGTATATGTATATATATACACATATATATAATATAATATAATATATATATATATATATATATATATATATATATATATATATATATATATGTGTGTGTGTGTGTGTGTGTGTGTGTGTGTGTGTGTGTGTGTGGTGTGTGCATATATATATATATATATATATATATATATATATATATATATATATATATATATATATTATTATATATATGTATATATATACATACATACATATATACAGTTTATATATATTTTCACTAGAAATGAATTCTCAACTGCACAAATAATAATCATATATACTTCAAATAATGTTTTTTTTTTCATTTTTTTCTCGTTTTACTAGATATTTCATTCTATGTCCTATTTTCCAAGCGTGTTCATCTTTACAGGGAAATTCACTGGAGAGTATCCGTGACGTCATCATTGTTTACATGTGCGAGTCTTCCGAAGACGCCATTTTTGCCGCTGAAATCTAGCGGTTCGGCGCTGATTCTGTTCGCCCCGTGTGACCGGGTTAAGAAATCGCCGACAGGGTAGCTTTATACGAGTGAAGACGAGTTCCCAGAGTCCGATATTCCGATCCTCGACTTTGGGGCTACGGGCGGCGTTTTGGGGAAACCATCATCAGGCGGCGTCACAGAATGCGACGTTGCGGGGGTGCTGAGGGAAGAGCAGTCTCAGGCGGTGGTAAAAATACATGGGAGCGGCGGCGATGAAGGCAAAATCATTTTTAGGCGGCAGTCAGTCTAGTTAGGTAATTCACAGACTGCAAATTGATACTATGAACAGACAATTGAATGCAGAATACAGGAAAGATAACTTCATTGCATAATTTAACGAGTTGAGGAAAAGATATTTACCACAGAATGAGAAGTCTAAAAAAAAAATAATAATAATAATAATAATGATAAAATGGTTATTAATCACCTTTCTGTTTTTCCAATTTTGCCAAACCCTAACACCCGAGTCTTGGGCGTGGCTTTGGGGAGAAGAGGCTGAGAAAGGACACAGCGGACAAGGTGATTCGGAGGAGCACTGGGTGGCGAGCGAGTCCATGGCGCGACTGGCCAGCAGGATGGTGGTGTTTCCTGCATGGTTGTGGTTGCGTGGATGAACCAGCATGGCATGGGACTCTCCTCAATGTAGGAGTGTGTTGGAGCTCACATCAAGGTACTTCGGATGTTTGCACAGCTTTAGTGGCAACATATGAGAGAGGTGATGATGGGTCAGCAGCAGGTGTTGAAAATAGCGTGACCCATACCTATATATATATATAGATTAGATAGATAGATAGATAGATAGATAGCTATAGATATATTCATATATATGGGGATCATTGCGAAGTATACTGTGTTACACATACTAGATAAAAATATTAATAAAGATAATTACTTACTTATGCTGAGGATATGGATAAACATACGGAAGTCAATATATCATGATTTACAGATGCAGACCAGTTGTTGAGATCTGAGCGGATGCAGATAGTAATTTACGGATGAATCACCAATACATGGAGTCGGTTATCCTCCTTAATTAAAATCATCAGCTTTTTGTAAACTGCGACATGACGCTGCTCGAAGCTGACTGGCTGAGCCGAGTCAAATTTCAGATTATTGGAACGAAAGGAAAAACTTCCCCAACCCACAAGACTGAAAAGAACCCCTTCAAAAAATCGAGGTTTATTTAATTCTATAAATCAGCCTTTTACATATCACGTACGAAAAAAAACGCCAAAAAACACAGGTACTGAGAGAAAATTACTAAAACACGTATTTAAAAGAGTATAACTATACCTTGTCTCCATCGATACATCGCGCCATTGTTATGATAGTTGTTGTTTACCTGAAAGTGATACACCCTTCAAGAAACGCTGTAACCTCGCCCAAGATAAAATTAAAGCACATTAGTTCAGGTACTTGGTGTAATGCAATTCCGTAATGAATTGCAGACAAATACTACAACTTTTACACTCGTACCGATAACTTTGACACCAGCCGCCCTATCGGCTTTGCGCAACATCGGAGTGCGAGGGACTATAGGAAAGGAAATTCTGTGAGTACATAGTTGTCTGCGAGGATAGAAAAGATAGGTACATACGGCTGCGAATGAAATGGTCCTTGCATGCTACAAGTGCTATATACGGCTCCTACATACGCGAAATATACGGGAGAGAGAGAGAGGGGGAGGGGAGAGGGAGAAAGTGAGAATGAGAAAGGGAAAGAGAGAATGGGAGACGGGGGACTAGAGAGAAGAGGGTAGATTATAAAGATGGAGAGAGGCAAGTGAGTGTGGGTGAAAGGGGAGAGGAAAGAGGAAACACACAGAGAGGAACGAGCGAGGAAGAAGGAAGAGAAAATGTAATGCAAGGAAAGAGAAAGAACTAAGAGTAACTCTGGGTGTAAAAGAGAGAGAAAGGGGTGCCTGAAAGAAGAGAAGGGAGAATGCAAAAATAAGGAGAGAGAGTACAAAAACACACATACACATATATGTGTATATATTATATATATATATATATATATATATATATATATATATATATATATATATATATATACATGCATGCATACATACATACATACATACACATAGGCCTACAAATACATTTTATGTACAGTACATTTCAACACAAACAAGCATATTCGGTTATTTTTTCATTCGTTGAAAAACTTGGCGAGTTCGAAATGTCACGATTTAATTTCATTTCTTGCTGTGGCCGCTCCCTTTTCACACACACACACACACACACACACACACACACACACACACACACACACACACACACACACACACACACACACACACAGATATTGGAAGTGTGTTCTGGGAATATCCCGCTGGCCTCTTCGGTTTTCTTTCCAGTTCCGAACAATTCCTGCTCGACAGAACTGGTCCAAGGAGGAAACCAGGAATTTCTCGTCTCTTGGGAATTTTTTTTACTGAGATCTCATAGATTCTTTATCCCCCAACCATATGGGTAGAAATCAAATATTGTCTCGTGCAGTAAATTCACGCAGCCATAGTGAAATGAAAGTAGTTCACTCTCAATATATGGGCTGCAGTGGTACAGATTTTAAGAGTTTCATGGTGCATACCTAATGATGATAATAAGATTTAAGAGTTTCATTGGGAGCAAAGTCCAACATTTTGAGAATTGTGTTTTACCGGGCTTAGATATTTAGATATTTCAGCTGTGAAAAAGCATTCGGTCAAAGCGGCACAGGCGTTGGACGCTCTTGACTACATGGTAGGTGAGAAAGAACGCAAAATATCGATGTAGCCTTCAACTGTTTGGCGCGAATCACCCACGTAAGCTAATATCGACCTTAGAACTTCACATCTTAGGAAAAAAGGAAAAATATGGAAACTTCTCTGAATGTTTAATCTTCTTTGGGTATATTTAATCACGAATTTGTTCACAGAGAGCTTAAATCTGTGCCAGGTTGTCCACACAACATATCGAACAGCAAAATGTGCTTCATCCTCATATTAATAAGTCAGCCATTATAACGGTTTTTACGATGTCTTTCTTTACAATAGCAAAAAGAGTCACTGTCTACAGCCTTTAGAGTATGCCATGCTTCCAAGTTTTAAGGAAAGCTTTGTCGAGGTCAAAGAATATTGCTAACATGTGTCGTTAAAAAGTTCTCTTCTGCAGATTTCATCCATACATTAGCACCTGTGGCTGATTTGAGTGTTAAGTATTTATATTTTCATGTAGATTTTTCTTTCTTAAAAGTAAGTCGAAGCTGACCTTTTTCCATCAGTTATCAAGGAAGGAATACATAGCGCGTGTGGGGGAGCAGACAGACACAACAGGAAACACAGACACACACCCATGTAGGGTAAACTGATAACAAGAGTACAAATCACGTCACGTATTGAGCCGTTTATTGCTACATCACGTACACCAGTTGCCTAACATCTGCAGGAACATTTGCTGTGAGTTTCGAATTACTTCTCGAGCAGGATTTGAAGCAGGCCGAGCAGTTAGCGCTGGCGATAAACCAGACACCGAACTGGTTAGTGAAGCAGATGCTGAAGCAGGATCTGGGGCTTGTCTTGCAGCCACTACTTCGGGACCATCTTGTGTGGGGTTGCAGTGTGTCCCATTCCTCCAACATTCTCCAACGTGGATCTTGCAGAGTGTGACTCCGATGAGCGGGTTGTCTGTGGTTGTTCAGCAAAGAGACCCGATGTGACGATAAGCTGCGATCTTGCAGAGTGTGACTCCGATGAGCGGGTTGTCTGTGGTTGTTCAGCAAGGAGGCTTCATATATGTAGAAAAGGTATGAGTGAGAATGAATATCTTCACAATACAAGAGATGTATTTGACCGGTTTCGAATATATCTTTATCACAAATACAATACAAGAGATGTATTTGACCGGTTTCGAATATATCTTTCACAAATACAATACAAGAGATGTATTTGACCGGTTTCGAATATATCTTTATCACAAATACAATACAAGAGATGTATTTGACCGGTTTCGAATATATCTTCGTCAGAAATACATTTATTTCTGACGAAGAAATAATGGAAACCGATCAAATACATCTCTTGTATTGTGAAGATATTCATTCTCATTCATACCTTTTCTACATTTGTCAACATGAATCGAGACTTAATATTCTGTATAACCAGTTTCCAAAGTACTTGTTATTCGCTGTTCATTGTTCAATAATTTACATCATCCTCCAATCATTAACTATTCATAATTAATTATATTTGTTCAATTTTCACTGATCAGATTCTTCCATTATATACAAAGTTCTTAATCGTTACATTATTCATCTTTTATTGTTTACTCTTCCATGTCATTCATACTTTTTCCAACACTTTCTCCGTTAAATGAACATACAAAAACAAAGAATAGAAGAACACACACAGAATAAAGATTCAGGACACGTAAAACTTCCTATCGCCCATGTAACAAAGAATGGAAATATTCTTGTCTCTTCAATCCAGCCTCTTAAACCTTCACAAAGAATTGTTAAGTGCTGAAATGAAATAAAAGAAATGAAGCTGAGAATGTAAGGGTTGATGCATATGTAAGCGTTGATACATATATATAGAATAGAAATAAGAAAATATATTAGAAATGTCCCCAGGAAGAATAGGGCGTGAGAGATGAATAGTAAGAACACTCCCAGATGGTGTCGCATTGCTATAAACTTTAGTAACTCTTCTTTAGTCTATAGAGGATACTATGCCTTGAGAGAAAGAGAAGTGGTGCAGAAGGGAAGTTCAGAAATAAAAAGACAGAATGGAAATATAATGTTACGATAGCAACGGATTTATATTTCAATAGTTACCCCGTAAGTTAGTTTGTTTTCTTTGATTATATTACGTTCTTTCAAGCAATATATTGAGGGGTAACTCATAAAAAGTGTATGGTTCCTTGATATATATATATATATATATATATATATATATATATATATATATATATATATATATATATATATATATATACATATATATACATATATATGTGTGTGTGTGTGTGTGTGTGTGTGTGTGTGTGTGTGTGTGTGTGTGTGTGTGTGTGTGTGTGTGTGTGTGTGTGTGTGTGTGTGTGTGTGTGGCGGTGTGTGTGTGTGGCGTGTGTGTGTGTTGTTGTGTGTGTGTGTGTGTGTGTGTGTTGTGTGTGTGTGTGTGTGTGTGTGTGTGTGTGTGTGTGTGTGTGTGTGTGTGTGTGTGTGTGTGTGTGTGTGTGTGTGTGTGTGTGTGTGTGTGTATGTGTTTTTAATACATATATGCATTTACCATCTGTTTCGGCTATGGCGTCATTACATCGTGATGTCAGTCAGAATATTTTGTATAATCCTACAAAGCCAAAAATATCAGTCACCTACATATTTGTCTCTTGTTTTTTCTTTTGCTTTGTTCTTTTTCTTTTCTTTCTCCTTCTCCTTCTTTATACCATTACAATACCCAATGCCTTTTTCTTCGTTTTCCCTTGTTTCCCTGTCGTAAAATTTCCTTACAGTATGTGCATTTTAACATGGACAATAGGAAATAAGAAACTTACCAAACTGAATACATATTTCTTCTTTAAATGCCAACCAACAGGTTGAAGTAATGATGATGATAATAGTAATGATGATTATGATAATCATAATAATGATAATGATAATAATAGTAATGAATATGATAGCAATAACAAAGAGAAAAATAGTAATAGTAATGTTAACAGTTTTGATGATGATGATGATAATAATAAGAACAATAACAATAAAATGACTGTAACACTAACAATATTATAATAAAATAAAACATTACAGTAATAATGATAATGATAACGACAGCAACAATGACATTAACATCAATAAGGATGATAAGGGTATTGATATTAAAAGTGATGATAATAATAAAACTATAATAATAACAATAATGACAGTAATAAGTAATAAGAATTATGATAATATGATAATAATGATAACAATGATAATAATAGTAATAATAATGATAATGATATTAATGATAACAATAGTGATAAGGATAATGATAATGATAAAAATAATAATGATAATACTAGTAACAATAATAATGGTAATGATTATAACAATATTGGTAATAATAATGATAATAATATTGATGATGATAACGATAATGACAATGATGATAATGAAAATGATAATAGCAATGATGATGATAATAACAATGATAATAATAGTAACAGTAATAATGATAATAACGATAATAATAATAATGATAATGATAGTAATAATAATAATAATAATAATAATAATAATAATAATAATAATAATAATGGCCACAACCGCAAAT
>NW_020870972.1:446167-448667 GCF_003789085.1 Penaeus vannamei
TAACCAGAAATTTATTCTATGGACTCTTGAGAACCCCGAACCAGTTCCTTCCCTTCCCCCCCTCCCCCCTCCCCCCCTCTCGACAGTATTATCTCCATGTTTTACCTGTTTTCGCTCAACCGATCGCCGTGGTTCAGTGGCCAATCCACAAAAATGAACCTTGCCCTTTTATGGTCCCATTCATAAATAACTCCTCTTTTTTTTGTTGATACCAAGTTACCTCTCCAGATCGGGATCACCAAGACCTGTTCCCCATGTTGTACTCTGCTGTATCCATCGTAAAACAAACACTGATTTATTACTGGTCTGAACGGCGTAATGGGCTAACAACAGCAACAATCAATTCATGGGAACGAGCTCTCTCGGGTACGATCGTTCATCAATCTTCCACTGAGCGTTACAAAGTCGTTAAATGTGAGCAGTCCTCTTCCGCGTTATTTGATCTGTCGATATGCACGCTTGATAAAAACATGATTAGCTTACCCAGCATATGATTTCTGCTCTGTCTCTCTTCTCTCTGTCTCTCTCTCTGTCTCTGTCTCTGTCTCTCTCTCTCTCTCTCTCTCTCTTCTCTCTCTCTCTCTCTCTCTGTCTCTCTCTCTCTCTCTCCTCTCTCTCTCTCTCTCTCTCTCTCTCTCTCTCCTCTCTCTCTCTCTCTCTCTCTCTCTCTCTCTCTCTCTCTCTCTCTCTCTCTCTCTCTCTCTCTCTCTCTCTCTCTCTCTCTCTCTCTCTCTCTCTCTCTCCACACTCTCTCCTCTTCTCTCTCTTCTCACACACACACATTATATATATATATATATAAATATATATATATATATATATATATATATATATATATATACATATAAATATATCTCTCTCTCTCTCTCTCTCTCTCTCTCTCTCCTCTTCCTCTCTCTCCTCTCTCTCCTCTCTCTCTCTATATATATATATATATATATATATATATATATATACATATATATATATGTATATATATACATATATATATATGTATATATACATACATATACATATACATATATATATGTATATATATAATATATATATATATATATATATATATATATATATATATATATATATATATCCATGCACAAATCAAATGAATAATATGACGAACAATATATTCTATGATACGAGAAAATCCGGTTCCGTTTCTTTTTTTTCGCGGCTGTATTTTTAAACTCGGAAAATATACACGAACAAACTCTCTAACAAACAGACAAATTGATTTTTGTTGCTAGAAAAAGAAGAGAATCCAAAGACCATCATTATTATCCTCCTATAAAACCACCATCGCATAAATCATCACCACCACACCAGCATCATCACAATTGTCTTCCCGTCATCATCACCCCCACACCATCCCCACCCTCGCCCCTCGCCCCCGCCCCCCCCCGCCCACGCCCCCACCCCCCCTCACAGACAACACATGCGCCCCGTAACCCAAGATCCGCGGGTGTTTTTTTGCCGCCGCCTCCGTCCGTACGTGCGATACTGTGCAGCGGCCGCCCCCTCCACGCCCATCTGGGAAAGCAGTCTGTCTCGCGCAGGAGGAGGAGACCTTCTCTGCCCTCTCTTGTTGGTGGGTGTGCGTCTCGCGGTATGTGGGCGTGGTTGTATGCGTGTTTGTGCATAGTTTCCTCTACTTTTTGGTGAAGTTTAGTATCGCATGACGATTGGCACACAAGCACACGGACGGGCAGGCAAATACACATATTTATACATATATGTGTGTGTTTATGTATATATATAGACGATCGAGTTGCATCAGATGTCATTGAATTGAGTCATAGAACTTCTAGTAACTCTTGCAGGTTGATAATTATCATATAGAAACTTATATAGAGCACGTGAATTATCAGATACAATCTTGTATAAGACTGAAAGAGCTCGATCCCTACGATGACCAATATCCAAATTTAAACCAGACATGAGAAATTTAATGGAATTAAAAGCACGATCAAGCAGCCTTAAGTGTGACTCTGCAGCAGCACAGGAGAACAATACTCATAACGAGGCAGAACAAAAAAAGAAAACAAGCATCTACGAGCAATATTATCTTCGTGAATCTTCTTACCCTAGCGAATGATGCCTAACTTAGATGAAATTACCCGGGCCTTATTCCCATTCTGCAATTCAAATGAAAGTCTTGAATCAAGGGCTACACCTAAGAGCTTCAGATTATCCACTGAAGTAATTAAGACTCCATTAATCAGCAGACTTAGATGCTGAGACAACCGCGTTCTTGACCGTCTCACAATCATTTCCTTGAACTTGTTAGGATGTAATTTCATGGCCAACCGAGAACAGCAATTGAATTATCATCTGGTCTGCAGTGGGACTGGCAGCTACCATTTGCTTGGTTGCAAGAGAAGGAATGTCACCAAACAGAGAAGTATCATCAGCACATGCCAACAATTTATTAACATTTTATTTACATATACATGCACACACACACACACACACACACATATAGATACATATGCATATATAT
>NW_020870972.1:451167-498667 GCF_003789085.1 Penaeus vannamei
GGAACTTTTTTTTTTGTTAAATACTTGCTCTTCTTAAGGTACAATTTTACTGTGAAGGTGTACATGTATTCAGAACTGCAAAGGGTGGCTTTCAAAAGGCGGAGGGACATATAATATGACAAAACAGAGATATGGAGAGAGAGAGAAATAAGAGATTTAGAGAGGGAGAGAGGGTAAGACGAAAAGGGGAAGGGGAGGGGGGAAAGGAAGAAGGGGAGAAGTAGGGGAAAGATTGAAGAGCGCAGGAAGAGGGACAGAGACAGAGACCCCTACTTTCTCTGTTTCTCTTCTTTCTCCTTTCGCTAGTTCATACTGTATGCGTTATATAACCTCAACAGTTGCAAGGAATTGAGTCGACGCCCGCTGTACAAGCTCCGCGCATTCTCATACAAGATGCCCCTAGCAACAGCAATTAAGTAAAACTACCACAGCGATCCATAATAATTACTGTGTTGCCTTTAGAACTATTCTACATTTCATATATGTGGGTTATTACATCCGATACATACATACATCCGAGTACATTGAAATGCTGCTTACCATTTGTTTTTTAACATACTGGAAAATTGGTATTAAAATAGAGGTTGTCGTTTTCTTCTAATTCTACAGTAGGGGTCACACACACACACACACACGCACACACCACACACACACACCACACGCACACGCACGCACACGCACACGCACACGCACACGCACACGCACACACACACACACACACACACACACACACACACACACACACACACACACACACACACACACACACACACACACACACACACACACACACACACACACACACACACACACACACACACACACACACACACACACACACACACACACACACACACACACACACACACACACACACTTCTCCCAAACACACACATAGCCTCTCCCTACACCTCACATACACACTCCTCCCTATTAACAGTTTCATATTACTAGTCTTAATCCTCTCTCTACCTTTGGCTGCTCCGTGCTCCGAGATGTCTACCGCGAGCTTAGCATAATTCCCAGTCAGGCGCCGACCACACAATGAATGTGTTAGGGTTAGCGTGAGGTAGCGTGTTGGAACTGTGTGTGTGTGTGTGTGTGTGTGTGTGTGTGTGTGTGTGTGTGTGTGTGTGTGTGTGTGTGTGTGTGTGTGTGTGTGTGTGTGATTCTGCCTATCTCTGAGT
The DNA here is from genome assembly GCF_003789085.1 of Penaeus vannamei. Taxonomy (NCBI): domain Eukaryota; kingdom Metazoa; phylum Arthropoda; class Malacostraca; order Decapoda; family Penaeidae; genus Penaeus; species Penaeus vannamei. The sequence continues at coordinate 452,355 of NW_020870972.1, forward strand.
ATGAATGTATTCATATGCATGTGTTCATCTGCTGTATAATTGTTTGTATGGGCCCGTATGTTTGCGTTCATGCACAGACACACGTACATGCACGCACGCACACACACACACACGCACACACACACACACGCACACGTACACACGCACAGACACATATTCACCAGTGATTCATCTACATGCATGTCTGCGTATGAGCGTGTGACTCCACCCAGCGAGGAGTACCCAGGGTACTAGCAGAAGCGTCGTGGTGCCCGTGGGTGTGGCGTGTTTAAGGGACAGCGAAGAGGGCGGCCAACAGGATGTTAACGCCGGGAAGTAAACAAAGTTCTCGGTCGCTTAAACTACAGACACGTCCCACCTGTGCAGTTTCTCGGGTGTATCCATTTTTTTGCGTTTTTAAACTTCTAGTGGATCATAACAACTGTTGAAAGTGACCGCAGCTTTAGTATAAGATTGTCGTTTATGTCTTAGTACAGCTCGAAAGCGGTCTAATTCCATTCTGGGGCTACTGTAATAAATTTCGATTTTGGTAATAGTCCTAAAAACGTTTCTAACCGGCGCGTGTCGAAAGAATGGCCTTTTACCCAAAATGATAGCCGTTTTTCCCTAGACCTCATAGCAACTATCGACATCTCGATAGCTTAACCTAAATTTATTCTTAATTGGTTAAAAACTGGCCAACAGACGTCAAACTACCTTGGATTACCATTTTGCATTGTTCATTTTCATTTTCGTATTTTGTGTCTGAATGCTTTGACCCATAATTGTTACTGCAGTAGGTGATAGTTATAACCTAAACGTTGTTGAAAATTTTCTTACATTATCGTACATGAAGCTCACAGCATCTCGAGGAACCGCGCTAGTCTTCGAGGCGCTCTTGCCATATTGTATATATTATCGTATAAAAATAAATTTTCTCTCGTTTACTTGATACAACAAATCATCCTTCAGACACCTCTAAAACATGAAGAAATAAACATCAATAACACGTGGGAATATATTTTCATACTGAAAGTGTTATGTTAAAATCCTCGGAAATGAAATTTTCCCTCGTATAGGGCAGGCATCGTCTGTGTATATGTATGTGTGTACGTTTGTATGTGTGTATGTTTGACTGTGTGTGTGTGTGTGTGTGTGTGTGTGTGTGTGTGTGTGTGTGTGTGTGTGTGTGTGTGTGTGTGTGTGTGTGTGTGTGTGTGTGTGTGTGTGTGCGTAGGATTTTCGACCGTGGCGGCTGGGGCAACACTCAGGCCTGTCTGCTGAGGATTGCTCTCGAAGTCAGTCACTGAGGCAGTCGAGTATTGCGTCCGTGGAGAGCGGGTGATGTGGTTGGTCCATGTGTGTGCGCGGGCGTGTGTGTGCGTATAGTGTGTGCGTCGAGTGTGTGGGAGGGAAATTGTGTCCGCCGATCCTGTATGGGAAAAAAACACGTGGTTCCTGTGTTCTATTTCGACAAGGATTTTTATTACGATTGTCTGAAGTTACCGAGTTTTAACTACAGTGCCTTTTGCTATTGAGGATTCTCCGGACATGTGAGGAAAAGAAGGTAATATAAGATTATCGTGTATATGGAAAATTGTAGTTGTAGTTTTGTCTGGGAATACGTATTTACAAAAATGAAATCCATTTATCATTTCAATTCCCTTATTACTTCCGTTTGCATGATTAACAGATGCATTATGACGAGACAGAACTTTCAGCATAATCCACGCGAAGATTTTTATTTTTAAGAGAAACAATATAACAACCCAATTGAATGACGTCATAGCCTTGTTTAAACCGAGCGTCACTTTTTCTTCGCAGCCAGCAAGGGACATATATGAAGTGGTCACTCATTTCTCTCGTTATTTTGTTGTTTTCTAGGTGTTATGACTCGTACTCTGGTGGAAATGAAGAGCTATGAGTGTGATAATAGAGGTCATATGCTATAATATGCTATGTAGATCACTGATATTTATTATTGTATGTTTTTGGAGCATCAGTCTATTACATTCGTTGTTTTCGAAAGTTGTTGGTGTGTCGTATTTCCTCCTTCATGATTTAGAAAAAAAAAAAAACAGCTCATACACGAATCAGCACAGCGAGTAAACAATAGGGCGTATAATAAGACACAAAATACACTCGTAAAATCCTCACAAGAGGGGAAAATTCCTCTTTAAGTGCTATCTTTATGACGGAAAAAATGTATTGAAGACGTGGACAAAGAGCTCTAGCACTATCAGGGCGGAAAATTTACGAGGCAGAGAAGATGGTAAAGACAGTCACTCCTTAAGATATCTAGTACCATAAAGAGGGTTAGGGTTTCTCTCTTTCTGTCTCTCCTCTCTCTCCTTTTTCCTCATTTATTTGCCATTGCTATTTCCCCTTTTCGTCTTTTTTTATCTTTTCTTTTATGCTATACTGTTTATTTTGTTTAGAGCATGAGGATAATCTGCATGTTGGGGTGTACATAACACTGTAGCGATGGTATTGTGACACTCTGGTCTACGTGATATTGTATAGTAACAGTATGAAGACACACTATCCTCTTCGACTCTAATTATTATTTCAGCATGTATAGTTATCATGACTGCAGGTATATAGTAACTACATAAATACAATACTCAGCGCAGCCAATGCAGTATAATGACTTCAAAACAGCTGAACAGTGACTATACAATTTACAGCTACACCAACTGTAGACCTACAATCCAACAACTCAAAATTTCAGTACAACGCCATAAATCCATATAAAAAGGTACAACAACAACAAAAAAATCTTCACGGTCATCAAGCAAAGGACAATAAACAGAACTCACACACTGCTTGCTTGCCAGGTGACCGCTCTGTCCTGCCAAGCAACTTCTCACGAGTGTTGGCGAATACTAGTCTGCATATGCCAAGTATTAGTGACGAATCAGAGGTTGAGTGTGAGATTTGGTTATCATCGGGGGTACATGTCTCAGTGAGGTGTTTGAACCGCAGCACGGGGGCTTGCTTGTGTTACTTGGTGTGAAAGGAGACACTTGACACGGTAGGAAAAGGGGAAAAAGAGGCTTTTTAGTCTGTATGTATTGTAAGGTTTCATTTCACTTGCATACGCGTTAATGTAGGTATTTTTTGCTCATCTGTATGTTGTGCTGTTGCTTTTAAATATTATTTATTATCAGGACCGCTTGTACGAATACTTTTTTTTTTTTTTTCATTTTTTCTCACTTTTACCAGTAAAGCCATTAGGACAAGAATGAAAAAAAACGAAGGGAAATCGAGCCGAGAAGGAATTACAGACGAAGCCGAAGGTCTGGAAGCGACCTCGTAAAGACCGTTATTTAAAAAAAAGAGCGGGAAAAACTGTTATTAACTGTGGTCTCTGGAAGTGATTGGTGCCTCGCAGATCTAATCTTGAGTTTATGAGCCTCTGTGGTCACGAGGACAAGGATGTGGGGGATGGGGGCGAGGAGGATGGAGGCGTATGGGCTGTAGGGGGGGGGGGTGAGAATGGGGGAAGCGGGTATGGTGTACTGTGGGCAGCATGGGTAAGCCCGCGCTGTGCCATGAAGTCGGATGTTTATGACACTGTGAGATAAAACAGTAAAATAAGTAAAGGTGAAAAAATGGAAGCGTGTGCATATGCTTTCATCTTTCTTTATTTAGAGATAGGCCTATGCATGGCGGTTGTATGGGGTGTCTCCTTTTAGGCAGAAGGTTTCAATGGGAACATCCTGTCAGATTCCTTATAGTCAGTCGTTTGTGAAATGGAAGGATAAAGAAAAAATAATTATGCGTATTTCCACACATCAAAAAAGAGAAAAAAAAGTCTGTCATTAGAACTGATTTTTAAATGTGATCGCTTACTCTAAGAAAATATAAGTACATGGAAGAATTATTCAATCTCCCTCTTTTGTAGGTCGTTTATTTAACGAAATACGAAGAAAATAACATTAGGTGATTCACGCCGTTGTAATCCGATATCACGTGACCTTTTTAGGGCTTACGAAACATTAAGGATTCATTGTTTTGCGTAAAAATGGGGAATAAAAAGATTTTGTGGTCGTTAAAGGGATATATTATAGTCATAAACATTAAGAAAATATGTTTTTTAATATCCATAAAATTGAGGGAAGGAGAATATGATAACTTCATTTATTTTTGTTGATGGTAAACTATAGAAAATGCTTTTGAATGGAATATTTAGTAATACTGGTTTTCAGGATTTTTTTTTTTTTTTTTTTTTTTTTTTTTTTTTTTTTTTTTTTTTTTTTACTGTTGTTGTTGATATTATTACTATATAATGTGTGTTCATTGCTGTGAAATTTGAGGTGAATTACAATGCCTTGTTTGCTAACAAGTTAATAGTTTACATATATTTGAATTTGAGGCCAGTTTTATATTCAAAACTTATAGGACTGTATCGACGATTATTAAGAAGAGAATTATCGCCCATCAACACACTGTCGTTTCACGTTAAAAAATTGTCTATTTATAATTGATTTATTCTGTACTTGTCGCGCGCAAAAGGGTGAATTCGACCTGGGTGAAAATTAATTGGTCAAATACGTGTATGTATGATCACGTGCACATTCGCTATTTGTACGTAGTCTGGTCTAATATTTTTTTTCTATATATTCGGTTCGTTATGAGGGGTAAATTCAGTTATCACGATAAATCACTTATACTTATTATACGCTTATGTTTATTATACACTTTGTTTAAGGATCTTAGCACAGAACGAGGGAGATGAAAGTACAGAAAATATGAATGTAAGATGGAAAAATTGAGAGAAATCATATAGTGACCGTAAGGACGAAAGTAATCGGAATGCTTAAAACGTTGATTAAGTTATGCTTCCTCCTCCCCTCCCCCCTCCCTCCCCTTCCCTTCCCTTCCCCCTTCCCTTCCCCTTTCCTTCCTTTTCCTTCCCTTCCTTCCCTCCCTTTCCTTTCCTTTCCTTTCCTTTCCTTTCCTTCCCCTTTCCTTTCCTTTCCTCCCCTTTCCTTTCCTTTCCTCCCCCTACCCTCCCCTTCCCTCCCTCCCTCCCTCCCTCCTCCCCTCCCTCCCTCCTTCCCTCCCTCCTTCCCTTCCCCCCCCTCCCTCCCTCCTCCCTCCCTCCCTCCTCCCTCCCTCCCTCCCTCCCTCCCTCCACCCTCCCCCTCCTTACCCCCGGTTTTTTCCTCCCAAGGTCACGGCAGTAAAGTGATCGCGGCGAGAAAGTGACGGAGTGAGGGGAGGGGAGGGGAGGGGAGGGGTAGGAGAAGGAAAAAAGGTCATGGCAAGGTCGTTGTTGCGAAAAAAAAAAAAGGATAGGTCAATCAAAAGAGGAAAATTAGGGCGGAAGAAAGAGGAGGGGGAGGGAGGATAGAAAATAGAAGGCATAGTTGCATTTTGTTTAGGAACAGGGTAGTGAACGGGAGGGGAGTAGAAAAGAAAGAAAAAAGGTTACAGCAAAGTGAGAAAGAAGACGAGCGATCACGAAGGAAGAAAAGAAAATAACGGACGTATTCGTTTTGAAAATTGAGAAATTTGTATTGAAGACAAGAAAAAAGACCAGAGAGACTTAGAAAAGTATTGTAAGAGACAGAAAGGCAATAAAAATAAAAACGAATTTGCATGTTTAGTAAGTACTTGATACAACATACATTGACTCGCATTATCCAGTAACACCAGTACACTGTACAGCAATAATATAGATGTTTACCAACGGGATGTATTCGACTGAAGAGATAAGTATTCACTAACAAGATAACTACCGCATTGGAAGAAGGGATGATGGTTAGGTGGAAGGGATGGAAAGGAGTAAAGTAAAGAAGAAGGGATGGAAAGGAGTAAAGTAAAGAAGAAGGGATAGTGGTTAAGAGGAAGGGATGGAAAGGAGTAAAGTAAAGGAAATAGTGGTTAGGAGGAAGGACGAAAGGAGTAAAGTAAAGAAGAAGGGATAGTGGCTAGGAGGAAGGGACGGAAAGGCGTAAAGTAAAAAGTAAAATAAAACCAAATTTAGATTTTATACGAATTGAGACGCAGTCACAATAACAAATAAGTGGAACCCGCATTTCTAAAACTTAAGGCCGTGTCCACACACTTTTTTTCCGTCAATTTTTGACAATCTTAATTTAACATAAATTAACATTCTCGAATATAGATTGATTTGACTATGCTTGGCTGAAAAAAAAAAAGTTTGACGGAAAGGTTTTTCAGACGGAAAACGATCATTACGTCTGACTAGAAAATGACAATTTCGCTCAAAGATCGGATGAGAAATTTCAGAAAAATTGTCAAAAAAATTGTCACGGAAAAGGGTACTAGTGTGACAAGATAAGTACCTTTAGCGGTGCGTGTAAGGGTGAGGGTATTGCCTTGTGACCGAAAGTATGTATTACGAAAGATTTATATAAAAAAAGAAAGATGAAGGAGATGAGGCAGTTGGCCGGATGAGAGAGGCGTATGGGTACAATTGCTTGTTAGGGTACAGGGTACACAGGGCGAGGGGATGCGGGTACGAAAGCAGTTAAGGGAGGAAAGGGTGGAGGAGAGTAATGGAGTAAGGAGGATACCCAGCTGTTTGGAGGAAAAGGGAGAGAGTTGTTTCTGTTGAGTATTTCGGCAAGTGAAGGAAGAAATGGGGAGAGACAGAATGAAAAGAAATAGGATGAAGTGTATAGGAAAACGACGATGAGAAGATGTGAATAACTAGAGATGATGAACAGAAAAATCGAAAGGTGGATAAACAAGGCAAAAAAAAAAAAAAAAAAGAGAGAGAGAAAAGATCTACAACCACACAGAAAATGGAAAAGAAGTATAAAATAAAATGTGAAGAAAGGAAATATTTAGTGGAAATAGGACAGCACGAAAGACGCTAAATGACGAAGGAAACAGACGTTAATGGAAATGGAAGAAAGTGCAAGAGAAAACAAACAAGTACCTGACTGCCAGACCAGAATTAATCATTCAGATACAATTGTTTACTTCAGGATGAAAAGTTTTATCTAATGATGAACTTTGAAATATAAACATGACAATAGTACAAAAGTAAATATGAGTGAATCCGTGAAAACACACTGTGATGAAAAAGAGAGACGGATAAAATGTATAAAATAGATGAGGAAACAAGAAGATATGAAATCAAGGAGGGGGAGGAATGTAGAAAGAATGAAAAATGTATGAGAAATTAGAGATTAAATGAAAGCTGCTGCAGAAAGTGGAAGGAAAACGGAAAATTGGAAGATCCGGGATAAAAATAGGAAGGGGAAGCAAATTTTAAAGAAAGACTGGCAGATAGTGATGAAACTTGTAGAAAACTTGTAAAGAACCAAAAAAGATAAGAGGATAAGAGGATGATAATATGAAAAATAAGAAAAGATGGTTAGAATGTTAGGAAAGGGGGGGGAGTAGATTGTCAGCAGGCAGAAGAGCAAACAGAAGGAAATGTCACGAAAAGTGAGAGATGGAAGATGCTGAAGAAAGTGGTAGAAAGGATGTTATGGAAAAGCGGAAACTAATGTATCGAAGGAAAGGAATAAAGCAAAATGGAAAAGAAGGGAGACTCAATACAAGAAAATCGAAAAAGAAAACGAGAGATGAAAGTACGAAAATTACGAACGAATGGAAAAGAAATGTTAGAATTAGAAAAGAAGAAGAGAGAAAAAAAAACAGGAATAAAATTGGACTTCACAGAAGATTCTAAAATTACATGAAAGGGTGAATATGCTCAAAATTAAGCAAATTATATATTCCGTTAAAAAAACGAAGTAGAAAGAGAAGAAATGAAAAGGAATCGGACGACAGGTAGGCTGGACGAAAAGGGGAGATGAAAGGGAATGATAATCAGGTGGAAGGTCAGCAGCGAAAGAATGTACAGAAAAAAACATAAAATATGTGTATTTGTTTGTTCTCTGTTTATGTGTGTGTCTGTATGTGAGTGTTTGTCTTTATATGTGTATGTTTATTGCGTTTGTGTTTGTATGTTTGTGTGTGTGTGCGTATGTATAGGGTGTGTTTGTGTGTGTGTATGTGTTGTTGTGTGAGTGTGTGTCTGTCTGCCTGTCTGTGTGGAGAGAGAAGGGACAGAGATGAAAAGCGAATAGAAGAAAAAAGAAGAGGAAATGAACCAAGAAAAAGAAAAACAAGCAGAGAGACAGAGACCAATCTTCTTAGCCAGACAGACATCCGAAGACACAAGCATGAAGACAAGCAGGCCTACCCCCCTCCTCCCCTCCCCTTCACTTCCCTTTTCTACCCCTCCCTCTTTTCCCCTTCCCTCCTCACCCCTCTCCTCCCCTCTTCCCTCTTCCCCTCCCTTTCTCCCTCCTCTCTCCCCTCCCACCCTCCTCCCTCCTCTCCCCTCTCCCCTCCTCCCCGCCCGCTCCCCTCCCCTACTCCCCCCATCCCCCCTCGCCCTCCTATCCTCTTTCCCCGCATCATATCCCTTCTCCTCCCTCTCCTCCTCCCCTTTCCTCCCCTCCCCTACCCTCCTCTCCCCCTCCCCCTCCTCCTCCTCCCCCCATCCCTTTCCCTCCCCCCTCCTCTCCTCCCCCTCCTCTCCTCCCCCATCCCTTTCCCTCCTCTCCTCTCCTGCCCTCGCCCTTCTCCCTCCTCTCCCCCCCCCCCCCCGACGGTCTTGCCCCCCTTATCTCAAATTTCGTTTTATTTAAATTTTTTTTTTCTCGTGTTGGATTTTTTGATTTACTCTGTCAATCTTCCTTTATTTTATTATTGTTTTTTTTTTCTCCTCTCTCTCTCTCTCTTTCTCTTTCTCTCTCTCTCTCTCTCTCTCTCTCTCTCTCTCTCTCTCTCTCTCTCTCTCTCTCTCTCGTCTCCTCTCATCAATCATGCTCTCTCTATCCGATTTTGATTTTTATTTATTATATCTGTTTGTATTCCTTTATTTATTTATTTTGATAATTATATTTTTTTTTTATATTCTATTTAATATTTGTTTTTTTCGCATTTTGATTTATTATACACTATTTTCCTCTTTTTTTTGTATATGTAAAGGGATAATGAAATTGAGTCGTTGCGAGTGCAGGATTTTTTTTTTTTTTTCATTTGTTTTATTTTTTTTTTCCTTTTTTTTCCTTTTTTCCTTTTTAGGTACGCGTTCAGTATTTTATTATTAATATTATTTTTTTTACATTTGTTTTCCTTTTTTTTTTTAGGTATGTGTTTCAGTTTATTATGGTTAGCTATTTATTTATTTATTTTATAATTTGTTTCCTTTTTTTCTTCTTATTTTTAGGTACGAGTTTTGTTAGTATTTATTCATTTATTTTTTTTTCTTTTTTTTTCTTTTTTACGCGTGCTGATCACGTGTTCGTTTGAGGGAAGGATTAGTACCGAACAGGACTTTTGAATACGCACACGCACATAAACACGGACACGCACATAAGCACGGACACGCACGTAAGCACGGACACGCACATAAGCACGGACACACGCACGTAAGCACGGACACACACGGACACAACACGGACACGCACATAAGCACGGACACGCACATAACGGACACGCACATAAGCACCACAAAACACGCATACACACACACGTACCATACACACCCAGACCACCCCACTCACACACACCCAGACCCACTCACCCCACTTACCCACTCCACCTACACCCCCACCCCTACTCACCCACCCACTCAATTCACACACCTCACACCCCGCCCCCACCCACTCCACTCACACCTCACCCCCCCCCACCTCCACCTCCCCCCCCACACACCCCCACCCACTAATGCGTAGACGCTCTCCAAAGCCCACTCGTCGCCCGCCCACCTTGGCGTCCGGCGAGGCGGCGGGCGGGATGGCGGGCGCAGCGAATCGGCCAGACAGGCTCCGCTTCCATTTAGGGGAAAAGAACAACTCCGCGTTCTCTCTTTTCGTTCGAGAACCAGGCTTAGTCACTTTGGCTTTGTTGGTTTTGGTTGGTTCTTGTTTGTTTGGTTTGGTTTGTTGGTTTTGGTTTGGTTGCGGTTTTGGTTTGGCTTTTTGGTTTGGGTTTGGCTTGCTTTGGGTTTGGCTTGCTTTGGGTTGGTTTGGCTTGCTTTTTTTGGCTTGCTTTGTTTGGTTGGCTTGCTTTGTTTGGTTTGGCTTGCTTTTGGCTTGCTTGCTTTGGTTTGGCTTGCTTGCTTTGGTTTGGTTTGACTTGCTTTGGTTTGAGTTGGCTTGGCTGTGCGTGGTTTTGGCTTGCTTTGGCTTGGTTTGGGCTTGCTTTGGTTTGGCTTGCTTTGGTTTTGGCTTTTGGCTTGCTTTGGTTTGGTTTGGCTTGCTTTGGTTTGGTTTGGCTTGCTTTGGTTTGGTTTTGCTCTGGTTTGGTTTGGCTTGCTTTGGTTTGGTTTGGCTTGCTTTGTTTGGTTTGGTTGCTTTGCTTTGGTTTGCTTTGCTTTGGTTTGGTTTGGCTTGCTTTGGCTTGCTTTGGTTTTGGTTTGGCTTTGCTTTGGTTTTGGTTTGGTTTGGCTTGCTTTTGGTTTGGTTTTGCTGTTTTTGGTTTGGCTTGCTTTGGTTTGGTTTGGCTTGCTTTGGTTTGATTTAGCTTGCTTTGGTTTGGTTTTGGCTTGCTTTGGTTTGATTTGGCTTGCTTTGGTTTGGTTTGCTTGCTTTTGGTTTGATTTGGCTTGGTGGTTGTTTTTTTTACTTGATTTGTTTTGATTTGGGTTTGGTTTGGCTTGCTTTAGCTTGCTTTGACTTGACTTGGTTTGGTTTAGCTTAACTTGGCATGATTTGACTTGGCTTGGGTTTGATATGGTTTGACTTGACTTGGTATGACTTGACTTGGCTTGATTTGACTTGGTTTGGTTTGATTTGGTTTAGCTTGACTTGGCTTGGGTTTGCTATGGTTCGACTTGACTTGACTTAGCTTGATTTGACTTGTCTTGGGTTTGATTTGGTTTGACTTTGATTGTGTTATCAAGGAAAATAATGTTTGAATGGATAATGAGTAAAGTGGAAGGAAGCGGCGCAGGGGAAGGATAAGGGAGAGAAGGATAATGAGAAACGAAGAGGAGAGAGAAGGAGAAAGTGTAATAAAAGACAAAAGGCTTTTCATCAAGGAACAGAAGAGAGGGGAGAGAGAGAGGAGAGAGAGAGAGAGAGAGAGAAGGGAGAGAGAGAGAGAGGAGAGAGAGAGGAGAGAGAGAGGAGAGAGAGAGAGAGAGAGAGAGAGAGAGAGGGAGAGAGAGAGGAAGAGAGAGAGGGAGAGAGAGAGGAGAGAGAGAGAGACAGAAGAGAGAGAGAGAGAGACAGACAGCAGAGAGAGAGAGAGAGAGAGAGAGAGAGACAGACAGAGAGAAGAGAGACAGAAGAGAGAGAGAGAGAGAGAGACAGAGAGAGAGAGAGAGAGACAGACAGAGAGAGAGAGAGAGAGACAGACAGAGAGAGAGAGAGAGACAGACAGAGAGAGAGAGAGAGAGAAGACAGAGAGAGAGAGAGAGAGAGACAGACAGAGAGAGAGAGAGACAGACAGACAGAGAGAGAGAGACAGACAGACAGAGAGAGAGAGAGACAGAGAGACAGAGAGAGAGAGAGAGAGACAGACAGAGAGAGAGAGAGAGAGACAGACAGAGAGAGAAGAGAGAGACAGAGAGAGAGCAGAGAGAGAGACAGACAGAGAGAGAGAGAGAGAGACAGACGAGACAGAGACAGACAGACAGACAGACAGAGCAGAGACAGAGAGAATGAAAGAAAGAAAGAAAAGAAGAATAAAGAATAAGGAAAATAAACAAGTAAAAAAACCAACCAAAACCAACGGAAATAAAGACAAGAGAAACCCAAAAACAGCAGAAACAAACAAGAAAAAAACAGAGAGATAAAGCGAGAGACAATTTGCGCGCGCGAAATCTCCCTCCCTCGCCAGACGTCTTAAGAAAAAAACCAAAATGGCGTAACCTACGGAAGTCGTAAATCATTCGGGGCGAAGTACTCGGGGCGTGGCATCCTTTGACTCACCTGACGAGGAGGACCATAGGGTAGGGTGAGGAGGATGGATAGAGTGGTAGGAAGTGAGGGATAGATAAGTAGAGGAGGAGGATGGGTCAGGTTAGATGAGCAATGGATAGGATAAGTAGGGTGAGGAGGAGTGGATAGAGTGGGTCGGATGAGCATGGATAGGATAAGTAGGGTGAGGATGAGGTGGGGATAGATGGATGGAGCTGAAGAGTGGGTAGGATGAGCATGGATCAGGAGGAGGTGGATAGAGTGGGTAGGATGAGATACAGATGTGAGATAGGATAAGTAGGTGAGGAGATAGAGTGGGTAGGATGAGCGGATAGGATGAGGCAGGAGGATGAGTGAGGAGCATAGGATGTAGCGGATGGATAGAGGATGGTATGGATGGAGCAGGATAGATAAGTAGGGTGAGGAGGATGGATAGAGCTATAGGATATGGAGCATGGATATAGGTAGGAGAGGAATAGGGATAGTAGGACTAGGAGGATAGGGCATGTAGTAGCCATGGATAAGGATAAGTAAGGGTGAGGAGGACTGGATAGAGTGGGTTAGGCATGGATGGATAGAGATAAGTAGGGTGGGAGGAATGGATAGGTGGATAGGATGAGCATGGATAGGGATAAGTAGGGTGGAGGAGGATGGATAGAGTGGGTAGGATGAGCATGGATAGGATAAGTAGGGTGAGGAGGTGGATGAGTGGGTAGGATGAAGCATGGATAGGATAAGTAGGGTGAGGAGGATGGATAGATGTGGGAGGATGAGCATGGATAGGATAAGTAGGGTGAGGAGGAGATGGATTAGAGTGGGTAGGATGAGCATGGATAGGATAAGTAGGGTGAGGAGGATGGATAGAGTGGGTAGGATGAGGCATGGATAGGGATAAGTAGGGTGAGGAGGATGGATAGAGTGGGTAGGATGAGCATGGATAGGATAAGTAGGGTGAGGAGGATGGATAGAGTGGGTAGGATGAGCATGGAATAGGATAAGTAGGGTGAGGAGGATGGATAGAGTGGTAGGATGAGCATGGGATAGGATAAGTAGGGTGGGAGGATGGATAGAGTGGGTAGGATGAGCATGGATAGGATAAAGTAGGGTGAGGAGGATGGATAGAGTGGGTAGGATGAGCATGGATAGGATAAGTAGGGTGAGGGAGTGGATAGAGTGGGTAGATGAGCATGGATAGGATAAGTAGGGTGAGGAGGATGGATAGAGTGGGTAGTGATGGATAGCATGAGCATGGATAGGATAAGTAGGGTGAGGAGGATGGATAGAGTGGGTAGGATGAGCATGGATTAGGATAAGTAGGGTGAGGAGGATGGATAGGGTGGGTAGGATGAGGATGGATAGGATAAGTAGGGTGAGGAGGATGGATAGAGTGAGGGGGTAGGATGAGCATGGATAGGATAAGTAGGGTAGAGGAGTGATGGAGAGTGGGTAGGATGAGCATGGATAGGATAAGTAGGGTGGAGGGGAGGATGGATAGAGTGGTAGGATGAGCATGGATTAGGATAGTAGGGTGAGGGAGGAGGGTGGGTAGGATGAGCATGGATAGGTGGAGGAGGATGGATAGGGTTGGATGGGGATGATAGGATGAGGAGGATGGGTTAGGATGAGGAGGATGGGTAGGATGAAGAGGATGTAGGGTGGGTAGGATAAGTAGGGTGAGGAGGATGGATAGGATGAGTAGGAGGATGAGGAAATGGATAGGAGAAGGATGAGTAGAGTGAGGATGAAGTGGATTAGGGTGGGTAGGATGGAAAGGATAAGTAGGGTGAGGAGGATGAGTAGGACGGGGAGGATGGAGAGGAGTGGCTGCGGGTCGCGCTTTATCACCTCGGGTGCTTGTAGGCCTAGAAGAGGGAGGGGCGTGGAGTATGAGAAGGGAAGGGAAAGGATGGGAAGGGAGGAAAGAGAAGGGAAGAGAAGAAGAGAGAATCGTGGAGTCATGAGAAGGGAGGGAAGGGGAAGGGAAGAGAAGAGAAGAAGGAATGGGAGAGTGAAGAGGTGGAAGGGTGAGAGGGTCGTGGAGTTATTGAGAAGGGAAGGAAGGGAAAGGAAGGGAGAAGGGAAGGAAGGGGAAGGGAGAGAAGAGAGAAGTCGGAGAGTGAAGAGGTGGAAGGGTGAGAAGAGAGAGAAGGGAAGGGAAGGGAAGAGTAGAAAGAAGGGGTGGAAGGGAAGAGAGGATGGAGGGATAAGAGGGCCTTGGAGTTCTGAGTGGATTTTTTTATAATAAAAAAAGATAAAAAAAGAAAAAAAAAGATAAAAAAGATTAATTGCACATGAGGCCTGTCGGTATCTACGGACGAATGTTGATATATACGGACGTATTAGTGGAAAAGTAAAGAAGAAGAGAAAAGTAAAGCAAAGTTAATAAAATGAAGGAAATAGGAAAGAAAGAGAAAGAGCGTCGTGGAGTTCAGAGGATAGATTGTGCAGGATATTTACACGGACAAGTGGAGAAAAGAAAGGAGAAGAATAACAAAAAGAAAAGAAAATGAAATGAGAAAAAAGAAAGAAGGAAAAGAAAAGAAAATGAAAGAAGAAAAAAAGGAAAAGAAAAGAGAATGAAAGAGAAAAAAAAAGGAAAAGAAAAGAGAATGAAAGAAGAAAAAGAAAGTGAAAGAAAAGGAAAAGAAAGAGAATGACAGAAGGAAAAGAAAAAAAACGAAAGAAGAAAAAGAAAACGATGAAAGAGAATAGAAACATAAACATCTGCCATATCGGAATCAGTCCCCCTGCAGCGGTGAACTTCAGGATGAGAAAAGTTCTGCCGAAGCCGAACGTGCTTTTGAAAGTAAATTCTTAACGCAACTCTAAGAGTCTCAGAACAAGGGACGTGGATCGTGCCAGCACATTTAATGAACAAATAGAGGAACGGAGAGAAGGGATGAAAATAGGGAGAGAGGCAGAACAAACCAGGATGCGGAATTCGAAGGGGGCAGGGAAAGAAAGAAGGAAGAGGGGGAGAAAAGGGAAGAGGAGGAGAAGGACGTGGATCGTGCCAGCACATTTAATTCATAAACAAATAGAGGAACGGAGAGAATGGATGAAAATAGGGAGAGAGGCAGAACAAACCAGGATGCGGAATTCGAAGGGGCAGAGAAAGAAAGAGGGAGAAGGAGGAGGGAGAGAAAAGGGAAGAGGAGGAGGAGAAGGACGTCTATGCGAGTTTAATGAACAAATAGAGGAACGGAGAGAATGGATGAAAAAAGGGAGAGAGGCAGAACAAACCAGGATGTGGAATTTTCGAAGGGGGCAAGGAAAGAAAGAGGGAGAAGGAGGAGGGAGAAAAGGGAAGAAGAGGAGAAGGACGTCCGTGTGAGTGGCCAGTGAGGAGGGGAGAGGGGCGTGTAATGAAGCTGTATCAGGGGGAAGCGATTATAAGGGAGGGGAAATGAGGGTGGGAGGGAGGGGAGGGTGAAGAGGGTCGGAGGAAATGAGGGAAGGGAAGAGGAGGTAGATGAGGGAGAGAGAAAGTAAAAGGAAAGAAAGGGAAGAGAAGGAAGCGAAGGGAGAGAACAAAAGAGAAAGGGGAGGGAATGGTAGGAAAGGAAGAGAAGGGAGGAACAGAAGAGAAATGAAAGAATGGAAGGGAACGGAAGAGAAAGAAAGCGAAGAGAGAAGCAAGGAAGAGAAGGGACGGAAACGAAGGGGAAGCGAAGGGTGAATTAGAAGAAATCGGAGAGTGAAGAAGAGTGGAAGGGAGGAGGAGAGTAGAAAGAGTAGGAAAGGGAAGAAAGAAAGCTGTTCGTGCCTTATTCTTTGACGACACTGTAATAATTCTTTATTATTTCTCTGTTGTTGACTGCTATGCTAACTATATATATATATATATTACTACTTTTAGCTATATATATATTACCTTTACTATGTATATATATTACTACTTTTAGCTATGTATATATATATTACTACTTTTAGCTATGTATATATATTACTACTTTTAGCTATGCTATGCTATATGTATATATATTACTACTTTTAGCTATGTATATATATTACTACTTTTAGCTATATATTATTACTACTTTTAGCTATGTATATATATACTACTTTTAGCTATGTATATATTTACTACTTTTAGCTATGTATATATTTACTACTTTTAGCTATATATATTACTACTTAGCTATGTATATTATTACTACTTTTAGCTATGTATATATATTACTACTTTTAGCTATGTATATATATTTACTACTTTTAGCTATGTATATATATTACTACTTTTAGCTATGTATATATATTACTACTTTTGCTATGTATATATATTACTACTTTTTAGCATGTATGCTATATATACTTTTAGCTATGTATATATATTACTACTTAGCTATGTATATATATTACTACTTTAGCTATACTACTTTTAGCTATGTATATATATACTTTTAGCTATGTATATATTACTACTTTTAGCTATGTATATATTATACTTTTAGCTA
The DNA here is from genome assembly GCF_003789085.1 of Penaeus vannamei. Taxonomy (NCBI): domain Eukaryota; kingdom Metazoa; phylum Arthropoda; class Malacostraca; order Decapoda; family Penaeidae; genus Penaeus; species Penaeus vannamei. Next base: position 468,718 of record NW_020870972.1, read on the forward strand.
TGTATATATGCTATATATATTACTACTTTTAGCTATGTATATATATTACTACTTTTAGCTATGTATATATATTACTACTTTTAGCTATGTATATATATATTTACTACTTTTAGCTATGTATATATATTACTACTTTTAGCTATGTATATATATTACTACTTTTAGCTATGTATATATATTACTACTTTTAGCTATGTATACATATTTTTTAACTTTAGATAACAACGTGTAAACAAAGATGAGAAAGGAAACATTTAATCTTGATCTACTGATTCAGGTTTGGAATCCTCAGCAGATGGTAAAAGTGAATCACGTGTTTTGTTTTGATCGTCTGATGTGGAGTCAAAATACGACTCGAAACGTCATGCCATTGTGTATCCTTTTATCACTTCATTTATTCACTGAATTCGTGTTCCAGTGAATAAGTATATCAAAGAGGGAAGTCGTAATGGTATTTTCATTGTTATATAATCATATTTTTCCCGGTTTTAAAGTAACCCAGATATACATAGGGGAAAAGGAATCAGATTCTGTGTTGGAAAATTTTCGCGAACGTAGATATAAAAGAAAATGAAAAAAAAAATAAAAGAAAAGGAAAGGAAAAAATGGGAAATGAAGACGTACAGAAATGAAACAAATGAAAGAAATATTGCGAAAAGAAAGACGAAGGAAGGAGAAGGAAAGAAAGGGAAGACGAGAAGAAAGGAGAAACGAAATGAAGGAAAGACAGCAAAAGAAAGAGAGAAGAAATGAAAGACGAGAGAAAGACGAAACAAAAAGAGACGATAACAAATCAAAGGAAGAAAGAAAATGTCAAGACGAAAGATAGAGAAAAAAAAACAAAAAAACGAGAAAAGTAGAACAAAAAGCATAATGCATGATTACCAAAATACGCTCACAGTTTTTTTTTTTTTTTTTTTTTTTTTTTATTTCTTTGTCTCGAAACTTTCTTGTCTGGCGGATACTTCCCTTTTCAGAGGACAAAGGGAGGAAGAAACATGTTTATTTCTTCATTTTCAGGATAAGATACATACATATTTATTCGTTTTTAGGATAAGATACACATTTATTCATTTTCAGGATATGACATATTTATTCATTCTCAGGATATGACACATATTTATTCATTTCAGGATAAGACACATATTTATTCATTTTCAGGATAAGACACATATTTATTCATTTTCAGGATAAGGCATACATATTTATTCATTTTTAGGATTTATTCATTCAGCATACTTATTTATTCATTTTTAGGATAAGACATAATTATTCATTCACTTTTAGGACAAGACACATACTTATTCATTCATTTTCAGGATAAGACACATACTTATTTCCTCATTTTCATAATAAGACACATACTTATCTATTCATTTTTAGGATAAGAACCATATTCATTCATTTTCATTGTAAGAACTGTATTTGTTTATTCATTTTGATTTTAAGAAGTATATTTATTTGTTCAATACCATTACGAGAACTATATTTCTTTGTAAATTTTCCTTAACAGAACCAGATTTATTTATTCATAATTATTACAAAAACTAAATATCTTTATTTACTTTCATAACTAAAACCCTATTTATTTATTCATATTCATTACACTAACCACATGTGTTTATTCATTTTCATAACAGAAAACATGTCCATTTATTCATATTCATTACACTAACCACATGTGTTTATTCATTTTCATAACAGAAAACATGTCCATTTATTCATATTCATAACAATAACCACATTTCCTTGTTCATATTCATTCAAAGAAAAGAAAAGAAAAGAAAATATATATATATATAATAATTTTTTCTTTCTTTCTTTTTTTTTTCTTTCTTTTTTTTTCGCTTTCATGAAACAGTGACCCCGCCCCTCTCGTCATCGCATTAACCAAGCAAAAAATATATATAAAACAAATCCGAACCGACATTGCTTTCGTCCGAGTTCGCATTTTTAAAGAAAGAAAGAAGAAAAAAGGAAGAAGAAGTAAAAAAGAGAAATGCAGCGAGCGTCTTCTTCTCTCCTTTTAAGACGCAACTGATCTTGTCGCGAAGGCCAAGCTGCAAGGCGCGAGTCGAGTGCAAAAGCAGACCTATTTGGGTGCGTGACGAATTCCTTTTGTGCGTGTGTGTGTGTGTGTGTGTGTGTGTGTGTGTGTGTGTGTGTGTGTGTGTGTGTGTGTGTGTGTGTGTGTGAGTGTGTGTGTGTGTGTGTGTGTGTGTGTGTGTGTGTGTGTGTGCGTGTGTGTGTGTGTGTGTGTGTTGTTTGTGTGCGTGTGTCTGGTTTGTTGGTTTGTACTCTTTTTTTTCGATTTTTTGGCGTTTTTTTTTAGGTTTGTGTGTGTCTGTTTGTTTGTTTGTTTGTTTGTTTTTGATGTGATGTATTTATGGATGTGACGAATTCTTAGATTTTATTCAGTGCGCGTCTCGCTTGTTGATGTGTACATGTTTTTCTCGATTTTTTTTCCTTTTTGCTTTAATTTGTTTTATTTACATTTTTCTTTTTTCATTTGTAGATATAAATAATTCTTGTGCGTGTGTTTGGTTTATTGAGCTACACTTGAGAGAGAGAGAGAGAGACAGAGAGAAGATAGAGACAGAGAGAGAAGAGAGAAGATAGAGACAGAGAGAAAGATAGAGACAGAGAAGAGAGAGAAGATAGAGACAGAGAGAAAGAGAGAAGATAGAGACAAGAGAAGATAGAGACAGAGAGAGAAGAGAGAAGATAGAGACAGAGAGAGAAGAGAGAAGATAGAGACAGAGAGAGAGAGAGAAGATAGAGATAGAGAGAGAGAGAGAGAAGAGAAGAGAGACAGAGAGAGAAGAGAGAGAGAGAAGACAGAGACAGAGAGAGAAGAGAGAAGATTGAGAGGAGAGAGAAGAGAGAGATTGAGAGATAGAGATTGGAGAGAGAAGAGGATAAGATAGAGATTGGAAAGAAGAGGAGAGAGGAGAAGAGACAGAGAAGAGAGAGAGAGAAAGAAGAAAGAGATGAGATTGAGAAAAAAGAGATGAGATTGAGAAGAAAGAGATGAGAGAGAGAGAAGAAAGAGATGAGAGGGAGAAGAAATATATGAGAGAGAGAGGAGATAGAAGAAATATATGAGAGAGAGGAGAGAGAAGAAATATATGAGTGAGAGATAAGAGATAGAAGAGAGAGAGATGAAAGAGAGGAGAGAGAGAGACAGACAGACAGAGACGTAGGAAGGAGACAGAAGGCGAAAGAGATACGAAAAAAGTGGTTAGTTTATAAGTCAACAGAGAGGAAGTTGTTTAGTTAATAAATAAAACAGTTTGATAAACACTCCTAACCTGAAAACAAATCTACCTCTTTCTCATCCACCTTTTGGCTTCCTCTCTTCAATGGCGCTTTTTCTTATCCGTAATTGAATAATGCCAATTTGAAAAGGAATTATTATATGTCCTCCATTTTACGAACAACCACAGGGTAGTGTAAGCGATGGGCAGGTATGGTTTATATATATCAAGTAATATATATCAAGATAGGCCAGAGAACGTAAGTCATTTGATCTCTAAACCTTTAAGTTGTTTGTGTAAAGGCTATATGTATATATTATTGTTTGTTTACGTGTTGTTTTTTTGTTTTTGTTTATGGATGTATATTATCTGTATTTTTATATATTATGTATACCATTGTAGAGAATTTAGTGTACTGGTTTTGAAATTAGTTCTCGTGGGCTACAAGATGTGCCACTGATGGATAATGTACGAAATTTTGATGTATATGTGTATGTGTGTGTGTGTGTGTGTGTGTGTGTGTGTCGTGTGCGTGTGCGTTTGTGTGTGTGTGTGTCAGTGTGTACCCTGCGTGTCTGTGTGTGCCCTGTGTGTTTGTGTGTACCCTGTGTGTGCGTGTATGTGTGTATATGTGCGTGTGCGTGTGTCTGTCTATGTCGTGTGTGCGTGTGTCTGTCTATGTCGTGTGTGCGTGTGTGTGCTCCCTGCGAGCGCCGATGACTAATATCTTGTTTAATTAATTTGTTATCACTCTCTCCTTGTTTTGAGCGATCGTCGTCTCCCTTGCCAGTTCAGTTGCATGCTTGTCTGTTTATTTAACGTTCTTATCGCCTATACGTACACATATATATCATCCTGTAGTAAATATGAGCCATTGCATGCTCGGCGCAAGTACAGGACATGATAAAGAACCGCAAATAAAAATTACAAGGAAGCTCCGATGCTTTCATACTCGACAAGGACCCTTATCGCACTTAAGAGGAAGGTCTAAATTTACATTCTTTAAAAGGGCAAGAGATACTTAAGAATGGAGGCTGGAAATAGTCACGGAGTACGGGTGATATTATACCCAAAGGTGATTCTGTTGCATCGTTGTTGATCATGCCCGTGTGCAGTGTTTGTTTAGGTTGGTTGGAAGTGCAGTGTGCTTGTGTTTCTTGCCTTGAAGTTTTTTTAATTTTTTATTTTTATTTTTTATTATTATTATTTTTTTAGTACATTGCTAAGTTTGGGTTTGAATGTATGTGGGCTAATTTGTGTGCGTGTGCGTATGAGTGTTTGTGCGTATATGTGTGTGTGTGTGTTGTTGTGTGTGTGTGTGTGTGGTGTGTGTGTGTGTGTGTTTGTGTGTGTGTGTGTGTTGTGTGTGTGTGTGTGTGTGTGTGTGTGTGTTTGTGTGTGTGTGTTGTGTGTGTGCGTGTGTGTTTGTGTGGGCGTGTTTGTTTGTGTGGGGTGTTCGTGTGTGTGTGTGTGTGTGGGCGTGTTTGTTTGTGTGGGCGTGTTTGTTTGTGTGTTCGTGTGTGTTTGTGTTTGTGTTCGTACGTATGTGTGTTCGTGTGCGTATGTGTGTGTGTCTGCGTGAGGGAGAGGGGCCTACGTCTGTGTACGAATGTATGTCTGCATGCAATATCTGTTTATTTAATTATCAAGACTTTATTAGTTTTCTTTTTTAACTTGACGTCTTAAGAAGCGATCCGCGAGTGAATCCCACGACGCGGCCAAATATTAATTAGATATTAATCTTATACCTTCACTCACATGTCACGTTGACAGTAAAGATAACAGTCTTATCGTCTGCACTTTAGTACCAGTTATAAGGCAGTACGAGGTGACTGTTATAAAAAAAAAAAAAAAAAAAGTTGATGTGGTGATATTTCAACTTGATTTATGTAATGGATAAATAAACAGGCAGTGATATCTGTTTCTTTGTCGCTCTTGCGGTTTTGCTTTTTTGTTTCTCTCTAGTCCTGTCTACGTTTCTTTTCTTGTTTTCTTTTCTTTTCTCCTCATTATTATTATTATTTTTTATTTGTTATTTATTATTATTATTCTCCTTAATACTATTATTATTAATATTAATATTATTCCTCTTTTCTTTTTCTTTTTCTTCTTCTTCCTCTTCTCTTCTTCTCCTTCTCTTCTCTCTTCTCCTTCTTCTCCTCCTTCTTCTCCTTCTCTTCTTCTTCTCCTTCTCTTCTTCTTCTTCTTCTTCTCTCTCCTCCTCCTCCTCCTCCTCCTCCTCCTCCTCCTCCTCCTCCCTCCTCCTCTCTCCTCCCCCTCCTCCCCCTCCCCCTCCCCTCCCCTCCCTCCCCTCCTCCCCCTCCCCCTCCCCCTCCCCCCTCCCCCTCCTCCTCCTCCTCCTCCTCCTCCTCCTCCTCCTCCTCCTCCTCCTCCTTTCCTCCTCCTCCTCGGCCCTATACAAGTGTCACTATACTGAATACCTTGTCATCTAGGAATATCAACCTGTGACAAGGTGGGTCATTTAGCCAAACTATCACTTTCCCATGAAGATCCATACTATGCAGTACTATTATCTCTTAAAGAAAAAACTGAAGCAAAAAAAAACTAAAACAAAAGAAAAGAAAGAAAAAAATAAGCAAAAAAAAAAAAAAAAAAAAAAGCAAAAAAAGAAAAAAAAAGAAAAAATGAAGCAAAAAAAAAAAAAAAAAATAAAAAAACAATGAAATAAAATTGAGATGGTACAATCTGGGTTTATGAAAGCTTTGCCGGGACATCGGATATGAACAAACCCTATAAAGTCTGTATAATGGATTTTCGCAGGTTAACTGACCAGGCTACTGATAGGATGTCCGTACACTCACTATCTATCATGTGCAAGATGCAGTTTTAGGAAGCAAAGCCAGTTTCGTATCAACACTGCAAAATATGCAAGGCGTCCAAAGCATTACCTAACTTGTTACATCTCTATCAAATATCACTGTCCGGAGACCAGCATTTATTGATTATATTGATTTTATTATTTATTTATCATTAAATGGTTCACCCACGCATACACAATTTTTTTTTTTCTTTTTTCTTTCTTTTCTTTTTCTTATCGGTCACCCTTCTCGGCGAAGAAATGGAGGCGCCAGCAACGTTGCCAACTCTCGTATGAAGACGAATGTACAAGCCACAGAGTTAATATGCCATCCCACACTCGCTCGCTTTGTGTACTTTCTTCTCTTGCCTTTCTTTATGTCTGTCTGTCGCTGTCCGTCTCTGTTTTTGCCTCTGTCTCTATCTCCGTCTCCTTATGTCTCTTTTCTCTGTCTTCTCTCTCTTCCTTTTTTCCTCTCTCTCTCTCTCTTTCTTTCTCTCTCTCTCTCTCTCTCTCTCTCTCTCTCTCTCTCTTCTTTCTCTCTCTCTCTCTCTCTCTCTCTCTCTCTCTCTCTCTCTCCTCTCTCTCTCTCTCTCTCTGTCTCTCTCTCTTCTCTCTCTGTCTCTCTCTTTTTCTTTCTCTCTTTCTCTCTCTCTCTCTCTCTCTCTCTCTCTCTTCTCTCTCTCTCTCTCTCTCTCTCTCTCTGGTCACTCTCTCTCTCTCACCTCTCTCTCTCTCTCCTCTCTCTCTCTCTCTCTCCCTCTCTCCCTCTTCTCCCTCTCTCCCTCTCTCCTCTCTCCCTCCCTCCCTCCCCTCCCTCCTCTCCTCTCACGGAGCGACAGACAGCCAAGACAGACACCCACACCTCCCTCATTCCCAGCAGACAGACAGGACTGTTTACACTGCAAAGGTTTAACGCAAGAGAATAAATTATCTTTTTAGGACTTTTCTTTTTATGCATATTTTTTTTCTCTCGTGTTTTTTGCCCGCCGCTCCTTAGTCGTGAATGCGCTGGACGAAGTACAATTGCGTTCGTTAAGTGATTTTTTTTTTTTTTTTTTTTACATATTTTGTTTTTAACCAGTAAGAATGTGGAATAGGGCTAATGGCCGTTTTCTTTGCGGTTAGGTGGTGTGTGGGTGATTTCTGTTGTTTTGTGGTTTGTTGTTACTGTTGTTGTTGCTGTTGTTGTTAGTGCTTTTGTTATTGTTATCGTTCGTGTTGTTATTGTTATTCTTACTTTTGTCGTTGTGGTTGTGTTATTCTTTTGTTATTGTCGTTGTGTTATTCTTACTTTTGTTATTGTTGTCGTTGTGTTATTCTTACTTTTGTTATTGTTGTCGTTGTGTTATTCTTACTTTGTCTCGTGTTAATATTCGCTCGTTATTGTTATTCTTACTTTTGTTATTGTTGTTGTGTTATTCTTACTTTGTTATTGTTGTAGTTATTGTTGTCTTTTGTTCTCATACTAGTATTACTCACTGCGAGAGCTGTGGCTATCGTTAATATTCTTTCTACCATTCTTATTATATTACTCATGTTTTCCTTTCTGTTCTGTCGCCGCCACCATGACAAGTATCACCATTAATCATCACGATCTCCATCACAAGCATCACTCGAACCGGTCCCTAAAAAATATATTAAAGAAAAGCAAAGCAACATTGCCCCAAAGCATATTTCCAAGAAAGCACTCAGACCACATGCATGTCACGGCCTCCTCTCAGTTTTTTTTTTTTCTTTCTTTCTTTCTTCTAAAAAACAGAAAACTATTGTTGCTGTTTTCTGTCTGCTTTAAAGTTCCTGCTAAATTGATGTCGACTTCGCCCCCTTGTCATTATTAATGGCCTATTAAGTGGGAAGGTTTTAGATGGCCGGTTTTATTTATATCTCTTGCATTCGTATATGTTGATAAGATGTGTTTACATTTCTATTTATAATCCTTTTAGCAAATTTGGTGTTTGGAGAGGGAGAGTTAGATACAGAGGGGGAGAGAGACAAAGAGAGAGAGAGAGAGTTTGACAGAGACAGAGAGAGAATTAGAGATGGAGACAGAGAGAGAGAGAGTGAGTTAGAGACAGACAGTTATAGACAAGAGAGAGAGAGAGTGTGTGTGTGTGTGTGAATTAGACAGAGAGAGAGGGGGGGGGGTAGGGAAAGTTAGAGGAGGGAGGGAGAGAGAGAGAGAGTGAGTTAGTGTCAAATCAATTCAGATCAATTTCATTTCCCTCAAATACAATGGTCCACAATATAGAATATAAAATATACATTGCATTTACATATCAAGTAATCATGAATATTGGTATAGATAATGTACAATACAAAACACAAGATATACATCATATTTCACTAATTCCTTGTAGATCATCTAATGAAGAGTATTTAGATAAAGACATTTAGTGATATTGCACAAGTTTACCTTTTATAAATATGAAATTATATCAAACTTAGAAAAATACCGCAGATATTTTAAAGAGGATTAGATATTTCTTTGGACACCTTAGTTATAGCCGTTTAACAAGGATTATCCAAGCCCGTGTTTAAACCTATTAAGTGTACTTGCTTCTCTAACTTGCATAGGCAATGAAGTTCACTGATTTGGTCCTATTTTAGAGATCTTAACTCCGTTCGAAGACGTTCAACTCTTAAGATTACTGTTATGTCTTGTTCTTGCTCCCATCTTCAAAAGTCTAAAGTTAAAAGCCAGGGAGGTAAGTTCCGGTTCAGAATTACGCACGTAGTTTATATATATATTTCTTGAATTCTTAACCACTGTAACTTTTTTTTAATGATGGGGCTGATATGGTCATATTTTCTGATCCCTTCCGTTGCTACTCGGATTGCAAAATTTTGGGAGTTTTTGTGCCCTATATATCTGGGTAGCATTGGTTGTTTCCCGTATTAAACCGTAATCAATAATGCTCGAAGCCAGTCTCATCAATTCTCGGAGCCAGTCTCATCAATTCTCGAAGCCAGTCTCATCAATTCTCGAAGCCAGTCTCATCAATTCTCGAAGCCAGTCTCATCAATTCTCGGAGCCAGTCTCATCAATTCTCGAAGCCAGTCTCATCAATTCTCGAGTCTCATCAATTCTCGAAGCCAGTCTCCAAATTCGATCGATCTCATCGCTCGAATCTCATTTCTCGAAGCCAGTCTCTGAACACCTTGAGTCCGAGTAGTTTGATCAAAACTGTTCTTTATGCGATTCACTTACATTAATATTCCAGTAACTCTTCTGCACATATGGCATTGAAGAGCATATGACGATCCTTATATAGGCTTAGATTTTGACCTGTGCCCTTGTTTTTATATGATCATCAACCTTCATCCTTATGTCATCAGGAATTCTATTTGTGGATTGAGTTGTGCTTATAGATATACACTGAGTCTTCTTTGCATTTAGCAGCAAACCGTAATGAAGAGAATAGTTTTTTGCTTTATAGAATGTACGTTCAGCCTTTTTAACCAAACCTTCGGTGTTTTCTGTAGTGTCTGCTAATAAAAGCTGAGCATCATCTGCATACTGAACCAATATACCTTCATTCGTGTGTTGTCATTTACACACATTCAAAATAAAATCGGTCCTAATATTGATCCTTGTGGAACACCGCCATCTATCTCTGTCGTGTCTGAAATACCACCGTTGATGAATATTGGTATAGCCTGTAGCCTGTCTTTCAAATAATACCAAAATGAGTCAACTACTAGCTCTGACCGTATTATGAGGAGTACTTCGTGATTCACACTATCAGATGCCTTAGATAGAACACATAATATCAGTATTGAAACTTTCTTGTCGCCTATGTTTTTTGTATATTTCATTGCTTATTTATAACAGTGTAGTTTCTGTGGATATATGCTTTCAAAAACCGTGTTGAGTATTGGATAAGATCATTAGATTTTACATTTACCATTAGTTCTGTAACAATCATTCCTAATACCTTTGACAAAACTGTTAAAATGGATACAGGTCGGAAAGAGAGTGAGGGAAGGAAGGAAGGAGGGGAGAATGAGTTGGGAGGAAGAGAGAGGGAGGGAGGAAGGGAGAGAGGGTGTGAGCAGGGAGAGAAAGGGATGGGGGTAAGGAGAGAAAGAGAGAGTTGGAGTTAGAGTTAGAGATAGGTAGATAGAGAGATAAGTAGACAGAGAGCGGGAGAAAGAGAAAAGGTGTAGAGAGAGAATGAGTGTTAGAGAAAGTTAAAAGGATTTAGAGGGAGAGGGAGAAAGAGAGAGAGAGAGAGAGAGACATACAAACTAAATTAATTCAATTTAATGCTGCTGAAGGACAGATTATTATTTTTAATCTGTCATACTTCCCAGTGGGAGACGTAGGCGCCAGTAACAACATGGGTTTTGTGATGAAGATGAATGCTTCACAGCCACGGAGGCTGTCTACGAACTAGTTTCTCTCTGTCTTTCTATCTTCTCTCTCTGTCTTTCTCTCTCTCTCTCTCTCTCTCTCTTCTCTCTCTCTCTCTCTCTCTCTCTCTCTCTCTCTCTCTCTCTCTCTCTCTCTCTTTTCCCTCTCTTCCTCTATACTCTCTCTCTTCCTCTTTACTCTCTATCTCTATCACTCTCTCTCTCTATTCTCTCTCTCTCTCTCTCTCTCTCTCTCTCTCTCTCTCTCTCTCTCTCTCTCTCTCTCTCTCTCTCTCTTCTCTCTTCTCTCTGGGTCTGGTGTTTTTTTGATCCCTCGCTGCTATTGATTTCAGGGGTCTTGTAGTTCCCGACTTGGTGGTGTATGGAGACATACGTATTCCTTCACTGAGATGGTTGTGGCGACGAAGCGTGGACGAAGGTTGTGTCTCGTGCTGGTGTAGGGAAGTCCCGGGCAGGGGGTAGCGCGGCAGGGGCGTAGGTGACCCAGGAGGAAGCTGCGTCCGAGCGGAGGGGTGACTCGAGGTAGAGTGGGGTTGTAGAGTCCAGGAGCGGGTCAAAGGTCACGAGAGCTGGGAGAAGCGTCCGGGCGAGGCCATGGTTCGATGTAGAGTGGGGTTGTAGAGTTCAGGAGCGGGTCAAAGGTCACGAGCGCTGGGGCGTGGATGGTCAGCGCGCCGTCGTGATTGGTAGCAAAGGGCGTGACCTCCAGGAACGTCTGACCACTCAGACTCTCTCTCGACTTTTTTATCATTATCACCATCATCATTATCATCACCTCATCATTGTCATCCTCATTACCATCATTATCATTATCATTACCATTACCACCATCATTATCATCACCACCATCATTATCATCACCATCATTATCATCAATTAATCATCATCACCATCATTATCATTATCATCACCATCATTATCATCCCACCATCAACACCACCCACCACCATCACCAAACGCTCTCTCATACTATCGCTGACAATACCTTTATGGATTTATTTCTAGTCTGTGTATATGCAGGTTTGTACGATTTTTTTAAAAAAGGATAACCATTCCTATTCCAACCGTTTTCCCGAAACCATTATTTACACCTCCTCTCCCCCTCCCCTCCCCTCCTCCACCCTCCCCCCCTCCCCCTCCCCCTCCTCCCATCACCCTCACCATATCGCCATTTTCGTATGCATATTCCCAGTTATATAATTACGTCACGCCTTCTTGCTAGAATGAAAGCGATACCCTTTATCCGCCCTTTAGTGTAACGAGGAACACAGTTAAGGGTATAGAATGGTCTCATTTCAATGATTAATGGGCAGTTTGTGTGGGTTACGGGTTGTTTGCGGGCTGGTGCTAATGCGTCATGTTAGGGTATGGTTTTTTCTGTTTTTTTTTTCGGTCTTTTTTTTAGGGTTTTCTCCTTTTTTTTGTCTTTCTCTTCGTGTGTTTTTTTTTTCGGTCTTCTTTTTTAGTTTTTTTTTCTTTCTCTTCGTTTGGTCTTCTTTTTTTTATGTCTGCGTTTTATTCTGTTTTTTTCTTTCTCACTGTTTTCTGTTTGTCTCTCTCTGTCTCTCTCTCTCTCTCTCTCTCTCTCTCTCTCTCTCTCTCCTTTCTCTCTCTTCTCTCTCTCTTCTCTCTCTCTCTCTCTCTCTCTCTCTCTCTCTCTCTCTCTCTTCTCTCTTTCTCTCTCTCTCTCTCTCTCTCTCTCTCTCTCTCTCTCTCTCTATCTCTCTCTCTCTCTCTCTCTCTCTCTCATTGTTTTTCTCCCTTTTCTCTTTATCTTACCTCCACCATGGATGCTATGCTTTTGGTAGCGTCGGTTAGTTTGTCTGTTGGTTAGTAGAATAACTAAAAAATTTATGACCAGATTTTTTTAAGGAATTTTATCAGAGGTGTCTTAGCCCAACTTAAATTCATGGATCCATTTTTTTTTTTTTTAATTATTCATTTGCATTGCATATTAGGCTAACACGAGCGTCACTTTGCTATTCTTGAAGTGTGAATATTCTTGATGCATCAGTGACTCTCTCTGATTGCTTCTTGTCTTGTTTTTTCGTTTTTCTCTTCTTTTTTCCGTTATTTTCCATCCATTTTCTCTTTTTTTATCGCATTGCTTTGTCCTTATTAGTATTAAATGTCGTGTTTGTGTTTCTTCTTTCTGTTTACTCTGTTATTCTACATCGTGTCCCTTATGTCTGCCGTTCCATTTGGTCTTCTGTATTCTCTCTCTCTCTCTCTCTCTCTCTCTCTCTCTCTCTCTCTCTCTCTCTCTCTCTCTCTCTCTCTCTCTCTTCTCTCTCTCTCTCTCTCATCTCTCTTCTCTCTCTCTCTCTCTTCGTACCAACATGTCTCGTGTCTATTTCTCTTCGTTGTAGGTTAATACGCAGTGTTGCGTTGCATTATATATTTTTTGCGCATGTATTTTTCACCCTAAATATCATGTTTGTTTTGCGTCCGCCCTCCACTGCCGTTTCTATTTCCTCCATTCCTTCTTGTCATTTCTCTTTTGTGCATCTCATATTTATATATATATTTTTTTTTCATTTCTTTTTTTTTTTAACTCATTTTTTAAAGTAAAATGTCAGTCCCTCTTGTAAAATACTCGTTTTTTTTTGCTTTCTGTTTTAAACAATCCCCGTTTTCTATTTACTCTGGTCTAACGGCCATGTCCCGTTCCATATTCTTCGTACCCTTCTCTCTCTCTCGAGTTAAGAGATATTTGAAAATTTTATATTTTTCTTGTCGCTTTATTTTATTATTATTATTATTATTACATTATCATTATTATTGTTGTTGTTGTTGGTTGTTGTTAGCAGTAAGAGTAGCAAACGCAGCAGCAGTAGTAATGTTCATATTAGTAGTAGTAGTAAAACATAACTATATACGCATACATTTTTTTTGGCTTGCGTTTTGAATTTTACAAGTGACTTTGATTTCCATTCACGACCTACTATCTGCCCCATTAATCTATTATCAATGAGAACGATTATTTCACATTTTTAAATATCTCATTATTTTCTCTCTCTCTCTCTCTCTCTCTCTCTCTCTTCTCTCTCTCTTCTCTTCTCTCTCTTTTTATCTCTCCTCTCTCTCTCTCTCTCTCTCTCTCTCTCTCTCTATCTCTCTCTTTTCTCTCTCTCTCCTCTCTCTCTCTCTCTCTCTCTCTCTCTCTCTCTCTTCTCTCCTCTTATCTCTCTCTCTCTCTCTATCTCCTCTTCTCTCTCTCTCTTCCTCTCTCTCTTCTCTCTCTCTCTCTCTCTCTCTCTCTCTCTCTCTCTCTCTCCTCTCTCTCTCTCTCTCTCTCTCTCTCTTCCTCTCTCTTCTCTCTCTCTCTCTCTCTCTCTCTCTCTCTCTCTCTCTTCTCTCTCTCTCTCTCTCTCTCTCTCTCTCTCTCTCTCTCTCTCTCTCTCTCTCTCTCTCTCTCTCCTCTCTCTCTCTCTTGTTTATTTTTTTTACGCCTTTATTTTCCGTCTGGGTAATACTAGACGTCTGTTTACATAGATTTTAATGTAATTTCACTTATTACATGTGGCCGTTTTAATATGCACATTTGAGATGAGAGGTTTGATATGTACTTTTGAGATGACCATTTTGATATGTACGTTTGAGATGAGCTTTTGATATGTACGTTGAGATGACGTTTTAATGAACATTTGAGATGATCGTTTTTGATATGTACGCTTTTGAGATACCAGTTTTAATACGTATATTTTAAGATGACAGTTTTGAGAAGTGAATTCCAGAATAATTTGACTTGAAAACTAGATAAATAGACAAGCAGAATTTGTTTTTACCGAGACAGATGAGTGTAAAATGAGAGAAAAAATAGACAAATAAATAAGGTGCGTTTTGCCGAGACGAGATGAATAGAAAACGAGAATGAAAGACTAGCCAATCCAAGCTTCGCGAACTAGGAATGTAAGAATGATGGAGTAAAAAAATATGTAACAACGAGAATGAAAGAGCGAGGATGTTCTGCCGACGTGGCTGGCAGGAGAGACCTCGAAGGGGGTGTAATGTTGGCCAAGGATGAGAGACCCGAGACCGAACAGGTGCTTGGTCTCCGCTTTCACAATGGGTCTGATCACGTGTGTGGAATTGTGTTCATCACGCTGAAGATATTTCGGACATGCTCTGGCGGTTGTTAAAGCGAAAATAACGTGTTGTTGATATTGTTATTCCAATTGTTGTTGTTGCTGTTATTATTTTTGTTTTTGTTATTCTTGTTAGTTATTATTGTTATTATCATTATTGTTGTTGCTGTTATTATGGCTATTATTATTGGTTATTACCATTATTATTATTGTTGTTGTTATCAGTATTATTATTTACATGTCCATCATCATCACCAACATTCTTCTCATTATATTAACCTTTCACAAGTGACATAACATATGTTTAAACCTTTAAAGAAAACGACACATCACATTGTTCTCTCGAAAAACGAATCAAAACCTAGCCTCTTTTACAACTTCAATCAACTCTTTCCCATTTACAGACGAAGGGAAAGTAAAAGAGTGATAAAAAAAAAGAGAGAAAGAGAAAAAATATACTCCACAAGACTGATAAAAGAGAGGAAAAACAGATTCATATTCCACAAACCACTGCAAGTCCCATCAACGCAGCAGCCCGTATAATGACTCACAGTATAATGGTTCTTGCAGGTGTGAGCGTCTGGTTCAGCATGCGGTTGGCTGAGGATTCTGCCCAGGATGAGACTGTCCGTGCATCTGCTGGCCTGCTGTGTCTCCTTTCTGCTGGGATTCATCCTCTTCTGCCTCTATGGCGGTTTTGGTAACCCTGGACAGTCCTGTTAGTTGAACTTGATGGAATTTCTTTGGTTGTCCGTGCGTCATTATCGACATTTCCCGTTTTCTTCGATTGGGTTTTCTACAGATATTTAGAAGGGAGACTAATTTAAAAGTAGACCCGATGTATTTGAAGGGTAAAATTGAAGAATACGAGATTGTGAAACCGACGGAAGAAATCGCTAATGCCATTCTATTACATTGACAGATTTTAGGCTTCCTCCAGCAACGAGATACAACCTTAAAGAGGAAGACAAACCAGGTTATGGCGATGTTGGAATATTACAGGTATGAGAGAAAAATAAGTACCCAGCAGTATGATTATGTAATAAATGCTTTGCAAGTGATGATTGATCAGTATTGCTCTAACAACTTAATGAATATGCCATTATTTTGTTGACGTATTTGTATTTTCTCTTGTTTCTTCGACAGAAATTAGGCGTTGAATTTTTGAAAGACTTTAAGAATCCCTGTTGGTATGAATATGTGGAGGAAGAGAAGCAGATTAACTTTTACCAAGAAATTATCAAGTCTTCTTCACGGCTCAGGTATGCAGGAGAAGAGAGAGGATGAAAAGGAAAAGAGGGAGGAATATGGGAAAGGGGGGCACACCACATGCACACACGCACACGCACACGCACATGCACACACGCAACACGCACACACGCACGCACACGCACACACACACACACACACACACACACACACACACACACCCACACACAACACACACACACACAACACAACACACACACATTGCACACTTGTAATAAATACCATAAAGCCAACGAGACCAAAACAACCTTTTAAAACTGTTTTTTTATTCAGATACGTAACGAGGAAGAATTAAGCAACGAGACCAAAACAAACCTTTTAAAAACTTTTTTTTTTCTTCAGGTACGTAACGAGGAAGCCAACGAGACCAAAACAACCTTTTAAACTTTTTTTTTTCTACGTAAGGAAGAATTAAGCCAACGAGACCAAAACAACCTTTTAAAACTGTTCTTTTTTTCTTCAGATACGTTACGAGGAAGAATTCAGGCACAGTCCTACGCTGCCTGCCCTACTTCTTCCTAGTCGGGCAGCCGAAGTGCGGAACCACCGATATCTTCCAGCGAATTAATTCCCACCCTGACGTCATCCAGCCGGCTCTGAAAGGACCGCACTGGTGGACGCGAAGGAGATATGGTAGGTGGTGGCTTTGTGGTGGACTGAAGGGTGGTATGTTGTGAGTAGAAGTGAGTTGTGAATGTCCGCCGGTTTGTTAAAAAAAAGTCCGCCGGTTTAAAAAACAACAACAACTGCTTGGTGCGCGACCCAGTGAATATTTATTTATATGATGTCCAATACGCTGAAATATGCACATATATATCTACCTGTCTGTTAGATATGCAATTAGCTGTATACGTATCTCATAGATGTGCATATTTAGAGTGATGAATATGCATTTATTCATGTATATATGCATGTCCATATGTATGAATATTTATTAGGTTTCATATATAGTTGGGTTATGTACTTCATATTGATATTACGGATATGAAATATAAATGTTTGTTATTGAAGTGAAATATTGAACAGCGACCCACGCGGGGAGAATAAAAATGGATGATGCATGATACTTAATCGACATTTCGTTTTTCATTTCCTACAGAAATACGCATTTCTGAAGATGTAAATCGAAACGTCATTTAAAGTCGTCTGCATTCCAACCTATTTACTTAATACAATAAAAATACATGCGCTATGCTGCAGCCTCAGATACCCCCGTCTCTTTTCCATTTCATTTCCCAAATCGCTTATGATTTGCTGTCTAATCTAGTCCACGCTAGGGTTTCTTCTCTTCTCTTCTCCTTCTTCTCCTCCTTCTTCTCCTCTCCCTTCTCCTTCTCCTTCTCCTCCTTCCCTTCTCCTTCTCTTCTCCTTCTCCTTCTCCTTCTCCTTCTCCTTCTCCTTCTCCTTCTCCTTCTCCTTCTCCTTCTCCTTCTCCTTCGCTTCGCCTCCCGCAAAACCTCACATCTTTCCCTTCTAGGACAACCCTCCTCGGACAGGCCGGTATCCTTCATGGAGTATCTGGCGCTCTTTAACTACGCCGCCACCAAGATCGAGGAGCAGTGGGTGCTTTCCGGCAACAAGCAATTCCACGAGAGGATCACCGGCGATGGAAGCACGTCGACCTTGTGGGACAGCAGCCAAACCATGACTTATTTATACTCCGTGCTGGATGACAGCGACGTGGACGAGTTGGTCATGGACTACGTGGCTAAAAGAAATGGCTCGTTGAAAAGGGCGAGGGTTAACGGCGTATTAAATAATGTTTTTATTAGAGGAAGGACGAAGAGGGATCGGTTTGATTGCTGTTATGATGGTTCTAAAGATGGTGATTTTAATGCGAGAGTGGAGAAAGTGACATATAGTCAGAACTATAGTATTCAACCGGGAGCAGTGTTGCCAATCACGGTGGCTGATGTTATACATTCAGTTATTCCAAACTCAAGAATTATAGCAGTGATAAGGGAACCGGTGTCAAGGTAATTATGGCTATTTGTTTTCTATTATGGACGTCAGGTTTGAGTGTTGTTTGTGCGTGTGCGTGTGCGTGTTGCGTGTTGCGTGTACGTGTGTGCGTGTGCGTGTGCGTGTGCGTGTGTGTGTGTGTGTGTGTGCGTGTGTGTGTGTGTGTGTGTGTGTGTGTGTGTGTGTGTGTGTGTGTGTGTGTGTGTGTGCGCGTGCGTGTGTCTTTTCTTGTACAGTTCTGGTTATATTATGCTTGATGTATTTTTAGAGAGGAAACGATAGGGACTCAGATAAAGAGAGAGTGTCAAAGTGACACACGCGCACATAGAGAAACGCAGGCACCAGAGGCGGGGCTTCCATGGCTGCACGGGGTGGCATCTGACCCCCCTGCAATCTGATAGGCCACCCCGTGTCCCCCCCCCCCCCATGGTCATTGACTCGTCGTAACGGCCCCTGCATATATAATGTGCCCCCCCCCCCCCCAGATTTATTGTTGTTACCCCCTGTGCCCCCTCACCATAAAAATTCTCTCGCCCGCCCCTGGCAGGCTCACGTAAAATATATATATAAGACCTTAGGCACAACAACGCGCGCACACACACCGTATACAAAATACATTCATATACCGTCATGCACAAAAAAAACTAGTAATTAGTTACATTAGGTACACGTACATACAGTCGGTCATACCAACAGGCATAATATCCACCATTCACCAATATATACCATGTTTCTTTTCTTCTTTTAGGTTGTATTCCAGTTACCTGTTCTTCAATCTAAGATCAGCTGTCTCACCTGAGAGATTTGACCTCTTAGTCAAGAGCTCCCTTGAAATGTGGGAAAACTGCACAACAGAATACTCAGTGAGAAGTTGTGCCTACAATAAAACATTGCAAAATTCCATGGTAATTTTCATTTTTTTAAAAATTTCTTTCCACAAAAAGTTTTATGATTTGAATGAGTGTACAGTGTAATACAGTGTACTGTAAAATACAAGAAAGAAGTTCAGTATTTGGATTGTTTGTATTTTTAGCAACTGTAGAACCTATGTGCAACACGATCTGATTTCATAAAATTAAAGCCATATATAATCCATTATAGTGTTCCTATCATTCCAGGTTGAATAACAGCAGAGGCAAAATATTATTTTTTCTCATTGCAGGGTGTTCGTTTGTATAATGGGTTGTATAGTGTATTTCTGTGCGACTGGCTGAAGGTGTTTCCTCGAGAACAGGTGCTAGTTGTCAGAATGGAGGATTACCATCAAGATATGGTCTCTTCATTAGCTACAATCTACAATCATCTTGGCTTAAGTAAGTTTGAATATTGCTTTCAGTTCCAGAGCTCCAAAGTTCCTTTCATGTTGGTTAAAATGTGGTAATACTTTGTTTTCTATGGTGTAATTTAGTCTTGATAGATAAGATGCAAGTTGCATAGTCAAACATGAGCAATTGTTCCCTGAAGATGAAGGATTATGATATTGACAGATAAATGAAAAGATAGATAGATATATAGCCTCTTTTCTCTATAAGAAAAATAAAGACGGATACACAAGAGAAACAGCCTCACTGTATTTCCAAAAGTGACAAGATTATATAGTGATGAAATGAACTGATGAAATGAACCCGTTAACCTCTTCACACGTCTCTCTGATGTTACAGGACCCCTGACTGATGACGAAGAAGAGGTAGTCAACACAGAACCAATACACAATAAAAGCAAGAGGAAAAAGACTGTAGGCAAGATGCTCAACTCTACTGCTTATATTCTGCGAGAGTTTTACAGAAAGTTTAACTCGGACTTGGCGGAGCTCTTGGGAGACTCGAGATTTACTTGGGAAGACACATATGCTACATGGTAGTCCTTTATTTTTAAATTCACACTTACAAGGAAGGGTTGTATTTTTTCCAGTCAAAGGCTTGGTGTTTATTTGGATGAAGTGCAGTAATGGATGAACATATTGTGTTATATTGATGAACAATGTTTGGTACAATTATAAGCCAGTTTTATACCTTTTTTTCTTTCTCTTTTTAGAAGTTTACTATACAATTTTTATTTATCCAGAGTCTAGTATATTTGTATTATATCATTATTATTTATTCTTATAATCATCATGTCTTTTGATTTTTATTGCTATTCATAAACATCTTAGTTTTTACAAGAAAATGAAATCATGAAAATCTTTTAAAAATGTTTATCCTTCTTCCACATCTGAGAAGCAGAGTGGATATATTCTGCCTTGCCTTGTGATCTACTTCATATTGAAGTTCAGTGACTCATTAAATGACTAATAAACAAGTTCTTTGTTGTACAAAGACCATGGACTTAACTGTTTTTATCTCTTAATTATTGAAAAGTGTCAGATATGGATCTGTGGAGGCCATATTTTAATAATAATGTGTTTTGGTCTGTTGTATCATTTTAACAAAAATGTTTTTTGGAACTTCTGTATGATCAAAATACTTATTTGAAATAATCCATTTTATTGATCTATTTATAACTCCTCACCATAATGTATGTCATATTAACAAATACAGCAAGAAATAAAAGAAAATGGAAATAAATCTTCGCATACATGAATTTGTATTTTACTTTTGGACCCAACATATTAAGTGGAAATGCATAAATTGATTTGCGTACAGGTACCACCAAGGTCACATTTGAATCTCTATGCTTAGAAAATGTCACTTTCTGCTGCAAATTATAGTCTAAACTAAAATAACGAAGGTCTTTCATGCTTTGTTTATTTCTAAGGACTGCATGCATTTTACTATCATAGTTTGGTTATTCTTTTAACAAATTGAAACAAGACAAACATACATGTAATAACAAGTGAAAAAAAAAACAATGCATTCTTTATATTTACAATAAGGAAGATATAAGGTTGTGCAGTATTTCTTCTCTATGAATCAAAGAAGAAAACAGGAATTTTTAGCATAGAATTTGGACTGATATTACGAGTGACAACATGCATAGGATGAAAACTGCATCTCCAGTTTAGTTCTTGAAAGACTTACTGGTAATGGTAAAAGGAAGTCATTTTGAACTCTTTTTTAATTACGGAAATGTGACTGCATATTTTGAGGTAGTTTTGTAGGAGTATTCATCAAGCTTCTTGGTGTAGTGATATATGATATGTTTTTATCCAAAGTGCACTATCAATTTCCAAGAGTGATTATGTGATATGAATCTTTCCCGGATATTGCAGAAAAAACTGACATTAAAGCTCTTGCTCAAATTAGTATACTTTACCTGAAAAATACATCATCATAGTTTTCCGACCAGCATAAGAGATGTAATATGTTGCTCATTTATTTACCTTTCATTAGGGTATTTATCTAATGATATGTGTACCTGCTCAGAACTCATTCTGACATGTTTTATGTGTGAATGCCTCAAACTCATACCATATGAATACACAAAGACTGAATTTTATGCATAATAAATATTGCTCAACTTATTTTCAACCAAATGACAATTTTCTCCTCAGTCCTCCATTGTACCGCACTAGTTTTCTATACAAGGGTAAAAATAAAATTAATTACAAAAGGTGTCAGTATGTATTTTATCTCGCAATGTTTGCGAAAATCATATTTTTTTCAGCGTCTTTCAGTATAACCAGATAAAGAAACTCTTCACTGTTCACTGATATAAAGAAACAGGCAAGTGTACTCTTTTGAAATCACTGAAATTCACAAAATTTATTGTACTCCTTTTTTTTCAATTAGTATTTGATTAGTACAGGAAGGATGATAATACTTAAAAGGACAATTGCTCATCCATTTCTTAATTAACTATCTATTAAAAAGAAGAAAAAATAATAATTATAAAAAACTTCCATCATTAATTTCTCTTAGTATTCTAACTGTTTACAGGCCGTAATTAGTATTTTTTTCGTTTTCTGGTAAGTTTCATTTTAAATAAATTAATACAGTAAATGGGTTATCCACAACATTTAAAATCAAATGGTATTAAAAAACCACAGCAAAACAGTAAAAAAAAGAAGAAGAAAAAATAAGTTTCTGTTTCCAACACGACAAAATAAGAATGTTCTCTTAATAGAAAACGTTTATGGACCATACATATTCCACATGCCAACGCAAGCCAGTATGGCCATCTTCTAAAGAGAAGTAAATATATATATACACAATTTTGTTAACAATATAGGTTTTGGAAATTTACTTACATCAAACAAAAAAAAAAAAAAGAAGAAAAACCTCCCATATATATAAACAATCTGTTCATGCATAACTTTTAAAAAGTCTGACATATCTAAATCCATTCGTATTTTCAAGCTCTCCAGAATTTCAAGAAAATATCAGAACAACATGCATCCTTCTGACTAAGTAAATCCTCAATGAAAACACATTTAACAAAACAGGTTATTAAATGTTTTATATTTCTAAGCTCTTTCCAATCAAAGGTTTTAGGCAACCCTTGATGAAAAATATAAAGTCACAGATCATGTCAACTTTTCTGATGTGTGTGTTTTACATCTTTCTCACAATTTCTTCTTTGTGAAAATATCAGATATCCAACTAATTACATGATTCATGCTTCAATGTTCAATTTTCCTTAACATGAAATTCCACATCAATAATCTGTAAATCATTTCTTAAACATAGCTGCAGAGACCCCTGACATTAAGCATTTATAAACATCAATGTGACAATGGATTGCAAAAATGTTTTAACATTACAAAAACAAAAAATCACAAATGTTGACCTTAGTTTAAATTTGTTTTTTTATCAAAGATTTGCTGACAAGTGCAGGATATAAGTTATGTGGTAATCAAATCGCTTACAACCTACTGAAACCTTAAGTCATACTGCAAAGCCTTATTTGTGTGTTTGTGTGCTTACGTGTTGAAACATAAAAATGCAGTGGTTTGAAATTCTCATAATCTACTACTTACAGTCCCCTCATAAACCCTAGTCCTCTAGACACAAAATGGCAAAATTTCTAATGAGATCCATTAAGTAAGTGCTTTTGCACTCCTCTACAGCATTAACACTGGGATTTTAGGTACAAAGAACAAAAGAATAAAAATAATAATTATTGTAGCACACAGTAAATTGCCTTTCCAGACACAAGTTTCACTGTCCATGGAACTAGTTATGAAGTTCAACTTGTAAGGACCCTGAACACTGTGAAGACATGAACAGAAGGTGCATGAAGCAAAGTTGGTTTTGCTCTTGAAATAGGTTGTTCCACAAACAGTGCTTATGCCGAATTAGACAATACATAGCAGCCTTACACTGACTATTCACTTACACTGCAAAAGCAAAAACTTGTATGTCTGAAATTCGTCCGACTCAACTAGTAGTAGCACAATCAAATAGAACATGCACGATTTAATCTACATAACAAATTAGCCTATCAGAACAGCCCATTTCAAAAATCACAAGATACAGCATTCCCATCTATTGCTATCTCCCTTTTCTTTAATTCAAAATCCCATCTTTTACAGAAAAGAAAGAAGGAAAAAGAAAAATTAGGAGTATAATAAATACAACTCAACATTCCAACACTCCAATGTATCTCATGAGAAGTGAAACACGGCTTCCTTACAGTTGGATGGATGTCACAGGCTCTTTCTCCATTTTTGGAAACAAGGTGATAGCTTTTAGTATTTTATCACCTTCTTCACTTTTTTGTGTAGGGGGATGGGGTGGCTTGATCAGATTACAAGAATGCTGTGCTTTGCGTTGCTTTTTGTTTTCAATTTTTTAACGTGGTTGCTCGAAAGAGATAAAAAGCTTTGACGTTTATGGGTCTCGTCACACATGACACCAGAGAAAATAGCTGCATGACATTATGTGCACCACAAGACAAACACAACACATGTGAACCAATATGAAGTTTGACAATTTGGCAGTTTCAGAGACTGAAGGAAGATCTTGACAGAGCATTGCTCTTAAAATCACAAACTTATCTGAAAAGAAGGAAAAATAATACACTTTATAAATGAAACTAGTTATACAAATGGAGCATGATCAAACTATTATGCTGTAATTGATTAACAGATGATATTGCACAAAAAACATGTTGAAATAGAGAAGTAAAAGAAACTATTATGTGCCCAACACTTTTTCCATAATAACAGGTTCTGCTGAAGTCTTAATATATAAATATTTCATTTTGCAGTGATTATCATAATAATGACACACATATACTGTAACAAATATGAATCTTACACTTGACTCTGCCATGATATACTCCCCTTAATCAAATGTAAATTATATCCACACACATACACACACACTGACACATCCACTCCCACACCTACAGGGACTTACCGACAAAGTGTTGCATCAATCTGTGTAAGAGACGGAAGTGCAAGTTTGATCTTCCGTCGGTAGTTGGGGTCCCTCTGTAAAGGATTTCCCTCTAGGTAAACTGTTTGGAGGCCTTTAGCATTCTCCAGTTGCTTCAGGTCATTCCAGTCACTGATTTGATTGCTGTTGAACTGCAATAAAAATATTGATTATAATATATCAAGCTTATCCTCTACCTCAAAGTCAAATTTGATCCCACATCCAAGTGGACGTAGGGGAATATGTTTGAAGAAGAACATCTGTCCCATGCTGCCAGGTGGCCAGTTCCATTCTTCCCAATAAATACCTAACTTAATCCTTTAACTGCAATGTGAAGTGCATTGAAAGAGAGCTCTCTCAGAATTAAACTCGCTACACATGCTACCATTAGTGCAACTTTATTACTTGATCACGACTGAACCAAGCAAAATAATGTGCTCATATTTGTTTTTCCTATACTTTTCAATGCCTTCTTTCATTTCAGTAGAGATTCCTTTCTCTTTTTTTTTTTCAATTTTGCTAAATCTGTATATGGGAGGGTAAGCCAGAAAACCTAATTACATAGTTACCAGGTTAATGATGTAGAAATTAATCTAGGGTTATATTTTGAATAGTTGTAATTTGAGGACCTTGTATTTCTTCTTACCTACTTAGAACATTCATAATATGGGGACCTAATTTTTCTTTTTACCTATTTTAGATATTCATAATCCAGGGACCTTATCTTTGGATACAATAATCTTTACAAATTACTCTCTCTTACTATTTCTTCAAAACATAACAATGTCCCAAACTAAGTATCACCCCCCCCTGAAAAAATCATCATCAGTCTGAAAAACAAGAACTAAAGATGACGATGATGATGATGATGATGATGATGATGATGATGATGATGATGATGATTGA
Source organism: Penaeus vannamei (assembly GCF_003789085.1). NCBI lineage: Eukaryota > Metazoa > Arthropoda > Malacostraca > Decapoda > Penaeidae > Penaeus > Penaeus vannamei. The sequence goes on from NW_020870972.1 coordinate 493,712, forward strand.
TGATGATGATGACTGATGATTGATGATTGATGATTGATGGATGATTGAAGAATGATTGATGATGATGATTGATGATGATGAACAAAATAATAATAATAATACTAAACACATCATCATCTCACCCAAAACTCCTCTAACTGATGGAGATGACTGATGTTCTCAATCTTTTTGATTCTATTGACGGCCATATCTAAAGTCTGGAGTTTGGCATTGTTGTCGAGGTTCTCCAGCTTTTCAATGCCGTTGTGGGAACAGTAAATCTGCTCGAGGTTCACCAGGCGACTCAGTCCTTCCACCTTGGTAAGTCTGTTGCTCTGAAAAATGGAGAAAGTGAAAATCTGTTATCCAGACGCACACACGCGGAAAAAAAAAATCATATTCAATACTATTACTACTACTACTACTAACAATAATAATTATGTAATGATTGATGATCACTGATTATAATGAAGATAAAGAATATAACTATGTTGATGACAATGACAATAATGACACAAATAAAATTAGCAATAATAAATCATAATCATAAAAATAATAATAATACATCAAAAACAACAACAAATAATAACAACAATAATATCAACAATAATAATAATCATTATAACTATAATAATAATATTAATAATAACAATAATAATCATCATCATCATCATCATCATTACCATTATTACTATCACTATTATCATCATTATCATTATGATAATGAACATAATCATAACCATGAAAATGGAAATGAAAATTAATATAAAAATAAAGACGAAAACAAATGAAAATCAAAATTAAAAAAACAAATTAATGAAATAAAATAAAAAGTAAAAAAGAAAATGAAATAAAATAAAAAGTAAAAAAGAAAATGAAATAAGAATAAAGATGAAAAAAAAAAAATAATAATAATGACAAAAATAAAAAATAAAAATAAAAATGAAAACAAAAATAAAGATGAAAATAAATGAAATGAAAACAGAAAAATAATAACAAAAATGGATGTGAAAATAAAACTGATAATAAGTATAAAGGAAAAGAAAAGAAAAAACACTATTACTGCTACTACTACTAATAATAATAATAATCATACAATAAAAATAATAACAATAACATTAATTCAAAAAAGAATAATAATAATAATAAATCGAAGACTTCAGAGAGCGCGCATACTTCCCCCAGGTAATTGGCAATAAAAGAAAAAAAAAAAAAAAAAAAAAAAAAAAAAAAAAAAAAAAAAAAAAAAAAAAATCCTGGATCTGAATCATAATCTGGATCACCACCAAAATTCAACGGCATCTAAGACGGGCTAAGACACACATCTGGTAAAAAAATTATAAAATCTGTTCTAACTTTTGCCTACCAACCAACAAACAAATAAACTAGCCAATGCTACCAATAATAATAATTAAAACAATAATAACAATAACAGCAAATATAATAATAATAATAACAACAATGATAACTATAATAATGATAATAACAATAATAGATAATAACAAAAATAATAATAATAAAATAAATAATAATAAATAATAACAATAATAATAAATAATAACAATAATAATAAATAATAACAATAATAATAAATAATAACAATAATAATACAAACAACAACAACAATAATAGCAGAGCAACAATAACAGTAATACTTCAAGACCCTCATTGATCGTACCGGCAAATGACTGACAATGACAACATAATGGTAACAAAATGGAATAAAACGATGACCAATAAGACCAATAATACTAGACCAATAAATAATAACAGTAATGTTGCGGAAACATAATAGTAATGGAAATACTTGCCCCCACGCCCACAGAGAGTTCAGTTTATCAATTTACACATAGATGGCTTCACAAGTACTTAGTAACTCCAATCTACTTCATCTATTTAACTATTACTACTTTAAATTAATAATATAATAATTATAATGTCAATAACAACAATAGCATAATAATATAATAGTAATAAATAATAAAAAAAAATAATATAATAATAATAATAATAAATATAATAATAATAATAAATAATAATAATAATAAATAATAATAAATAATAATAATAATAACAATAATAATAATAATAATAATAATAATAATAATAATAATAATAATAATAATAATAATAATAATAATAATAATAATAATAATAATAATAATAATAATAATAATAATAATAATAATAGCAACAATAATAATAATAGATATTAATAGCATTAAATATGAAATTTGGGAAAATTAATGAGCACAGACTGCTAATTGACTCTTCGGTAGCTGAACACTTGCTTTGCCATCTTCTTATTGATACAATTTACAAACTGACTCAGAAGTTTTGGACCTTGATACCAAAACTATTATATTTTGACATGTAATAAATTTTGATATATGCTATTGATAGGCATCTATACATTTTTACCTTAACACGAATAGTATGGCTGTAATGTTTTGCTTTTACAATTTGTCAGGATTTTTTAGTGTCTGAAAAGTAGCTAATGATGCTGTATCACCACTTTGCTTTTACATCTTTAATATTTCTTGTATCTCACCTCCTGCTTATGTTCTTATCAACTGTTTTCCAGTCACCCTTTCATATATCATTGGATTGGGTGATACTTTATATACAACATTTCTTTGCAGGCTTACCCAGAGAATATCATTCTTTGAGGAGCTGCACTGTCTTCATTTACAGGATGAGTATGTACAGAAAGAGTTGTTTGATACTGCTGGATATCCTTCCCTTCCTCATCCCATTACACAGCTGTCTGGACTACTACTACTACCAACTACTACTAACTACTAGTAACTACTACTACTGTAGCCGACCCCCGCAACCTGCAGCGTGGCATACTTCCCCAAGGTTGGGTCCAGGTCCACAGCCTGTCCTCTCGCCCTAACCATCAGCAGCTTCTCAAAGACGCATACCGAGACCTGACTGGTTGACACCGGACACCTCACGGCTTGCCCATTGGACCGCAGGCTCCCCTCGTTCCCGGGTAGCTGGCACAGCTCAGCCACACTTAAGCTCCGGCTCCTAGGCTAAGTTCTGCACTCACGATCCTCCAGCCGAGCAAGACACAGCCAGCAGCACGCCAGCAGCAACAAGGCCTACCCAGGCCTTAGCTGTTGGGGGCTCTCCCCGTCGACCTCCAGCACCCAGCCATACCTGTGGGCACTCACACCCACACACAAAAGCTCCTTAAAGAGATGATTGACACCAGCCTATGGCAGATGCAAATCCATTGCCATACTACTACTACTACTACTACTACTATACTACTATACGACTACTACTACTATCAAAATTAATGGCAATGAAAAGAAGAAGAATGCACATTATCATCAGTCACAAAAAGGGACTGATTTTACACTCACTTGTACACCAAGAATTTCCAGATGAATGAGTGAATCCAAGTTCTGCAGTCTTGTGATTTTGTTTTTCCCCAGGAACAGACTCTTTAGATTTGTCATGCCATCTAAGTTTTCAATTACCTGTTAGGAAGAAAGTGACACTTAAAACTAATTATTCATAACTACATTTTAATAACAGTATTATAAATATTACAGTCAACTCTTTATCTACACTATTTTCATACTAGAACAAAATTTCTGAGATGATTCATAGGAAAGCCAAGCCACTGATTTTTCTTCTGAGAACTGGGTCTTTTCATCCTTATTATATAAATCTTCATACCGACTACATCCTCACCCTTATCTTATTATCTCCCAGTTCGAGAAGTTCCAGGTTCTTCAAGTGGTTGACGTTCTCAATGCGGGAAATTTTGTTGGCACACAAGAAGAGCTTTTTTAGGTTTGTGAGGCCTTCCAAATTTTCAATTTTCCTTATTCTATTGAAGGAGATGTCCAAGACCCTATAAAAAAAAGCAGGAACAAATATAGTAACAGATATAGTATTAAGAAGAAGAAAAAAAAATGCATGTGGGTACATGTCTAAATTTGCTTGTCTATATGAATTACTTTAGGGGATTAATTTATTAAATAAAGAACTTAATACAAAGCGAGCAAAGGTAGAGCATGCAGCTTTGAATCTAAAACCCTAAGAAAAAGTTTACAGGACCAAAAACTTCGAAAGATGCATTCAATAATACATACTCAAGATTAACTAGCATAGAGAGATTCTCAATCACAGTTATTTGGTTGTCATAAAGCTCCAGTTCCTTTAGCATCGTAAGTGTGTGAAGATTCTCAATTTTTTTGATGAGGTTCCATCGAAGGCAGAGTGTCTCAACACAGGTCAGTGCCTCCAAGTTTTCAATCTTTGCAATGCGACGATGATTCAGATCCACCTCCTGCAGGTGAGGAAAACATATCACATATCAAATACAAATTACATGTGTATGTCCTCTTTCTTCTTTATACCATTTTTTTCTTCTTTTCCACTCTCTGTTCCTCTTTTTTAATATCTTTGTCCTTCCCTCTTTACATAATGCATCTGTATATAGCTACAACCACCTAAAATCTCCTTACCTCTTCCTCAATCAAAATCTCTACATTTATGAAATCATCAACTCATTTCTATCATCAGTGCATATATGTAATAGTAGCTTCTATAACATTACTCATTGCAAGACTATGCTAAAATCATCATTATCTACAATATCTTTAGAGCTAATATATAATCTACTGCTAAAGAAAATAATTTTTAAAGATGTTTTTATAGTTATTGACATCAGTTAGCAAGATGCACACCCAGCCCCAATAAAGGTTAAGTCTGTGCAAAAACATGCCCTTATCCACATTCACACCCAGTCATCCTTGCGCACTTCCATTTAGCTTGCACAAACCTTAGAGAAAACATGGAAAAAGGAATATTACCGATGCAGAAGGATCCAAGATGACTAATTCTTCAGTCTCTCCTTCATCAGCATCCGCTACAGAAAAAGACGTTTTGCAAAATGTTTAAGTTTTCATTTTAACAGGTTCTTCTGTATATGCCACAAAACTCAGGCATACA
>NW_020870972.1:508667-523667 GCF_003789085.1 Penaeus vannamei
GGAAAGGGAAGCTCCAATTTACTGCCCTGAGGCCTTTGTGGATGTCATAAGATGCTAAGGGTAAAATGTATTGCAATTGTTGTACTTTGATATGTTGTTTCACAAGAGAAAGAAAGCAAAAGTTGTTCTACTGGCAAGTTTCTTTTTGTTATATAATTTGAGTCTCAGACTTCATTGTTAGTGTACATTGTACAGTATACTTGTACTTCTTAGTGAGTGGTAGAGAGGATAGACACAAAAATATGAGAAAAAGTTTCTTAAAAGTTATTCCATTTGTGTAGAACAGTTTTGAGTTGCTCTTTTTTCCCATGGTTTGAGCACAAGTAACCCTGAAATTTTCTGTCCTTTCAGGGTTAAAATTTCTCATTGCAAGTATCACTAGAATATTTTCCTCTTAATATTGTTAATGTACTCTTATGTATAGTTGTTAAAATTCAGCTAATAATTTAAAGAAGAAACTGTTTATATTTTTGTTGTGAAGAGTTTGCCTTTCCTTAATTTAGTATACCTAATTTGATTCTAAATCTTGCTCTTTTAATGTTTTGTAGGCCAAGTCTAACAATTTTGCTATTTTTTTATGCACAAATTTCTTATGTATGTGGAATGATAACAGTCCAATATGTATTTTTATAAGGAGATTAAAGAAACAAGTGAAAAAAGTCTTTATTGAGTCTTATCCATACCAAGCCTTCACAGGAAATATACATAGTTTGTTAGGCAGCCCTTCCTACATGCATACACATGATTATTAAGTTTGCAAAGAAAATTAGGTTTATCAGCCTGTACTGAGTTCTTTGCAAATATTGAATGAATTAGTGTCAGAATAAATACATTATTAGTTAGTGTGTACTAATGTAAAAAGGCCTGTCTATTACATGTGAATAAAGGCTTCTGCTTGCTGACTTGTGACTATATATACACACAATAAAAGTATTATACTAAACATTTGGATGTATCATATTCCAGAGGCCTTGTAAGCCTGGTAATTGTGAAAAAATTCTGTCTTTAATTACTCAGTAATTGCAATACTAATCATCAGAGGTGTAGTCCTAAACATAGGGCAATATGAATATCACATGCTCACATGTTACAAATATATATGACTAACACTACAGCTTTTTTTCTCTTTTTCTTTTCTAATGCAATTTTATTTTGTCTTTGCATTTTACTGAATACCCTGTTAATGACAGCATGAAATTAGATATGGTGTTATCATCAAAGAGATATGGGTAACAACATTATATTTACACACATACTTACAATATAGTTATATCTTCTACCAGGTGTCCCCATGTAAAACAAACAAAGTTTCAAGTTATTGCTGTATAAAATATGAACAAGTTAACATCCAGCCATTAAAGATCTCCTATCACTTTGCAATCTCACTTATTTCTTTATCACACCACAATAGCTTAGTGTAGTGCAAATAAATACTTAGTTATAAATATAGCAAACATGGCAGAAGATATCACGGTACCGTATTTTTTTTTTCTTACGATATCATGAAACATATCCTATACAGAGAGAAAATAGAAATACCAACACTTTGTGTATCTTCTGGAATATCAGTGTCATTTAAGTGATATTGTTAGAAATCATTTCTCTTAAAAGAGTTCTTTAAAGGTACTAGTATATTAGTGTATGAAAAATGGTAGATAACTGGAGTTGAGTTATGATATTCATAATTTGAACTGTCTTCACTCCATCAGATACAAAATAATAAAAACTAATGTATCTTAAATATAATATATTCTATACAAAATGCATTTATGGATCTGTCATTCTTCAAAAGTACTCATCTACACACTTGCAGAACACGATGAACTGGACCACCTCAGTGTCTACCTAAAACATCCAGGACATGGTGTTCAGTGTTTATGCATCCTTTTACATAACATGCTTGCTTATACAGTGGACGTGAGCAGCAACCACCAGTGCCTGGAAGCTAGGCCTCTGTGCTTGCACTCAGAGAAAGTCTAAAACTGTGCAACTTTGGAAGGTGTACCAGGGTTTAGTATTGTTTAAACTCAGTTGCAGAATTTGATTTTGTTCTCATTTTCCCCTGTTGAAGTCAGGAGTATGGATGTTTTATCCACTGTGGTTTTCTTTTCTTATCGTTGTTCACACATAAATGGCTGAGGAAACACCTACTCAATTATTAGGCCTACCTAACCTCATTTTTTTACCCCTTTCCTTCATTTTATTTTCAAGAAAAAATCTTCATTTTTATCATTAACGTTGTTCAAAGTAATGTTAACAAGAATAGAAATGTTAAAAAGGATAACAATGGTAATAGAAACTGAAATTGTGTTTCCCCAAAAATCAGGGAGTGGGTAAACAGGTAAAATCAGGTAGGCCTAGTAATTGACTCCTTGGTGACTCATGAAGCAGTCTATGTGCTAACAATAATAATAAAACAAAATTACAGTGCCTGTACCTGGCACCAACAGGTTGTCTGTGGTGACTATAGCTCTTGCCAATTTTTCACTTAAATTTAACCCAGAGTGCAACTTTACCCAACAAAGCTGGTTTTTAATATTATATGTCTTAACTAGTCTTTAATAACCTTTTTTCTAATTTCGCGGCAGCCAAAAGTTGCCTTTCGCCATAGGACACACTAGCAATTCAACTGTTGACATAGTGTATCTGACTTAGGTATAAACCATTAGTATATCTATTATTAGCAGCTCTAAAACACAACCTAGAGATCCAGTGTGTAATATTCAGGATACTCTACTTTGTAGCTACACATTGTGATTGCCTGCAATTCTCATCTAGGCAGGGTTAGCATCTGCTGTTTATTAAGAGGTAAATGAAATAGAAAATACCTTTACGTCTGTCACAGAACCTAAAAGGTATAGTACAATATTTAACATTTCACTGGTTGAGGGGCCTATATTACATTTATGTAATATAAAATCATGGTAACCTTATTTGTTAAGAATACTTACATTTTCTAGTTCTTTTAAGTGTTAAAGAAAATAAGGATTTGCTCTTTCCTTAAATAAAAAAGTGATCTTGTTGGATCTTACTGTTAGTAACATTTCATAGTTTCCATGAAACTATCTGTCAACACATTACACATGATTATGCATCCTGTAGGAAGCTATCATGAACGAAGATAATGTGTAAGCATAGCAAACCTAATAGAAGCTACCTAGAATTTTTGAATTAAAAAAAAACAAGGATTCTGAGATAGTTTGAGAAGATCACTATTCCCATCTGGATTAAGACTAGTTAACTCCAACAGACAAAAAAAAAGTAAAAAATATTTCTGCTCAGAGAATGAATAAGGGGAAAAATGAAGTAAATTGAAGAAATGATTGATAGCCATGTCTGATTCATCTTGCATAGTAAATAAGTCAATACCTCGCTAACTTACTCACTTTTGAAGCGCAAAGACATTCTTTTCTTTCCAAGCAGTAAAAGAAAAGAATATATATTCTGAGATAAGTCATTAAAAAACCTCAGATCCTGATTATAAAATTAAAGAATTAAGTAAAAAAGAAAGAAAGAAAAAAAAAAAAAGGTATCAGTGGATACTTGTAGCAGAACTAAGAGATTTCTTATAAACCTTTAGTCAAACTCCTTTTCATGAGCAGCTTTTTCTATTCTTCAGATTTATATCACAATAACTTAAAAAATAAATCTGTATGTATTTCATATAAGAAATTAACAAAACTTATGTCTAATTACAGTTGCATTGATAATGAGCTAGACAGAATTCAGGTTAAGACAAGTATGTAATAAATACGACCTACTACCCTCTTTATGCTAATAATAAAAATAAAAAGATGCTTATAACTATTGTATCAAGTAATTTTTTTTGTTAACAAACATTATTTCTATTGTAATTAAATGAAAGTTAGCATTAGAAGCATCTGTCTCTAATTTTAATTCTCTGTCATCAAATCAATGTGCCTCATCCCCACATGCTGTTCTATCATCATAGTTATGTGTTCATGCATCTTCTGCACTGAAGTATTGGAAAGGCCTGCACAAAATGCCTGAGTGAGACACAGACTTTATTCTTCTTAAATACTGTCCAGAAATTCATCATCACTTGCATTTGTTTTAAGCTTTCTCTTCATTTGCTTCCTGGAGTTTCTTTTCCTTTCTGTTGTCTTCCCATCGCTTGATGAGACGGAGAGGGATGCACATTAGACCTGACAGTGCAAATATTCCACCAAACACATAGAAGGTCACATCGTATGACTTTGTGGCATCGACGAATGCACCTGCAGACAAAAGACAGAGCTCTGATTAGGTGTAGTTTCTAAAAGGGAAATCAGTCATTTCCTCCCATGTACTTCCCATTCTCTCCTTGTTTCTGTTTTTTTTTTTTTCTCCATTTTGCTTTCCTCTCTTTACTTGACAAGATTATTCCAAAGAAAAAAAGCTTGATTGTAATTTGCATAACTTGAAAGTTACCACTTAATTCAAAAAAGAAAATAATAGGGATCATACCTGCCACAGGACTGCCCACAAGAGCTGCGATGCCTTGGAACAACAGCAGAAGGCCAAAAGCATTTGTCAGTTTCTCAAGGCCAAGTAACTCTACCAAAAGGATGGAACGCAGAGAGGCGAATGCAGCTGAAAACACAAAGAAAAAATTAATTGCAGTGCAATTTACTATTGATTGTGTCAATAACTTCACTGTATATATAATATTCTAATTAGAGCAAGACCTAAAAAAAATACAGAAAAGCTTAACATGTGTGGCTTTACTGTCTAGATCTGTAGAAAGGTTTCAAAATACAATGTTTGTTATTTGCTATGAAATGAGAATGAGAGAATGAGAGAGAGAGGGAGAGAAGAGAGAGAGAGAGAGAGAGAGAGGAGAAGAGATGAGAGAGAGAGAGAATGAGAGAGAGAGAAGAGAAGAGAGATGAGAGAGAGAGAGAGAATGAGAGAGAGAGAGAGAATGAGAGAGAGAGAGAGAAGAGAGAGAGAGGATGAGAGAGAGAGAGAGAGAGAGAGAGAGAGAGAGATGAGAGAGAGAGAGAGAGAGAGAGAGAGAGAGAGAGAGAGAGAGAGAGAGAGAGAGAGAGAGAGAGAGAGAGAGACAGAGACAGAGAAAATGATGAATGAATGAATGTATCAAATAATTTGTCAGATAATCTTATAAAAATAAAACACTGAGAACAATAGCATTATTCTCTCCCTAATTTATTTTGTAGTAATGGTGGTGTTTTGGATTTTTTTATACACTATAGCGTCAGATGTATATATGCTCCACAACATCAATGAAAACACAATATAGATGTTTGACCAATTCTACTCACCAACTGAAACACCAAAGGCCACTGAATAGGTAAGGAGGAGGGACTGATCTGAGATGAAAGGCAAGATCATTGTCGCAGCTCCGCCAATCATGAGGGAGAAGTTATTGACGTGTAAGGCATCAACCTGCACAAAAATAGGTATCTTTATATAAATCTGAATAATCCAGAAATAATGTATCTATAAGGAACTTTAAGGCTATCTGTGAAAAAATAATTATGGCTACATTAGTAAATAAACAAAAACAAGTGTATGTTCCACGTAGGTATCTTTAAATTGTATTTCTTCATTCAGTATAAAATTTGACTAGTGCAACAGTGTAGCTTAATAATTATCAAAAGCTTTACAAATCTCTGACCTTAGGGTGATCTGAAATCCAGCCACAGATAATTCTGCCCAAGGTGTTCGTGATGCCAATGGTAGAGACAAGAGTGGCTTTGGTACCGTCATCAGCGCCTTGTAATTCAGCATAACCTGGAGGATTTTAGGACTACATTAATTAAATGGGAAAATTTCTGTTTGTGCCCATTGCATTAAAAAACTGGTAGGGGGAAATATCAGTATTATCAGTATTATTATTATTATTATTTTTATTATTTTTTTTTTATTTTTTATTTTTTCCAAGACAGTAAATTTTAATGTTAAAATAACAGATATACTTTCCTGTGTTTAATTCAAAAGGCGAAAAAGACATACACAGATTTATTAATATGACTATTTTGTGTAAAGTGGGTGTTTCTACCATATTAAAAAAATTGTGAAAGACTAATTATATCCTGCATTTCAAAACTGAATCCTATGATCCTACATTCTTCCCAAAAAACGAACAGAAACCAGCAATAAAATACACCAAGTGATACATTACCAGGCAGAAACATGAAGGGGACAAACAGAGCCATGAGGGACAGGAACCCTGCGATTCCCAGCACTACGAAGGTAACAGAAGCCAAGAGGGAGAAGTCGAAGATTCTGAAGATGACATTTGTAAGGGCAGTTGGGCAGCAGCGTATTCTGCTTTCTGAGTCCTCCTCCTCTGCTATGTCTTCCATGGGTGGAAGTTGCGTCACAGACTGGTGGTATTTGTCTACTGTATCCTAGAGATTGAAAGGGGATTAGGAAATTTGTTAATTTTGTAAGGTTTTGTCTAGGAGAGTTTATTTTGCTTTGATCTTTTCCTAAGTGATGATCATAAGTAATTACTTGGAGCAATATTGCTTATGCTGATATTCATAATATTACTAACTAATTTCCCACTCAGGCATAGCTTGCTTTTTCAGGTAATAAAGGTAAGGATAAATGTCCTGTTTAAATTTGATGATTCTATGAAGGCATTAAAAATAAGTAGAAAATAAAAGTCATGGTTTTATCAACCCCAATTACTGACCTATCCGATATTTCCACCACGTACATTTTCACAGGATTACACTACCATCATAAGTGTCTTAAAAGAAAAAGAAAAAAGCAAACTCACAGAGCTTTTATATTCTGGGAGACGCAACAGAGACCCTGAGTAGAAAATGTCATCACGGTAGAATGGCCTGGCAGTCTCCGTTCTCATGGCAAGCCTTGATGGGCGACGATGTTGCTCTGAAAGGAATATAAACAATGACAGTGACTGCAAAGATTCATATTCATATTACCCTGAATACGCGGACACATACATACATGCAGAACATAAGAAGGAAATAGCCACAATAGGAAATAAAACTGAATAATAACGTTTCGAATTGGTCAAGTGGTCCTCATCAGACGAAAATAATAATCAGTTCGATCATCTGCTCGTCTGAAACTCTTTGACGAGCTCGAAACGTTTTGATTCAATCTCGTTTCTTTTTGTGGATGTTTCCTTTTTTTTTTTTATCCTTCTGTACTTATTACTTTATTTGTGTTCAAAACACACACACACACACACACACACACACACACACACACACACACACACACACACACACACACACACACACACACACACACACACACACACACACACACACACACACACACACACACACACACACACACACACACACACACACACACACACACACACACACACACACACACACGAGAGAGACCCTCTGATTCCCGACCGGCCCTCCCGACCCCGACCCACTTGGCCGAACACTCACCAGCCGAGAAGGCATTGGGTTGAGCCAAAGCAGGCGCGCTCTTGTTGCGTGGATACCGGGCGTCTTTGCCTCACTCTCGTGTTCTGAGACGTTGAGCATGTTCTTCAGTTCTGTCTCGTTCTTGTTGTCGTCCAGCACTTTCGCGCCGGCGCCGTTCTCCAGCTGTTTGCCTTCCTCTTTCTCGCCCTCTGTGTCAGGAGGCGAAGAAGCTTGCTTTTAGGAGTTGGATGCTTGTGAGTTGTCAAGGGAGATGAGGTGGGGAGAAAAATACTTGTGTGTGTGACTGTGTGTGTGTGTGTGTGTGTGTGTGTGTGTGTGTGTGTGTGTGTGTGTGTGTGTGTGTGTGTGTGTGTGTGTGTGTGTGTGTGGTGTGTTACATATATATATATATATATATATATATATATATATATATATATATATATTATATATATATATATCTATATCTCTCTCTCTCTCTCTCTCTCTCTCTCTCTCTCTCTCTCTCTCTCTCTCTCTCTCTCTCTAATATATATATATATATATATATATATATATATATATATATATATATATATATATATACATGTATATATGTGTATGTATATATGTGTATATAAGTATATGGATAGATATATAATAGATAGATGGTTAATGACAAGGAAGTAAATATAATATATATAATATATATATATATATATATATATATATATATATATATATATATATATATATATATATACACATACATATACAGCTCCACCTCGTCCTCCACAGTTGGAAAATCCACCAAAATATTCAGCAATCCATTTGTCCCTTAAATGCCTCGCCAGACCAAGACCTACCGATGAGTGGTGTCTCTGTCTCCTCCTTGATGGTGTCTGGGTTGGTGACAACAATCCCCGGAAAGCTGTACCTCTTGTGCGCACTGCCGCCATGCCGTTCCAAAAACGCCTTCGCGACGGCGGCACTTCCCTGGTAAATACAGGACGCTTGGATTAAATAGTAGAGGATAGGTTACTTCATTGTGTTTCGGTATATGCTTGGTACTTGGATGAAGTATGTTTTTTTTTCAAGGTTTTAATAGGGTGTCGCGGTACTTCCCTGGTAAATACAGGACGCTTGAATTAAATAGAAGAGGATAGGTTAGTTAATTCTGTGTTTCGGTATATGCTTGGTACTTGGATGAAATATGTTTTTTTTAAAGGTTTTAATAGGGTGTCGCGGTACTTTCCTGGTAAATACAGGACGCTTGGATTAAATAGTAGAGGATAGGTTACTTCGTTCTGTGTTTTGGTATATGCTTGGTACTTGGATGAAGTATATTTTTTTTAAGGTTTTAATAGGGTGTCGCGGTACTTCCCTGGTAAATACAGGACGCTTGAATTAAATAGCAAAGGATAGGTTACTTCGTTCTGTGTTTCGGTATATGCTTGGTACTTGGATGAAGTATGTTTTTTTTTTTTTAGGTTTTAATAGGGTGTCGCGGTACTTCCCTGGTAAATGCAGGACGCTTGAATTAAGTAATAGAGGATAGATTACTTTGTTTCGGTATATGCTTGGAACTTGGATGAATTTTTTTTATTATTATTATAGGTCATAGGTTATTTTAAGGAAGAAATATGTTTTTTTAAGGTTTTAATAGGGTATCATGGTAGGCGTTGTATTTTTGAATAACGAAATCAATGTTATGCATTCCTTCTCGTGTTATATTTAGCATACTTGAATGAAATAAATTGAATTCAAATGATTCAGTTCGTTATGATGTATCTCACATACTTGGAAAAGAAATACAGTTCAGATGATTCAATTCCTATCTTTGATTTACTTGTGATGTCAATTCCTCACCTGAACTAACGCCCCTGACAATCAATATCTTACTTTACATATTCCAAAACAACAACAGCAGCAATAACAGAAACAACAATAGCAACAACAACAAAAGCAAAAACAATAACAACAGCAGCATCAACAACAATCATCAACAACAACAAAGCAACAACAATAAAACAACAACAGCAAAACACATCATCAATCATCAACAACAGGAACAGCAACAACAAACAACAATAAACAACAACAGCAACAACATATCAACAACAAACAAGAACAAGCAACAACATCAACAACAAACAACAACAACATAAACAACAAACATCACAACAACAACAACAACAACCAACCAACACAACATCATCATCACCATCATCATTCACATCATCATCAACATCATCATCACAACAACAACAACAACAAAAACAAAAACAACAACACATCATCATCACCAACCACCACCACCACCACCACCACCATCATCATCTCATATCATCATTATCAACAACAACAACAAAAAAAACATCATCATCATCATCATCATCACCATCACAACAACAACAAACAAACAAACAACAATTCATCAACATTATCAACAACAACAACAACAACAAACAAACAACAAACATCATCATCACCATCACCACCATCACCACCACCACCATCATCAACAACATCAACAACAACAACAAAAACAAAACCTTTCACGACTGCCCGACGAACTAACCTTGGCGTCAATAGGCTGTCCAAGCTTTCCTCCAAATTGACTTTGACTGAGTTTTTGAGTTCATGAAGTCATGGAGAGGGCGGACGCACTGCGGAGCTGCTCGTCCCCTGGGCGCGTTTTATCTCTGCGCAAAAGATGGAATAAAAGATAAAGTTTGGATTTGGAAAATTATGGATAAGTTAGAGATGAGAGAGATAAAGAAGGGGGAGGAGGGGGAGAGGGAAGGAGGGGGAAAGGGGGAGAGGGAGGGGAGGGGGAGGGGAGGGGGGGGGGTTGAGGACGGTTCGAGTGGAGTGTGGTGCGGCTCGGGGCTGAGGGCGCGAGGTAGTGAGGAGGAGAAGAGGCGAGAGGAGAGGCGAATCAGGAGAGGATTTAGTTATATATTCATCATATAGGCTTTACGAGCAGAGGGAGAGGAAGAGGATACGGAAGGTAGAGAGCGTAGTGTAACGTGAGGGTGAATCAGAAGGAGGGGATTAAAAGAGAGGAGAAGGCGCGAAGATAGGGAATGGAGAGGATTATCGATGGTGAGCAGGGAATCGAAGTGGAGAGCTTGTAGAAGGGAGACGGAATACTGAGAGGTGAGGGTCGAGAGATGAGGAGAGGCTGCGAGTCGAGGAGGGAGGAGGACGGAGAGAGTGATGAGGGGGAGGGAGTGAACGGGGCGCGAGGCAGAGGTAGAGAGTTAAGAAGAGGAGAGAGGCGTGAGGAAGAGAGGAGAGAAGAGACGAGAGAGAGAGAAGAGAGAGAACGACAGAGATGAATAAAAGAGAGGAGGGAGACGACTGAGCTGGAGAATCTGTAGGTTCTGAAGACTGGGAGAGCGGTAGATGCGGTAAGAGAAGCTGAGAGACGAGTAGAGAGGGAGGAGAAGAAAAAGCACACGCGTGGATGGTGCGGGAGTTGGGAGATTCAGATGTGATTTCACGAGGACAGTGAAGGGAATAAACTCTCTTATCAAAGGCCGCTGGCAGCCTGTCACCCAACTGTAGCGTAGCTGGTCGGAGGTGGATCGAGAGAGGAAAAAACAGAAAGAAAAAAGAAACAACCCAAGAGTGAAAAAAAAAAAAAAACAAGAGATAAAATAAATACAAATATTGCATTCTTTCTCGAAACTAAACTAAATAGGGAGAATTCAAAAAAACAATGGATTTATTTCTCAAACACAAATATACAAAAAAGTAAATGCGTGATAAAATAAAAACAAAAACTCGTAAAAAAAAACGGAATCCAGGCACCCAACCTCCCTCCACCCTGCCCTTCCCCCTCTTTACCCCCCAGCCCCACTTCCCCCTCCTCCTCCCAGTCCCCACCTCCCCCCAAGTCCCCACCTCCCGTTCCCTCCCGTACCCCGAGTCCCCTCAAGTCCACCGCCCAGTTCGCCCATTTCCCCCCCTTTCCCTCCCTCCGACCCCAGTCCCCACATCCCGCCTCCACCCCTGAAACCCCCAATTCCCCCCTCCCCCCGGCCCCACTTCCCCCCAAGTCCCCTCTCCTCCACCCCTAGTCCCCACCTCACCTTCCCTTCCCCAAGTCCCCGCTCCCCTTCCCGCCCCAGTCACCCACCTCCCCCTTCCCATTTCCCCAAGTCCGCCGCTTCCCCTGAAGGATACGCCACCTCATCAGCCGAAGTTTCGTTCCCTGGGGGCTCCAGGTCGTCGTTCCACAGGGGCGGGTCCTGCCTTGAGCGGCTTGAAGGCAAGGCCGAAAACCGCGCACGAGAGACTGATGCCTGTGGCGCCGAGCAGAGAAAGGGAAAGTTAGCTTCAGACATCTTCTTGTTAGGCTCCGGGTATTGTTTTGAAGATGGATGAACTTTTTAAAATTAGAGTCTTTTTAATGACGAAGGTCGTTGGCTTGGGATTGATGTGTGTTGTGAGTTTGTGTTTGTGTGTGTGGTGTGGTGTGTGTGTGTGTTGCGCGTATGTAGGTTCGTGTGTATGTGCGTATGTGTGGTGCGTGGGTCGTGTATGCGTACAGATACCGGCATACGACGAGGGTGTGTATCGCACAGCCGAAGCTAGAGATCAGCTTGGCATGAGAGGCGCGAAGATGAAGGTCCCGATGCCCGACCCGCAGACGGCGATGCCCGTGGCCAGTGCCCGGCGCCGCTCGAAGTAGAACCCGCCCGGTCGCGATGACGGGGGCACGTAGATGCAGCCGAACCCGATGCCTGGGGAGCGATAGTGGAGAGTAATGTGAGAGTATGGTGTTAAATAAGAAAACACAAACAAAAAAAGGTAATTGGTCTAAGGAGCAACCCCCACACCTAAAATAGCATCCAAAGACACCCCTCATCACAAATAATAATAACAATAAAAACACACACACCCCCTCCCCCCCCTAAAACCCAAACCCCCTACCCACCAACCACCAACCCCCCACCACCACCTAACACCAACAACCCCCCCTCCCCACCCCAACACCCCCCCCTCACACACCAACAACACCAACCACAGACCCTCACCTCCGAGAATACCGAAGGAGAACTGCAAGAAGTAGATACTTGTAGCGAAGTAGGAGATCCCGAAGGCCACGGAGGCGACGATGGAACCCAGGATGCAGACGACACGAAAACCGTAGGCCGTTGGCGCAGGGCTGATACGAAGGGACCCTGCGAGAGAGAGAGAGGGGAGAGGACGTGGCGCTGAGTTGAAAGAAAAAAAATGGGTGAGTTGAAAATGGATGAAGATAAGAGGGGGAAATCGCTGGAAAAAATGGGTGGGTAAGTTGGAATGATGGCCGTGGGAGAAGCTTGTTGAGAAAAACATGGTGCGGGGAAGTTCGTTGGGACAAAGGGTATGGGGGAAAATGCCATGGTGAAAAAAAATGACGTGGGAAAGCGGTGTGGAAAAATGGGTGTGGGAATGACCCATCACCTATCTGTGGAAAAGTCTGTGAAAAAAATGGGTGGAAATGGCACTACTATTCGGTGAAAAAATAGTAGGCTGGACGGTGTGGGAAATGGGTGGAAAGTTGTTTGCGGTGAAAATAGGGTGGGAAGTTGTGCGAATGATGAGGTGCGAAGTAGGTTGGAGAATGGGGTAAACTGGGAAGTTGAAAAAAGGAGAGGTGAGGGTAAGTTGTATTAACATGGTGTCCGTGTGGGAAGTAGGTGAAAAAATGGGTGAGAGGGAAGTTGGTGAAAACTTAGAGGGTGGGAAATAAGGGTGGGAAATCGAGTTGATATGAAAATGGCGGGCGAAGTTGTCGCAGAAAAAATGGTGGGAAATGGTTGAAAAATGGTGATGGGAAGTTGTGAAAAATGATGAGGTAGAAGTTGTGAAAAAGATGGGTGTGGAAGTGTCGCTGGAAAAGAGGAGTTGCGAAATGCTTCTGTGAAAAAACTGTTGAAAAAAAGCGTGGGGAAATGCAGTCGTGAAAAATTGGTAGGGAAGTTGTGAAAAAATGGTGGGAGAGTTAGTTGAGAAAATGGGGTTGCGAAGTTTTCGTTGAAAAATTTGTGGGAAATGGTTGTTAAAAAAATGGTGGGGAAGGTTATGAAAAATGGGTGGGAAATGTGTGAATAAGAAAAAATGGTGGGAAGTTGTGAAATGGGTGGGAAATGTCGTTGAAAAAGGTGAGGAAGTACATGTGGGAAATGTGAAAAATGGGGGTCGGGAAGTCGTTGGGAAAATGGATGGGGAATGGTGAAAAGGTGTGGGAAGCTGTTTTTAAAATGGTGCGGGAATTGAAAAATCGGCGACAATAAAGGTGAGTTGAAACTGCCACCGTGTGTTTGATGTTAGAAAAAATGTGTGGAAGTTTTGTGAAGAAGGGTGGAATTGTGAAAATCGATTATTGTTTCCTCAATTAAATATATGTGGGAAATGTACTGGGGGGAAAATGTGCGTGGGGGGAAACCAGTTGAAAAATGGTGCGAATGTGAAAATATTTGTTGGGAAGTTGTTGAAGAAGGTTGGGAATTAGTTAGTGTGGAAAATCGGTTTACTTTCTCGATTGTTTGTAAATATGGTGGGAAAATGCGATTTTTTTTGAAAAAGGTGGAATACGTGAAGACATGTGTGGAAAGTGTAAAAAGGGGCGGTGGGGAATTGTTGAAAAATCGGGTGTATTGTAAATATGGTGGGAAATGTTTTTGAAAAAGGTAGTGGGTATACTTGGGAAACGTGAAAAAGTGTGGGAAGTTGTGGAGAAATGTCCTGTGGGGAAGGCTTGTGCTGAATACCAGGAAGGTTAATATGTGGTAGGTATCGAAAAATTGGTGTTTGAAAATCGGTTTTTTGTAAAATATGGTGGAAATGGTTTTTCTGGAGGTGGAAAGGGGGGGAAAAGCATCGCGGTAGTGGAAAAGCTCCCGCATAGGGGGAAGAGGCGGGGGAAAGTGTAGGGGCATGGAAAAAGGGGGAAAAAATGGGTTGATCGACAGGATGGGGGAAAAGGGGGAAAGGGGTGGGGAAGTGCGGGGGTGCGACGGGCGGAAAAAAAGGGGGGATAGGGCGGTGGGTGATATACATGTTTTGGAAATTTGGGGTGTTATAATTTGAATGTTTTTTTTTTTTTTTGATGTTCATCTCTATAGGACAAATTTTTTGTTTATTTTGAATACTGGTTGTTTTTGGTTTGGGATAATTATGGGTGAGATGAGTGAAAAAAAAATGTTGGATTGCTGGGGAAAAATGGTCGACAAATGATGAAGTAAAATGGGAAATGTGTTGAAAAAAAAATGTAAAAAAAAAAAAAAAGTGAACGTATAAAAAATGGTCTGGATAATAGTTGAAAAACAAAAAAATAAAATATTAAAAAGGAGCAAATGATTGTGGAGAAAAAAGAAAATAAAGTTCCGACGTTAGTTAGAAAAGAACCTGGGAGAAAAAAACGAGCAAAAAATGAGGGTTGAAACAACTGAATGAAATTGGCCAAAAAAATGGGTCCGTGTGTTTGATGAAACTTTATTCATCGCCTATCTTAGGAACTGAACGTAAATAGTAACAGTGAGATATGATCGTGAGTAGAAAAGTCTGAGAAACGAAAAAGAAATGATGAAACAATGGTGTGAGTCACTGAGGAGATTCTGAATAAAAAGAA
>NW_020870973.1:2500-55000 GCF_003789085.1 Penaeus vannamei
CTGAAATGCCGGAACTCCACAGGACCCAACATAGTTATGGCTCGCAGTAGGTTCTATGAACACATGTTGCTGAAAGAGTCGTAATAACCAATTGAACATTTGTTACAATACGATAGTGAAAGGCCACACTAGGCCAATGCCCGTTACATAGTGTGGTGGAGTTGAGCCTTGGAGTGGTGCACTGCTGCCCAACCCACACACCCACCACATACCCGATTCAGTCATCAAAAGCAGGTTATTAACAACTTCCACATACATAGAAATAGTTCTAAAACTTTAAGAGATATGTAAAGACCAAGAACATGTAACTACCAGAAGGGTTCTGATGGGTGTGTGGGTAACGGGCAGCTATGATGTGCCGCCGTCCCGATGCGGACTGACCTCACCAGCCACTGCCACCAGTTGTCATGTTGTCTTTCATTGCCACTACCCAACCTAGAAGCAGATGGTGTACCAGCAGGAGCAAGAACCACCACCATGGAGCTAGTTACAGCTAACAAGGAGAGGGGACAGTACGGTTCAGGTGTTTCTCAACTTAGTCATCAAGAATGTCAGCATAAAATTAGTGAAGCCAGATATTTGAAAAGAACTTGCTATTGAGTAAGATGGTGCCCAAGCGGTGTAAGTGGCATAGCAGAGTACCGTCCTGTCCCCCTGCTACCTGCCTGCCTTGCTGGATTGCCCTCAAGCCTCCCTGGACTCCCAACCAACTCGCCAACAGTGCCACTAGCAGAGCCTCAGGTCCTGTTCTCTTGTTCCTTCTCAACTGGAAAACATATTGTCAAGATTGGGAAAATTTCTGAAATTGGATTGACTGGAGATGGAACTCGACTACCCTAGTGAGGGATGGTGCTGGCCGTTGATCAATGATGCCTTCACTGTTAGATTCTGCTGGTTATGCCAGTGGACCAATAGGTCAGGTAGGACAGTGCTCAAGGCTCTGACTAGGCACAATAAAATTTGCCGACTCACCCCATCTACCAAGACTGAAACCCCAAGTCAGGACACATCACACTTTGTTTACTTACTTTGTAAAATGATTTGCTATAGATAGAGACTTAATTAGTATGTGAATTATCTTGCAGTAGCATCTTGTCATGCTTCTCCTAAGTGCAGTGTTCGGGACGTCAGTGGTGGACCATACGCTTCATGATACATAAGTGTTGGAAGACAAATTCAAACTCCCCCCAAACCTTCATATCAAGGCTTTTCTTGTGGACTGTGGCAAGGCATATTTGTTGGGGCATTTGGAGGGAGCACGACAGGAACACATGCAAGGTTGATTGACACAGCTTTAATAGTAACAGAATAGGAAGAAATGGGAGTTTACATACATCTATAATTGATACCGATAGTTTTTTTGTGAAAAGATTTATGTAACTAATCATGATGTTATTTATATGAATGATCACTTTCTACATAAAACTTGAAAAAATGTTTGGTACTGTGTTGGCCAGGTGTATTGAGATGGTAATAATGTGTGATCCCCAGAACCAGGCCTGGTCACTCATCCTCACCACCATGTTTCTGTTCCACCTGTATATACAATCAGTCCTTTGGGATTTCAGCCCAAACATTTCTTTTTGCTGATTTTTCATGAGCATCCTAGACTGGTCTGCAGTCTTATGTGTGTGTGTGCTTATTTCTTCTGTTTTTCCCAAGGTATCACGTTATCTGTACTTCATGATTTTTGTTGGATAAAGGATGTGTAGTTGATAGGTTTGTGTATTAGAGTACTCAGCAGCATTATTTTTTTTATACCAAGTGTGTAGCAGTAAGGAGGGCTAAGGTAAGCTGTAGTGCAGACCAATCTAAGGGTTGCACAGTGGCTGTGGCTTGTGTCGTGGTGGCCCAGTGCTGGCTGACACCGTCCACGTCTGTCTCTGCCAGGGATGCTCACCTTTTATTGATTATGATATTTTAGCTAAAAATTGTTTCATTTGAATTTTTTATCATGATTGATATCTTGGTGTTGTGTGTATTTTTGCCTGTTTCCCTCCATTGTTGTTAATAGTACAGCAAATGATATCAGGCAGATGTAGGGCAAGAAATTATTTTTCTTAAAACTTTGTGACCATTTGTAATTTTCCATAGGAATAATTGTCTGTTATTGAAATTACATTTTGTAATTTTCTGAGGATAAATTGTCTATTTCTAAAGCTACAAAATATACGAGTGCTTATATATAGAATAATATATATAACCAGATGGAACTTGAAAAGATTAGGTGGCATTTGGTATGGAAAGAGGCAGATATGGCCATTAGCCAGCAACTGTGTCCAGGCCAGGCTTGTAGGCGCCCTTCTACCAAGCACACCTGCACGGGTGGCGTGAGCTTGGTGTAGCAACTTTCATGACTTAAGGCAAAATTTATTATCAGTTTTCGGTGTGCTATATGTAATGGAATTTTCTATACTGAAAATTTGTAGAAAAAAAAGTGGTTTGGACGTTTATTGGCAGATTGTGGGATTATAGAGAGGTGTGGAGTGTAAACCCAGCTCGGAATATGCTATTCTTATGATAATTTGGTGTCCCTACGAGTTCACATACTACAGTAGATCAGGAGTATGCTGAGGATGGGAGATGATGACTACATGTTGAATTAACACCTTCATTGTAGTAAAGATGTGGATGTGGGGTTACAGTAGTTTCGTGGGAGCCTGATCAGTCCAAGGGTGTCTACCAAGTGTAGGACAAGTGGGAACTTCAAGTTATCCAGCAGACAAGCATTTCCGCACGTATTTGTGTGTCCATGTCTGTTGCTCCATGTTGACCATCCCCGAGTAGGATACTTCAATCTGTGTTACCAAACAGTGATGAATAGAAGCCTTCATTGTTTGTGTTTTCAAGCCAATTCACTGCCATTTTTTGTCGTATCATGGTGATGGAATTGAAGAAGTATAAACAGTCCAGCAGTCCAGGGTGTTGGCTCATTGAGTTAGAATTTTCTTTCTTTTCATTTCTTTTTAGCTTATTTATTTTTATTAATATAATTACTTATCTTTATTTTCAATTATGTTATCAGAGAATTTGTTCACATTTTTATCATTACTAATACTTTTTTTTGTTTTTTGTTTTTGTTTTATACTTTTGATTTTGGGGACTTTTTGCCCAGTTTTGATGGGATTTGATGAAATCTGTTGCTTGATGTGCCTGGTTTAAGCCAAGAAATTGAGGTAATTTGGTTTGTTTCAATAAAAAAAGCATTTAATATCTTTTGTTTAGCAGCAGCTATTATCTCTCTAAGGAATATCAATTTAGCTTTTATTTGTCCTTCAGCAATTGTACATTGATTCTGAATTGCTTCAAGTCTTGCTGTGTTGTAATTACTGACCTAATGGATATGTATTATTAGTCTCACATGAATCCCATCTTTTTGGCAAGAAATAATAAAAAGACGATCAAAAGTGGATCCTTGTTCTTGTACTATTATCTTGTCCTCTCGTTTGGTTAAAGCTGCGGCAAAATGTTCGCCTTGTTATTCTGTAAAATTTGTTGCCATATAGATTTTCCCCTTAAAAATTGTTTTGGAGAAAATGTACATACTCTGTTTTGATTTGATCAAAATCACCTTGCTGTAATGGAAGTATTGATAAGTTGTTAATTGGAAAAAGAAATTTAAGTTCTCTAAGGAAAGTAATTATATGAATTGCAATAAATGGAAGCAGTTGCAGTACTATAGTAGCCAAGTTTTATTAGAACAAGGAGCACAAAGGTAATGTTTCATATTAAACACATACTTTTAAGCACCCAAAACACAGCTGTAAGAAGTGTGCAAATGTGTTTACATGATGCACCTGACATAATTCCCATGAAGCACCTTACATACAAGACATCCATCATGCCACTCGCCATGCATGCACATATCACACATCATGTTTAACAGACGCAGACATACGTACACAAACATGCACAAATAATGCCTTCCATTATGCTGTTGGAGCATGTGCAAATGCAACATCAGTATGCATACATACAAAAATGCACTTCCACTCCCACATATAAAAAAGAAAAAAAAGAAAAAAAAAAAAAAAAAAAAAAAAAAGAAAAAGAAAAAAAAAAATACATGCACTCGCACTTGCTGTGGCACACAGTTGCAATCATACACACACACACTCAGATACACTCTTTACCTATGTATAATGCCAATTTACACACTATTTTTACTATTTTCTTTGGTAGTTGCAGATCCTTGCTAATTTTTCAACTTGTAGCTCATGGTGGGCACACTGGATGACACCCTTTAGACGAGGGTGGAAACAGACTCAACAGGGTGTGTGGATTGTGATACCACTATTTTTTCACTTTTTTTAATTATTATTATCATTTTTTATCTACAGAGGTCAAACATTGACACATATGAGTGGTCTTCTTCACAGAAGAGGTTGTTGGAAGTTATGTACCAAACAACAATTGGTGCTCTGTTTGTCAGTCAGGACTTGGCAATACATAGGCTTTGATTGTAGTAGCTGGTTTTGATTACCCTACAGATGCTTCTGATTTCTGGTTTTATAGGTAAAGAGTGACTGACAAGAGAGATCAGTAAGAGGAAATGTGAGCAAACACCAACTGTCACTCCATGATCAGTTTACCAAAAATCTTGCAAGTCTGTAGTCATTGTGAGGGCTATTAAAAGACTTGGAAATGCCACTGATAAATGAATTAAACAGATCAAAGAAAAAAATAAAAGTAAAATTGAAATCTTGTGGGTTCGATTTTCCTTCAAATACAAAATGAATTATTACTTCATGTGATGTTATTAATGCTTATAAAGTGCATGTGAAATATGTTTAATAATAGCTATTTTGGATTTCTTTATGCAGTAAAAATGAAATAAAATGAAAATAATTCTGTAAACAACTTTTACATTACTGAAAAATAACAAGACTCCTTAAATAAAGCAGAATGTCTCTTTACATCTAGTTCTATATGTCTTGTCCATATTTAATGAAGCTGAAAGTATAGGTGATATTTACTGAAATAGATGCATATCATGAGATGGTTAACAAGGAAGACAGGGATTACTTATAAAAGAATTTGCAATGTCCTGTATTGACTAGTTTTAAATATACCACACTAGTAGCAAAATATACAATCAAGGCCAAAGAAAACTACAGTTTTTAAAAGTTTTTTCAGGCGATAAAGTAATACTGGTGTTTAGTTCAACTTTGTATTCCTTCAGGTTAGTACTAAATGTAGAAACATCAATTTTCTCACTCTATTTACTATACTCTTTCACTGACAGTATTGCAAAGAAAACTAACCACAGATTATGAAGGAGAAAATCCAGTCATTAGGAAACTAGGATAAAAAAAAGCAAATGAAACAATGACTAATTTCTATTGATTACATCTTTATCCCTCCCTAGCAATATCCTCGACTAAACAGCTTGCAGTATCCAATATTTTATACTGGTTTAACTCAAAAATATAGGAGACTAAATTATTCATGCATATTAGTCATAGAAGAGATATTCTTATGAAGAGGGTAAGCAACGAATAAGCGAGGACTGCATCTTCTAAAATTCAAATGTAATAATTAAGGATGGTTTTGTGTGAATTAGATTGGCATATATTAGAGGTAACAACAATATACTGACTTTTTTCTTTTAATTTTCTTATTATTTGGGTAGAGGTACCAATTATCAGTGCACAAAAAATGGGGTGTAATTTATGCGTTACTCCTAGTAATTCACATCACAGACTGAAATGCTCATGTTTATTATGTTTGCAAATGGCTCTTGTTCTGTGACAAATACAGATGGAAGGAATTCATGATTTTTAGAGGCATATTCTTTGCAGATATTCAAGTGTTTTCCCAAATATCAAAAACGACGCTTGATCTAATCTGTAGTAATTGTTTTCCTTTGTATTCAAAAAGTAAAATATAAAAGCTTCTTTTAAAATATATTGAAAAAGTTCTTGTTTTTTGGTTTTGGAAATAGTTAAACTAAAACATGTATTGTCATGCAGCACTATCAGCACTGCTACTTGTATATTTTGTTGCCACTCTTAGCCATAAATCGTAATTGATGACCAAACAAGCCACCCAGAAGAAAATGCCTGTATCTGTCAACATGAACAAATAATTATAGCCAGGTTCTGTTGGGTTAGGAAAAAAATATTAATTTGCCCATAATTGCTTTTTAAAGAAAAGACTGATACATCACCTACATTTGTATACTTTGCCTTTATTAATGTTGAAGGATTTACTTTTACCTATTTTTTCCTGGATGTGTTGATTTTCTTGACCTTGACTCAGACCAGGAATTTGTAGCAGTGCTGTAGAGCAGTGATTCAGTGATTCCAAATCAAGCTTGGACCATTGTAAGACAGACCATGGCAACCGATAGGTCTTTGCTAATCAGCTTCATCAAATGATGTAGCAATTACATTTTTCTTACATAAATACCTAGTAGTAAATCTACACATTACATCTGACACTCCTGACTATAGTTCTTTTCCTGCACTACATAACCCATCTTTTGACCCTGACATTATCGCTACATTGGCATACTTGATAATCAGGGTTACATATCCTCTACACAAAGAAGCTCTTGGCTGTACATCCTCTCCACTTACCAGCCATGATTGCATACTGCCAGCTGCTAAATCTAACAGCTCCAGCTACACACTTCACACTCCTGGTTGCATGTCACCTTGTAAGAAAGGATTACTTCAATCTAAGTAATTGCTTAAATACTTATGCTAAGTTCAAACAGTTTACAATTGCAATGCCGTTTGTACTGTAGAAATTTATGTAGTTCATGCTAAATGAAACATGCATGGCAACCTCTGACAAGATTATAAAATAGCCTGGACACAGAGTATTAAAGAAAATATATTGATAGTACTTTTAAAGTAGAATGATTTTCAGTGGGATATTTTGATTTTATTGAATGAATTTGAAAAAAGAAAGGAAGGAAAGAAAGAAAGAATAAAAACACTGGTCATAGTGCCTGATCATGTGCCAATAAATATGCACTCCCTTCCCACTTTTCCATATGCCTAATACCAACTTCGATCTTGAAGCTTTCCCCAGGCACCCATACCAAAATGAATTACTGTTTCCCTCTAGAAATCTTACTTTTATGTAAAGATTCCTGAAAATATACCTTTTTTGTTATTAATTTCACTCTTGTATGGTAGTTGTATCTAAAACCATTTTTGCATTTTTATAAGAACATTACATAAATGTTAAGGGTGATAATAACGCCAGGTTTATTATTTTCACGTGTTTTCTTTTTGATATGAAAGCTTTTAATATCAGTTGAATACCAACTGAAACACTGCATCTAAATTGGTATCTCTACCCTATAAAGATATGAAAATAATATGCAATACTTTCTGTTCTAACATGGAATGTACTTGTAAGTATTCGTTTAATCATTTTAGCTTTTGATTTTCTGGATAATGGTCACCAATTCTCTACTTTAACTTCAACTTTCGATACTCTTAAAAATTCTTCATAGCAAAATCACTGTTTAGTAGATTAGTTTACCTTCCAGAAAGATTTATTAATTCACTCAATATATGTATTTACTTATCTTAGACTTTATTATCATTATTATTACTACAACTTTACTAACAACAAATATGCTGCAGTGTTTTCCATCAATTTAGAAATATAATTATGGCATATGACACAGATAGTTTCCATTTATTTTTCAATATTATAAGAAGCATATTTTCTTTTCATTTCTGCCTTCTATGTGTATATATTTTTTGTTTTTCTATTTCCAGAAAGGTTAATACTCACTTAAGGTCCATTTCTTAGTCTCTTGGTAGCCCTCAGTAACTTGGTGTTATTTAAAATGAGCAATCTTGTACTCACTGCCATTTCATTAAAACTGTGCTGTTTCCTTAGAACATTTCCCTTTATAAACTTAGGATCATCGACTGTTTCATACATTGAAATCTCTGTGTATCTAGATTAACTTTCCTACCATTCCCAGTGCCCTTCCTTTATTAATGTTTTGTCTCTCCTTAAAGGTTGTAACCATGCTGAGGGAGTGTCTTTGTTACTCTCTACTTAAAACTTTGAAAACAGGCAAGACTGTACATCTTTTAGTAATTTTTACAGTATGTTAAGACTTTACAGTTGCATAAACTAAGATTTTACTTTTAAGAACTAAGGAATGTATAACTTTGTATGTTTATAAATCATAATAAAATGCCTATTTTCATACAAATGTTGTCAGATATTTTCTTGTCAGGTGGATAAATATCACAGACAGAAGGCATTGGCACTGGGAATAGGTAAGAGATCTAGTGAATGAGTTTATATTTTATTTCATTTATGAAGTTCAAATATTTCCTTTCAGTATAAAATTTTGTCCTTAATAATGCCAAAATGCCATGGAAATTACCATTTAATTTGCTTGATTTTTTTTCATAGCTAACCAAAAATGTTTGAAATCTTTCACTTTAGCCTATTAAATGTAACAGCTTTTGTAATGCCTTGGAAAATATTATTTCAACCATGAAAAATTTGAAGAATATTTGCTTCTTATTCCTGTTCAAACTGCCTCATATTGCAAATGTTTGAGAAGACAATGAAGATAAACAGACTACTTTCACATGCATTGTTAATTAAGAACACATTCTTTTGCTTCTCAAGAGCTTGATCTTCACCCATGAAGTGAAATCAGAAATTATATTGCTTTCTTCAGCAACCTGTGCATATTCTACACTAACATCTTTCTACATACATGGTTTAGTACAGTCACTACTATAATCCAGTGCCAATGTAGTCATCATCAAACATCATGTGCTGAAGTTTCTTTCTTCTTTATTTATGGGCTTCGTTTTATAACGGTGCACCATATTCACTTTCTCCTGTATCAAGGAGATTTTGTTCAGTCTTTTGTTGTGTGAAGTGTCTAACTAAAACAGTCGTGTTCTCATTAATCTTACTTTAGTACAAAACGTTGATTAATCACTATCCCAATTGTGTTTATCATATATTGTACATTCCAATGCTTTATGTAAATTTAAATAAGGCATTATAAACCTTCCCTTATTTATAAAATTCACATTATAGATTAACAACCTAATCACCCCTCCAAAATATTACTATATAGTTTGTCAGCACTCATACTTTCCATTTGCACAGATGAAACTGCTATCATCACAGTTTACTATATAGGAAAGAAGAAAAGAAAGAAAAGGGGAGAAAATATAATTAAGAATCTGGATTGGTCTTTGTACAAATCAGTTTTCTGCATGCCAACAGAAACCCAGAGAATGACTTTTATCCTGACATGGATACAGTATTATTCTTGTAAACATATTTTATAGTTTCCAGTAATGCAAATACATCTGTTCAGCATTATCACACGTGTCCCCTTCCTTTACTTTTATTAGATAAAGTAATTATTACAAGGAATAAAAATAGATCCATACTCCTAAGTATCACAAGGAATCTAGTAAGAACCAAGAAATATTTAAAGATGGATTAACAAAAAAATATTTATATGACATTTTTACAAGCTTACTCATATTCATTGCCCTTATTTATTTTTATATCCTCTATACTATGAGAGTTTTTTTTATGGTAAGTCTTCTTGTTGGCTATCAAAGTCATCACATTTAATTTTTTCATGATTGTGATTTCATTTTAGTGCAATAAATTGCATACTACTTATTCACAGCATGATTTGTTTATGTTAATTAGAGCTAAACTTTTTTTAAATGTTGTGATACACTGTCCACAGACAAAAAATATTTCCCCCTTGAGAAGCTGTACATGAAACTTTTGAGATACACAAAATAAAATTGTGATAAAAAACATCTCAACATATAAGATAAAACAAATCAAATACTCCTAATCAACTTAATGTAACATTAATTACAAAAATATGATGTATCAAGCTTCACAGAAAATTTAGGTCAACAGTATGATTATGCTTCTGAAAATGATTTGCCACATTTTTTTTCTTCAATAATTGGCTTCAAGAACAAAGAAAATGTAAATTGGAAATTAACGTTTGAATGCAATGTCTGTGTAATCTAGGACAGATAACAGATCTTCCAGAAAAGAAGATATCAGTATCCTCATTGAAAGTATATTAGCATTAATATTTCTCTCAATTGAAAGTTTTATGGTATTCTGTATATCATCAATCCATTGACTGAATTTTAAACTTCATCCTCAAGCACATGTAAATATCTATAAAACTTTAATAACTTTAACAAATTATTTTGTCACGTAAAAAATGAGATACAACTGGTAAATTATTGTTGACTTCTTCCATGTAATATATTACAGATCCCTTCACATGAGAAACTTACAAAGCTAAATATATTCTTGTTTGTATAAGTATGTAAAAACTGCAGAAATGAAACATTGTACTTGAAAATTAATTCCATAAAACACAAAACACCATAGAGTGGGTAATTTCAGTTACATCATGTTTTGTCTTTACAATATGCTTAAATTAATTCATTAAAACAATAATGCTCAGTGATAAAATTTCTAATATCATTGTTTATCAACATAACTCCTTTACACCAATGGAAAATAATCAATAATACTACAATATATATTAGTTTATAAAATGTTCTTCATGCTTTGCATTATGGCTGGTTACTGGGAGGTTGTACTAATAGGCAATATGATTACCATTAGAAAATCATACCGCTATTCTAAAAATGAGCAATACACTTCTTTACACTCTGGTTCAATCTCCATACATGGTTTGTAAATAGGGGCTTTGTCTTCCTGAATTCCATCTGACTACTGATATTCTTTAGATGGACAGACATGTAACCTAGTCCTTTCATTAGTTGTTTATTTTCCATGTCATCATTGTGATTTATCCTACAAATAAGACTTGAAAATATAAGATGCCTCAAGGCCAATACAATCATTTGGGTAACCTTCACGGCTGTATACTTAAAAGAAAATGTGGACTATATAAATAGCCTTTACACCACATCGGTATGCTAAAACACTGTTGCGATTCCATGTGCCATACATAAATGTTGGAATTACACTCGTGTGACCTAACATTTTCCATGGCTGGTAAAGGTTCCACAATTGGAACAAAATTATGACAAAGGCAATTCACAAATTGTAAATATAAATACAAAGGAAAATCCATAGTATATCTCATTTTATATGACAAATCAAACAGGGATTAATCATCAAAATCAGCAGAAATTGTGTATGCACTTAGCAACTTTCATATTGCTTTTTCCTTCATCTGTTGACTTTGGCTTTAAACTCCTTACTTTGATTATTTGGAAATAATTTTATAAATCTATACTAAACACAACTGAAATAATACATGAGTTTGCAATTTCATATTCAATGATGCATATATAATATTAAAATCGCTCTTATTTTATATGAATTATACAATAATCTTCAGATCACACAAACACTTGGTACACAGGATACGAATCTATCTAGATACTACCCCTTTCAAATGGCTCATATAGCATTTTTGGTGGCCTTCAGATGCTCAGAGCAGGTGTACATAATAAAGTCAAATCTGTTTCATTTTAAAAATATTACCCATCCTAAATAAATGGAGGATAGAGTCATACCAGTGTTGCACTGGGTTTCATTGTCAATGGAAGTAACGGTTTAACTCAATACATTCTACAAGAAAAAAAGAATTATACCCGTTGTTGCTGGGGGGGGGGGGGGTCTTAGGAGACGGACCCCAAATTTTGGGAACCTCCCTTACCTTGGACCTCATTACTCATCAACCAAGTCTGTATAGGTCTTCTCCAACCCCATTCTGTCTACTTCATGAGATGTAAAAGCTGTGCTGATAGAATAAAAGGTTGGCTTTGGGCCATTCCTGAATGGCTTCAGGGAGCCATGGGCACAGTATTTTCTTTAGTGATCTATGCCTAACCCCACATAAGGGCCCTGAGGGGTTAATAATTTTAATTCCCCACATAATCAAAGTTTACCATGACCAGTAATGATTTTGTACTTTTGTTAGGGGCATAGAGGTTTACCCCTTTATCAACGGGATAGATCCAACTCGCCCTTCCAGAGGGCCAACTCACCCCCACTTTCTAGCCTTTTCCCAGCAAAGTAAATTACCCATAGTGTGAAGCCTTGGTTTTTGGTTTGGTTTGGTTAGGTTGGCTGTGTTGGGTTGGTTAGGTTAGGTTTGGTTTGTAGGGTTAGGTTGGTTAGGATGGTCAAGTTGAGTTAGGTTAGGTTAGGTTCAGATAGGT
Source organism: Penaeus vannamei (assembly GCF_003789085.1). Lineage (NCBI taxonomy): Eukaryota > Metazoa > Arthropoda > Malacostraca > Decapoda > Penaeidae > Penaeus > Penaeus vannamei. Next base: position 14,701 of record NW_020870973.1, read on the forward strand.
TATGTTATGCCTAAAATACTCCGGTGGTGTCCACTGGTCATTTATTCACCTCTTATTGGTCCGGTATAGTCTGATATGGTTCGATAGGTTCCGGTATACATACCGGTATTGTATAAAATAAGGCTCACTGTAAAAAGTGGGATGAGTTAGTAAAAGGGTTGGGCGAGTTGGACTATATCCTTTATCAACTAACCGCAATGACATTAACTTTTTTGATACACTGACCCTTGGCTCTCCTTTGATCACTACTCCACTCCATCTCCTCATCCTCCACAGCCTTTTCATTTTCCTCCCTCATTATTATTCTCCTCTTCCTTCTGTCCTCACCCTTCATTTACTTCCACATCAACAGATCTTTTGAGTACTATTTTTAGCCCAGCTCTGTGGGATCGATTTTTTGCGATTCCCCACAGCCCCTTACTCTGATAATACCCTCCTATTCCAACAATGTCTCCAGAAACAAATATGCTAAGTTTACTTCCACAGCCATTCCTAACGTTCACGTCTGGTCAGTTACACCTTAGTTCCAAGCTCCTGTGTTATCTACCCTGGCAGACCTCATTCTTCCCTAATACTTATCCTGGAAGTGTTTCCATCTCCTCAGCTTACTGTTGTCTACGACAAGGAAAACGACCTACTTACCTGCATAGTTGACTATGATGCAGTGTCAGTACAGTGCTATACAATTCTCACCACTGGTGGGTGAAAGTTCTACACCAATATTGCCCAAATTACCTTCTGTAGAGATGACATCTCCCACAAGTTTATATTGGTGGAGAGTCCTGCATTATCCGATCATATCAACCCCTCCCCCGTCAGTCAGAAATGTTTGCGTTTTGGCCACCAAAACGGCCTGACAGGAAACAATCCACCGAGGTTTTTCTTTTCGCCGTGGATATTGTTCCGCACCGGATTTTATAACATTTTGGCTATTCGTCGGCATTCACTCGCGTTGCGCACTGTCAATAATTCTGTCTTGTCATTTCATGCAATATTCATAGTCGGATCGAGACTCTGCTGGGATATTTTTCCGGCGTTTTTTGTCGAAGCCTGCACTGAAGAGCTATTTTTCCGGCAGGGGCGCACATCATCAAAATTTTTAATTATTCTTAGGACCGAGTGGACATACATGCTAAGTTTGCTACAGTTTGACATTTCTGTGATTTTCATCCCTATTCTGTGATTTTATCGTGCCTATAAACGATAGGACCGCACCCGTCAGAGACGAAGTCCCCGACTCCCGCCAACAAGTTGGGGGATCCCTGGGGAATCGGGGGTTGGGGGGGGGTGATTTCGTTCATACCATGCATTTTAAAAAGCAAAAGAATGTGGGAAATTGAAAATCCGAGCCAAGGATAGCATTTCAGATGATAAAGAAAGTGAAAAATGTAGGAACCCGAGAGAAGATTCGGCCACGGATGATTCGACATGGTGATGCGCGAACGAACGAGCGAGTGAACCGCATCTTGAACGCACGAACTACCAGTAGGATTGCCGTATGAACCAAAAATCCCTCCTAACGCGGGGGCTATGCCCCCGCACTCCCTCCCGATTGCCGTATTTCCCTATCGGAGGCTTCGCCCCCGGACCCCTTCCCAATTGTCGTATTTCCCGATGCAGGCAAACACTTCGTAGAAGTACTTCAACTCTGCTTTTACTTTCTTATCCGGTGTACGCTTCAAAGCTGCAGCAACAGTCCTTGAATCTTGGAAATAAAACTGTGTGAAAGTGCTCTCTTGAAATTTGGTCAAGCTGTCCTTCACATCAGCAAAACTTTGAGGTAATCCATAATCGATGATCGACCCTTAGCCTTGAACAATGAACACAAAAACAGCGCCAAAGTTTGTATGCAAGGCTAATGCGCGAGTGTGTTTGCGCGCAAATAGTGCGCATGTATGCCGACGAATAGCCAAACTGTTATAAAGTCCGGTGCCGGAACAATATCCACGGCGTTTTCTCTTTTACCCCCTACTCCTCCCCCTTCCCCCCATCATGTTTCTATATATCTCCCAGTATCTCTTCCTACTCCTTACGTTCCCTTTTCTGCCCCCCTCACTCCCAGTCAAATTCTCCAGACAATCCAATCTCTACGTCCCTGGTACATGCCCCTCTTCTTCCTCGTTCTACTCATCGCATCAGACAATTTAAACGTATATCCCCTCTGTTCCTCAAACGTGTCCCCTGCTCTCCCCCTCATAACCTCCCCAACCAACTCCATTTCAAAAACTCTAATCATGATCCAAAGTAACATACATATCCCTCACCCACCCTCCAATCTCTGTTCCATTCCCTCTACACCTCAAGTGACTGCCGACATCGATCCTCCTCCAACTCCTGTTTCCCCAACACCTATTCCTTCCAATCCCAACACCCCCACCGATCTGCATCGCCCCCTTCCACTCCTTCATGGATGCATATGTGACTGCATTTGACACAATACTCTTCCCTGGATCCTTCCTCTCCTGACAGTTCTCCTGATAATGTTCTTAGATTTATTTGCCCTGAACCACCCCTCCTCTTCCCCTTTTGCTAATCCCAGCCATATCCCTTGGGCATCCTTGCACAATCCCACTTTTCCCTTCCACAACTTAAATCTAATTACCCTTTTGCTAATACCTTAACCCAGTTACTCAACCTATCTACCCTAACCCTGCTTTACCCCTTTCAATACCATACTCTCCTAAACCGACATGTGGCACATTTAATTATCAACTAACATCTTTACCCTTTTCATTACTACACCTTTCTATAGTGTTATATGATCTATGGTATCTAGCACCTTTATCTTGCTTTATAACCATTAGCCATTAACCATACATGGATATGTTATGACTATGAAGATAAATGTTTAGATAAACTGGAAATTCATTCAAATGCTACTTGTTGCGACATGTGGCAATCGTAATTTGCGGCTTGGAAATGGCCAAAATGATTAGTTAAAATGGATTGCTCACTGAAAGTTTAAACTGCATACAGCCATATGTATTTTTATCAACACAAATATTTTTGCATTTTAAATAATATGCTAGAAAGAATTTAGTAATTCGGAGCTGCCTTCATTAGCCTTTAAGCTCACCGTAAATAAATTAATATTCAGGAGTAGACAGTCATAAAGGCAAAAATGAAAATTCTTTGTAATTAAAGCCATGCTTTATACAAAAATGGAAAATAATTTTATTTAGTTTCACAAAGTTGGAATATTTCGGGCACTCCTCTGCGACAGTACGTCTTATTAGAAAACTTACGTTTCTTACATAAAAAAATAATGTGATATCTAAAGTATATGCCATGATATTGGTATATTTGTCATGCAGTTTCTGTATGCAATTGATCATAAACGAAACTGATTTAAACGAAATAGATTCGTAAGTGCCACTTACTACCTACAGTGTTTCCTTATATAACACTGCAATACTAGCCAATCATAAACCACATTCGCATCAAACGCGGGTTTTAAAAAATCCATAGCAAACCATTTTACAACTTACCGTACTTATATCATGTCAATTTTAGCAAAATAAACCTGCATGACAGTAGATACAACCAGCCGACTTTTCCCGTGAGTTTTTATCTATTCTATCACACCAATTTGGGGCGGTAAGAAATAGCCACCCTAGCGCATCACCAGGAGCCTTTTCGAATACATGTGCCTCAATGGATATGTCCACCACTTACTCTAGGATACGACAAGACAAGATTTGACTCGCCATTAAACTTTTAGACCCAATGCAAGGCGCCCATCATTGATCGGTAGAATAGGCACATTAAATCGTCGGTCAGGTAAAAATATATAAATAAAGAATAATGAATCAACAAAATATGTTGAAGAATGGTTTTACCTGGCCACTGACGACACTGTTGATGATAGTAATTGATGATGATTATGTAATATTGGTATCAACAACAAAAGTAATAACAACAACAGTAATGCTACAAATAATGATGAAACGAATAGTAAAAATGATGCAAATGTTGATAAACTAATGATAATGATCATAATAAATGTAATCGTAATAGTAATCAAAACTATTATAATAATCGTAATAAACATAACCGTAAATATCATAATGGTAATAATAATCATAATCATCTTAATAATGTTAATAATAATAATAACCACAATAATAATGATAATAACGATTGCTAATGATATTATCGTTATTGTTAATATTATTATTAACATCACATTATAATTCTTACAATGAAAATGATTATCGAAATTTGCATTTGTCCATTTCATTCACTGTATAGATTTCACAAACACAAAGGCAATGTTTTCGATTTTTTCATTTAAATTTTTATTTTACCTCATATTCATGGAAAGTGATGTTCCATTTTGCTGGGCAATTGAACCCAGTCAAAAACGTTTTTCGAAACCATGCATTAAATATATGGATCCATAGGCGTTTTTTCCATGGGTTACGGGAAACGCGACACCTCTTGCGCGACAGGAATCGAGCAGACGGTTAACTTTAACAGAGTTGCCAGATGCATTCCCCCTACTTCGGATATTTCATGCATATTCATACTTATATTGGATATCTATAACACCGCACTACCCACCATAAGATATCAAAAGCTATCTTGGATATCATATTCCAAAATACTGTGTACCTGTCAGAAAATAACCAACACAGTAAAATGGGAAGCCGTCAACCGCGATCATTCCCATTACGTCACAGAAATGGGAAGGAGCTTAGAGGCCTGTCTCGCCTCCGATCACGAGACAGCTTTTGGTGTCGCGTCGCGTCTCGCGAAACCATAATTGCCACCGGAGAAGGCCTCAAAAGCAATTTGTAAATAAATAAGAAAGTACAGCATAATCTGATCATAAAAATCATTAGGAGACAGAAAAGACCGTCTAAAATTGAGATTTCGCATCAACACATTGATGAGCCATTTCAGTAATTTAAAGAGGAATATGAGGCATCTTTTCCTGCGGTTACAGGAAACGCGACAGGAATCGAGCAAGCTGTAAACATTTATCAAGTTGCCAGATACATTCCTCCTACTTCGGATATTTCATGCATATACGTACTTATACATGTTGATATCAATAGTCATCTTGGATATTCCAAAATACTGTGTATCTGTCGGAAAAACAACCAGTACAGTAAAATATCAAGCTGTCAACTGTGGCCATTCCCATTACGTCACAGAAATGGGCGGAGTTTAGAGACCTGTCTCGCCTCCGATCACGACAGCTTTTGGTGTCGTGTCGCGTCGCGAGACACCCTAATTGCCACTGGAAAAGATGTCTATGGTAGGGATTTTTTTCCAAGGATTTTTTCCTTGACATTCAAAATCATGTATGAAAAATGTATACAAATCTGTTGATTATTCTTAAAATATATGTATTTCTATTCAAATTATTAAACTGGCTACAAACCCAAGGTAAATATAAGACAGGTAGCACCACTTCTATTTAGCATATTTAACTCAAAAAGGATCCCCCCCCCTAGAGTATTCTAACAGCTATTTCGTTCTCATAAAAAAGAGTGATTATTTTTGTTTACTTCTGGTAATAATATCAGTAAATCATAAAAAATAATGATATAACTAGCTATATCTGATATCTCATGGTGTAACCTTATTGGCTAAATGCAGTGACATTAAATCCGCCACTTTTTCACTCAACTTAATGCGCCTAATTTTATAACTAGCTATATCTGATATCTCATGGTGTAACCTTATTGGCGAATATTGACATTAAATCCGCCACTTTTTCACTCAATGCGCCTGAAATTTTATAGTAAGTGTTCTTTACAGTATATTTTCTTTTAAAATAATTTAGTAAGGACGTTAGTTAAAATAATTCAATGAAAAAAAAAGCAAAAAAGCAGGGCTTATATCAGCAACTGTCAACTTGAGTGTTACTGCTTATCTTAAAGTACCTTAGGAAACCCATGACTTCTGCTATACACATTGTGCTTGGAGCAAGGAAAATTCCTTGTACTAAGCAATATAGGCCTAAATATATTGTGTGACTCTGGGAATTGCTGAAATTGTCATTTAGCATCGATTCACTACATACATATTTAATTACTGTGGCACAATTTACTATTGTATATGCAATGTTCTGTCTTGCTGGACAACTAAACCTAGTCAAACACGTAATGACTACGGTTAAACTGCGCTCTTCCCCTACAAATAACACTGTCCATGCCTCTGACACTGTGTAATGTGGTACTCTCCCATCTTGAGTTCGGTGGTCTACGGATTTGTGGCGTCCTTGCTGTTTAGCTAACTAACCACAGTGCAAAATAAAAACCAATACTTCTCTCTACTGGCGTTTGTATGAAGTAGCTACAAAAAACAATATTTGGGAATACTCTTACTTTGTATCAGTTCGGCGGTTCTCCTAACCTTTTATTCGACTTTAATTTCAATAGATATCTCAATAAACCTACTTTACTTTAGTTTCTTATGCTGCATACTTTTTTGGCTTAACTTTGGTGATTACCTGATAGCTCATCCGCGATACGTAAGAATTTACAGTATAGATAATCACTTACATTAATTACTTCATAATCAATGTTTAGAAAAATTACGTTAACTTAAAGTGGCTTCAGTAGGATTTTGGTGAAGATAATGATAATAATAACAGCATTAATAATGATTATGATAACAATAGCAACAGAAAATAATAACATTAACTAATCCATTAATTTCACAGATGAGCACATAGGGCACATGTACAGACGAGAAATGTATTTTCATGCAGACTCCCAAGATTCAGTCTGAGTCGCCAATGCGTCATTTATAATTATTTACTGCTACATCTGCAGGTCTCGATGACGCCGAGAAATTTTAAGAGATGTAACCTCCAATTCATTTTGAAACGAGCTTATATCGTATAATGGAAATTTACAGCTTATCTAAAGCTATTGGAATATGAAGATAGATTGTTTATAAAGAACCAATAATTACTTAAGGCCAACAAAGAATCACGTGAAAGTAGCGATAACAAAGTCAGTAATACCAGAATCACTACACTTAAGGCATCTTTTCCAGAAGTTACTGGAAATGCGACGCCTCTTGCGCGACAGGAATCGAACAGACGGTTAACTTTAATCGAATTGCCAGATGCATTCCTCCTACTTCGGATATTTCATCATATTCGTACTTATATTGGATATCGATAACACTACACTACCCATCATAAGATATAAAATGCCATCTTGGATATCATATTCCAAAATACTGTGTACCTGTCGGAAAATAACCAGTACAGTAAAAGAGCAAGCTGTCAACCCAAATCATTCAACTCAGGGCGGAGCTTAGAGGCCTGTCTCGCCTCCGATCACGAAACAGCTTTTGGTGTAGCGTCGCGTCTCGCGACACCCTAGTTTCCACCGGAAAAGATGCCTTTAGTTTTCTTGAAATTTATTTTCGCTACTGTTGAAATACTATCCGCAGACTTAATATAAACCAAAAAAATTACAACTAATGTAAGGAGGCCTACATGTTTTAATACTATTCGATTTAAATTCCATAGCTCTTTAAAAAGAATCGTGTGAAGTGAAAAAGAAATGCAAGGTTTACAAATGCACTGTATAGTGTCAAATACATCTTAGGTGTATTAGCCAAATTTTACTCCTAACACCGAAGTCATTTATTTGTGCATGGAATTGGGATTTGTTGACTTCTAAGAAAAAAAATTCCACACACACAATGTCGTTTTCTATAACTTAAAATGTTATTCTCGAGAGAATTTCATTTTTTTTCTTCACAATCAGGCTTTTGTTTATTAGTCCCTAAAATCTTACCATTTGAATTATATTTTATTTTATTTTTATTATTATTTAAAATCTTAATACTTTGCAAATCTACGTATCCATGTCAAGATATCTCCATGTACTGACAATAAAATAAATAATACATGGGAATTTGATTTTCTTAAGAATTTTCTTTAATATATTGCGCATACTGACGTGTTTAGATTATTCTCTTATAAATGACATAGTTATAGAATTCGTCCACAGATGAGACCGGTTCTCTTGCTGTACAATGGGTAAAACAATAGAGTTGAATTCATAAAAAACCCTGAAAAGCGTGACTTCAAAAGACAGGTGGAAGAACTCGAGGTAAAGATAGCAAGCGCAGGCAAGTGTTTATAAATTCTACGATTCTATATCGCCGCTGACTAGCGGCCTTCGAAACCACGGGTAAAAACTACACACCGGCGCATATTATACAGACAGTCCATCTATGCCAGTATAATGAACCCTATTGTCCATGGTGGAGAGAAAACATGAGCAATGTAAAAGGAAACAAAATATCCATAACTGTTTTTCACATACGAGTCCTTGAACATACATAAGATTTGACCAACAAAAACAGTTTCATGAGTAGTTCCTCATTCTATGGCATTGTAAACCATGAAGTCATTCAAATGTTGCAGGGTGGGTCTGATGAGTCTTGTTCTTGCAAAGGTAGAAGGGGGTACTGGGATACTGCTTGATCCAACTTGTGACTGGGCTTGGGATGGTGTCACCTGTTTCTTACTTGGGATCTTTCACTGCCGTCAAACCGCACCAGATATTATTGAGGTGGTGTCAGCTCTACAATAGTACCAAAGCGATCCCATTGTCCACTGTTGGAGTTTTGGATGCGTCGCGTTTGAGTGAGCCACTTTCACCTGTGGTGCAAGGCTCGTTTCCGATTCCTCAGCAACCGAGATCACTGCTCGCAAGGCCAGCAGATGGGCTTGATAGGCATCAGAGTTCTGTAGGGGGTTGCTGAGGAATTGCAAGAGGGCTTTAGCGGCGGCATCAGTCTCCAGAGATCTGCTCACTGTAGTGTTGCTTTATAATAATCTCGCATGAAAACTCCTCTCAGATTCTGAATCACTTGAACCACCTCCAACAGACGGTGATGAGGTATGCACTTGTGGTATCCTCTGGTATGTTCCACTTCTAACCAACCTGTCAGTCTATACATGTTGGCAATATAGTTCGGGCTGTTGAGCTGGAACAGGTCTGTTGCGACCTACTTATATGGGTATCTCTGCTGAGGTGGAGGGGATTTGTCTTGCATAAGTAGCACTGGTGCTGCTTCTGCTCCACTTGTGGGAATGCCAGGCCAGTAGATTGACTGGCATGCCTTGCGGAGCATAGTCTCTAATCCAATGTGGGCGCCTCTCGTCATTGGTGTGCAGGACGAAATTTCCCTGGTATGACAGATGGTTTACTACAAGTCCTCCATCACCTTCAACGGTTTTTGATGCAGTTATCATGGCTGCACAAATCACTTCATTGTGGTCTAATAGGGTTGGGTAAGTTTGTCTTACCTACTTAATATACTTGATATGATATTAATATATTGATATGATATGGTACTTGATATGGAAGGAATACATGAACATTATTCTTTTTAGGTTCAAAATACTGGGGTTATTGTTATCATTGAGTACCTTCTCACCAAAGTTTTAGTGAGAGCTTTGTGGTCGTTGAAGAATGTGAGGTTTCTGCAGCCCAGTAGTAAGAGGCGTGCCTTTTTGAGGCAATAGCAAGGGCTTCCCTTGTGTGCTGTAGTTCTTTTCTGCATCTGTGAGGTGACTTACCACAAAGTACTAGCTTCCACCCACCAGAAAGAGGGGGACTCCAGAAATACACACTGGCAGTACTGGTGCATGATAAGAAATCCAATTCCCTTGACTTTACATTCACCTGGCAATGTCCGACATTTTGATCCATATACATATACGGTGTCACCTGGGTCTTCCGAGTATGCGAAAAAATCCTATCACACTGCGACTTTATATTGCTGCCCGATCACGACACACCTTAGTGTGTTGATTGCCGCCGTGGTTCATAGTATCCGGATTTCCTGCCTATTCGCATTAGCATTAATATGCTGTACTTCGCCACTGCACAAGATTCTTACATAAATGGGCAACAGCATCGTCCACCCACAAATGTTGCCCATGTACTCCATGCTGATAAACAACGCTTCAAACGGTGCCGGCGACATGCCAAGGGTCGCTTCTCCTTGCCCTGGCGGTGAGAGCAGTGGCCGTTATTTCTGAGCTACTGGCCATGCCACCCGCGCTGGGGATGGGGTGAGGTCAGGGTTGGGTGAGAAATGCCGAAGGGATACTGGGAGGCATCGGAAATCTTGCCATGACTGCAGGTGGTCTGCACTTCCATCCTTTGCCTTATCGATTGCCTGCAGAAATACCATGCCAGTGTTGCCCATGGCTAACTACGAAAAGTCTTCTATACTTAATGCACCATGTAAGAACTAGAGATGAAGAAGGCAAACGCTGGCGTAGTTGTAGAAAAGTTAAATTAATACACGTAATATGGCATCCGCTTACTAATGCGACTTTATAGCGCTGCCGAGAGACGGCGTTCGAATCGCGGCGTTCGAATCCAATCCTACAATAGTAAACAAAGTTTTCCATGTATGTTCCAAGGGACTCGTGTATTCGTTTAATTTTACGGATGCTTCCCCCCAAAAAAAAAAAAAAAAAAAATAGCATTTTTTTTTTTTTTTTTAATTCAGTTATACTAGTGCTAAAATAAAGGCATTTCTTTGCAGCACAGGCACGCTCGCCAGACAGTCCCCAAATCCACGTTAGAAACATTACTCAAGAACCTAATTTGCCCTGACTGAGTGTGCCCTTCAGTTACTGCCGAAGGGGAGGGGTCTGCTGAAAGCGGGCAACACCCGGCAAACATTGTCATCACCTCGGTGTACAAGGCAACATAAAGCTGAAACTCGGGGGCATCATGTGGACTCCGGCTGGAAGTAGCCTTTCCACAATCTTTTTCCCATATTTTCGTGTGGGCAGATTATTTCTTACCGACGACTGCAACCTTTTGTCCTCTACAAGAATGCTATCTACAATCTGGCCTTCCTTAGTGCGTCTATACCGAAAGATTAACCCTTTGGGTTCTATTGCGGGGTAGCGGGCGGTAGGGACACAGCCAACTGGATTAGACAATAAACTAACTGATTGTGTGTATATTATTCACATTCTACTCTAAAGTTTCCCAGGTATCTTCCATGCTATCGGGTCCAATGCTATCGCTATTAGGTGGTTTCCGCAGTAAATTTCTATATATTTGGATGCTAGAGAGTGAGAGGAATCTACTGATACCTAGATTATCGCGATCAATTATGCGAAGGTATTCTGTAAAAATACCTTCCTAGATTTTCTTATTAATGCATACCACATTATATATTGCACAAATAGCCAAGGAAATATCATATGTGAAAATCGTATTTCCTGTCGTTCTATCCATTGGCCAAAATAAAGTTTGTGCTATACGGCTGAGTGAAACAAACTATATTTTCCCGCTATACAAGAAGCTATATGTAGCAAGTCGAACAACCTTTATAGTAAAGATTTTTTTGGGAAAAACACTTACCGTCGAAACTCGTAGCCCTGTGACTGCCACAGCACTTTTTTCTGCTGCATCAGTTGATCTCTGTTGGCTTTTGCTGCTATATTTTCATATCCTTCAACACTTTGATACTTGTAGCTTTAAATAATGTCTAGTAAAGTGACTATATAAGCAAAGGAATGGGGGCTAGACAGCATTGGAAAATAGCGTGCGTTACCTCACGCAGGTTTGTAGTGTTTATATATTTGCGTGGTGATCGGCAGCGTTCTCGCAACGTTCGCAAGCGATTTTAAAGATTTATGGTTGTAATAATTATAAATCATAATTATGATTATAACGTACCTGAATGAATACAATCACCAGTCACAATTTTCAATGTATGCCTGTATGTTTCACTGAGACGCCTTGCAGAAACCGCTGACCTGCCTTACTGTCATCAAGACACATTTTAAAATTATTATTATTATTTTTTTTAAGAGAGGGTTTGTAAATGGTGGCGGGATAAACGGTAATAAATATGCAAAGTTCTTAGTTTGAATTTAACAACAGTTCTATTACACTGGGCACATAAACTCAAAATGATGAGTGCATAGCAAATAGTTTTCAATATTCTGAAAGCGAATAAATATCCAGGTGGTAGATAATTTTGCTGTAAATTTGAAACGCTGTTTGTTGGCTGAAAGTGACGGTATGTTTTGGAAATATCAAATTAGTTACTTTTTCTTTTATTTCAAATAGGGTTCGTCAAAACAAGGTAGGGTTAATATAAAGTAAATAATGTCTATAAATACATCTTTAAATACATTTTCCTCAATTAATTTTCGATAATATTGCATTCAAGGAGGTTATATATAACAGATGTGCTTAACTCTTAGCTTTATAATTTTGTAAGACTCAAAATCCATCAAACAAATCATGCATTTTTTTAAAGCCATTACTTTTTTCATCCAACACCACCTTTCTTCTTAAACAGCCAGTACATGCACACCTAAGAGAAGCATTATCCACCATAAAACTGGAGGTATGCCTTAATTCTTAAAGGAATAAAAGAAAGCTCCTTGTAAAATTTTAATTTATTTGCCAAAATAGGTCATGTTAGATTAAACCTATCACATGAAATCTTACTCTAAGACTAAGACAAGTGACTGAAAAAACCAGCTAGACATGGCAACTTTTTAAAGATACTATATACAAAATACAAAGCCATTTGTTTAATAACTGTTCTTTATTGTGAGACTAGTGATGGGAAATCAAGTGGCTGGATGTAAGACAATGCATCCTCAGTCAACGTGTCAAAGGCAGCAGGGCTAAAGAGTGACGGTTTACTAGGATGGGAAAAGGATTGATTTGTGGTATGGGTTGAACTAAGATAATGATTCAAGTTTTCTTTTTGTGAAGTGAAGAAGAGTTGAGCCTTTATCTACAGCACATACTAAAGGATCAATGGACATGTACTGTAAGCATATTTCTCTACGTTACGAATAGAAATAAATAGGAAATGCAACATCAGAAAATATATAAATTATCACAGTAGTAGAACTGCCATTGATACAAATGTGTAGAAATACCAAGTTCCAAAATCTACTTAGGTAACAACTGCAATCTTCCAAGAATCCTTTCTTCACTAAAGACATCTGTCAGAATTTGAAAAAAACATGCAAGGAAACATGGACAAATTTGTTTCTCAAAGTCCGAGAATGTGGCATTTAATAGGCACTGCTTGTGATCAATATACAAGATGGGTGTGAAATGGCTTCTTGGTATCATAATTCACACAGAAGAGACAAATGACTTGAGGTACTGGCACCAGTCTGTGCTAGGCCTGTGACTGGGAGGGGCAGCAGCAAGCTTTATGGCACTCAGTACTTAGGTCTCTTAGCAATCCTAAGCAATTATTTGATGATCCTGTGCCTAACTAAACTGTCAATGTTATTGTATCAAATTAAAAAAAAATCTTATCAAACATATTTGTTGTCAGTCATAGCTTGCATACATAAATATACTTTCAACAAAGCACCAGTTCAGCTTACACAAATAATGAAAAATTGAAAAATGGACAGATCAATTCTGACAGTACGAGAATGATGTTAAATTCTCAAGGTGACATTAACTCAAATTTTAAATAAAAAAGCTTCCACTTGCTTCACATGAAAAAAAAAAAAAAATCTTACACTGCCTACCACTGCATTTAAAACAAAATAGTTCTCCAGCCTAAATTTGAAGTAAATAATCTTCGGAATCAGAAATCCTGGCCAAACCAGCCAACACTAAAATTTCAGAATGCCAAAACCATTCACTGACTAGAGCTAAAGATGGCTTTGATAGAGTTTGAGGTGAATATCGAGTTTTAAACAAACAGCAAAAAAATATGGTGGGAGTCATATTCAATATTTATGAAAAACAAAAATATTTTGAGTTTTAGATGGCATGATATTAGTCCCCCCATATCATTACTTAATTCAACTTCTTTATTCATGTATGAATTTCCTTTTAAAAAGAAATCCTCCATTTGTTATTTCCGTTATTTAGATATAATACACAGTTAATGTCTGACATTTATTGCTTGTACAATGAATTTTCTGAAGATCTGAAATTATAGGTTAAACTATATAATGGCCCAAGTGCTGCTTCCTGATCATCAACAGAATCAATTTACTCTTAAAATTTAATGGCACATTTTTCTGACAAGGAATATCTTCTGTGAAAAAGTATAAAACCAGTAACAAAAGGCTTAAAACTCTTGTAAAAATTATAGTATTGTTTGACTCTTTGTTCAGTCAAGCCTTGGATCAGAAATCCTTTCAGGCATAAACACTTACTAGGCTTTTAAAACTTATTTTTGAGAGCATCCAGTCAAGTTAAAGAACAATTACATAGAACTGGTTAGAATTAATAATCAAGAAATGTATTATGAGCGCCTATATATTTGGATCTCACAAGACTTGATGTGAACATTAAAAAGATGATAAACGAAAGTAATACCTCAGAACACTACAGGTCTGTGCTGTATTGACTGCAGTGCTCACACAGGCATTCCTCTTGAACGTTTCCATTTGAGATCAGATTCCAAGTGCATATATATATATATTAAAGTATTACAGAAATAAGATGGTAATCATGAAAAAAAATAAGATACTGGCATTTGATAATTAATAAGAACAAAGATTATTTCGTGTGATATGTTGACAATGAAAACACTAAACTGCTCTAGCTGCAGGTACATAAACTAAGACCCTCAGTGGAAAACTATCAAGGCAGCCAAAACATGAAATTTTTCCTGTATATCTCCCTTACTTTTCCCCATCTTCTTTTCCAAAGCTCTTAGGGCAATGTTATTGCTTTACTTTAGAACCTGCAGAAGTACATGTATATATTTATATGGATTTCTTACCCAGAGGGAGAATACTATAACCAATATGCACTTGGAGAGGAAAGTATAGGCAACTTTGTAACCACTGACCACTCAAATTTTACTATTGCTGTGTTATCTTCCTCAAGCCTATGTAATAGCCCTCATATCAAGTGTTAGTAGAAAATTCTGTTTTGTTTTCATGTATTGTTTTATTCTAACTGTGATTTCAGGTCTGGATACAATCAAAGTAAATCCATAAAAAGTGTTGTCCTGAGACAAGAGCTGTTGATGAAAGGTGACACTCCTGCCTTTAAACAAGTTTTCCACTGATAGCCTCAATTTTAATGATCAAGACTTAAGTTTTTGATTACAGTTTAAAAGATGGTGTCATATTTCTTTATTTCTTAATTATATATTATTTATAACATAATCTTATTGTTTTTTATTTTTACAAAAAATCATTTTCATAGTTAAATAAATACTGGTGCATCTAATCTTAACTTATAAAAGACAAGAAAACAGCACTCAAGGAGTGCAACATACCACAAAGAGCACCTAAAGTGTAGTTACAGATGAGAGAGTATCAAACATGAAAAAAGGTGTCATACAATTTCTTTCTGTGCGAGTCATAAATACACAAGTAACATACT
The DNA here is from genome assembly GCF_003789085.1 of Penaeus vannamei. NCBI lineage: Eukaryota > Metazoa > Arthropoda > Malacostraca > Decapoda > Penaeidae > Penaeus > Penaeus vannamei. The sequence continues at coordinate 30,057 of NW_020870973.1, forward strand.
TCCAAGTTTATCCTAGGAGGTCTGCAATATGTCATAAATTTGAATTTTTAAACATTATATATATATATAAAAGATGAAGAAAATATATCAAAAGTTGTAAGAATATAAAGTATATTTTAAAACTGATATTAGGATTGCATAATTTTAGGTAATGACTCCACCAAGGTAAGCACTGTTATTAATACAGCCTACCTGAGATTAATCTAACATTTTAAAGTAAATTTCCATTTTGCAAAACCTTTGCCATACATTAAGCCTGTTGAAGTGAAAACATAAATCAAATTTACACAAAGTTCCCTGTATGTGAGCAGCAATGTACAAGTTGTGAAATTTCACTAACCATAATCATATACCCAAAATATACATCTGGCCAGGGCATAGACAAAGCTCAGGGTAAAATTGACTATCTGAACACATAAATTAGGTGCTCAACATAAAGGAAATGGCACGACCTAACTTAGTACAGGGGCATAAATTAGCCCTTTATCTGGCATATTTTTAAAGGGACCACATCCAACTAATTGAGAGACAGGCTATCCATATCCGCCTCATAATTGGAACAGTGAATTAAGTGTTGGAGATCTTTATGGCAGGTTAATGTTTATAATTCCTCTTATGGAAGCGCAAACCACATTTTTGCTTGAAGCTCTTGCCACATGTTTCACAGGAAAAGGCTCGGAAGTCAGAATGACAGCGCATGTGATCTGTCAGTCCTTCTTTCCTGGTAAATGCACGACCACAGATGTCACAGGGATAGGGCTTCTCTCCAGTGTGGATGCGTTCATGCTGCTTCAAGTAGTCCTTCCTTGAGAAGCACTTGTGGCAATACTGGCACATAAACGGACGGTCACCGGTGTGGGTCTGCAAACATATCGTTGATATATTAAAAAGAATGGTATGATAATCTAAACATATTTTAATCCTTCTCTTGTTCTAATCTTAAATATGAGATTAGCAAGGTAAATTTTCAATAAATACTGTCAATTCAAATAAGTCTACATCAGGTTCTCATTATTCATTATTAACCTATCATGCATGAATGACATGACTTACATGCTATGTATTCCTATCCCACTTTTACCTTGAATCTTGGAAAGATTCTTTTCATTCTTATTCATATCAGTTTTTTCACATTATAATAATAATAATGTCAATAATATAATAATAATAATAATAATAATAATAATAATAATAATAATAATAATAATAATAATAAAAATATCAATATTAGTAGAAAAAATGGGGTGGAACTACAGTGGACAGTACATGTATCTATGTACATACATTTGTTTTGTTTTATCAATTTTGTTTAAATATAGCTGGTTCCAAAAACATTTGACATCATCAAGAAATCATTTCTAAGGCCTACCGGATCTCTCTCTCTCTCTTTTTTTTTTAATATAATGATAATAATTGTTATTATAATCATAGCTGTTAACCCTATGGCCTGGATGATGTGACTATTACATCATGTAAAAATTTCACGGATGACATGAACATGGTATCATGAGAAAATTTGGCTGTTGTGAGCATTTTGGCTAAAGGCCAGGGTGACAGGAAAGACTTGCCACAACTGCACAAAGCACTCTCATGGAGGGTGATTTATCTCATGTGGTGTTTATGAAGGGGCTTTTGCTTTATTTCCATCAATAAACAAGTGAAATGTAGTGCCTTTGAGCACCGAAGAGCATGCTATCTCCATGCTCAGGATCATATTCCTGCATGCCGTAACCACAACGCTGGTTGTATTTCAGAAAATTGAATATGGAAAAACAAAAATTACACATATAACAAAATTTTACTTATTGTTCTTTTTATTACACTGAGTTATTAACTCCCTAAAGAGGTGATATAGTCTGTGCAAGTAAAACAGTTTATTACCATCTAGATACAGCAAATTAATGACAAATATAGAGATTGGAAAATGTCTATATTTGCTATCAATGCTTACTCCTTGGAAATTAAACCCATGTGAAGTCATCTAAATGTAGGCAAAATCAATAGAATGAAAATTAAGTGCACTCCCAGCAAAAACAGGTTTATATGGACCAAAAAAAATGTGACTCAGAATGAAACATCATGTATATAAAACATCCCAAAGGAATAAATTATAACATGGTTTATAAGAGGGGAATATCTCGATAATGGTTAATGGTTACAAAACAAAATCAATTTGCTAGACATCAAAGGTCATATAGCACTTTAGAAAGTGTAACAGTACAAAGGGTAAAGACTGGGATAGTTGATAATTAAACATGCTGCATGTCAGAAGTTGTATAGCAGTTCAGGAAGGTAGGGATTAACAAGGGTGTCCAAAGGGCATGGTAGGAATAGCAATGTTTATATTTGTCATTTGACTTGCTTTATCCAGATGGTAAAAGAATGTTTTCCTTGCAAAAACTCCCTATCATCTCTCTAAATGGTCCATAACTCAGTGCAATAATTACAGTCGCATTGTAATTTTCTCCCCCCCCCCCAAACATTAAATTTTCTGCAATACAACCTGTGCCGCCACTCATGGTGGGCAGGAATAGGATCCTGAGAGTGGACATAGCGTCCACCCTGGAGCGAGTGCTCTTCCAGTCATGGCTCATGGATGGTACATTCCCACTTGTTAACCCACTACCGCTGATATATTTTGAATTTTTGAATTTTTATTCTGAAAATAAAAGTTTCCAGGCGGCTGCAAAATCAGTGCCCGGGGCTGGCCCGGACTCTGCCCAAGTGCCGACTGCGGCCCGCTGCTGAGTCAGAGCGCGAGCCCCAATACAGCGTCACACTGGCGGGACGCCCGCAATTTTTTCCCAGGTGTCTCATATGAGGGACACCCATCATAAATGGGTTAACTGATGGAAATAGTGTAAAAGCCCCTTCCTAAAAGCCTACTGAGTCTAATCACCCTCCAAGAGCTTTGTGCACTCATGGCAAATCATTCCTGTAACAAAGGCCTTCAGCCTAAATTTTCATTACAGCAAGTTCCTGTCACCCCAACCTACAGCCAAATTTTCCCATAACAGCTTGCTCACAGCACCCACCCCTCAAGCCAAACTTTTTTATGATGTAATGGTCCCATCCTCCTGATGGAAGGGGTTCATCATTAAACACTGACAGCATGTTGTCATTTCACTGGGCTAGGTTGTAGATATCTCTGCATGACATACCCCACACCATTAACTCTCTCTGATCACTGCAGTTTGGTTTCACTCTGATATACAGGCATTAATTTTTTTTCTTCAAACATCTACTTATAAGTCCAGCTGTACAAAATTAGGTGACCAAAGCAAAGTTAGAAATACCAAATGAGGCTGACTCAAAATGAGGAAACTATTGATGTGTACCAACCACCCCACTTTACTGATCACTAACCAAGTTTTATTACCATCATCATTGGGTTAAAGAATGAATCAAGAGTTGTTTCTTTCTTCCTAATTTCCTTGATGAAACTAAGAAAACACAAAGAATTCTTAATTCATTCTTGGAAGTGAATGATTCCTTTCCATTCCCCATATCATTCTCTTTCCCTACTTGATAAGCAATTGTCCTGTAATATACATGACCTGGAGGATATGGATAATGAAAAAGTTGATCCCCTCTCATCCACTTCCACATAGGCCTAATAAAACATATGCTGCTTTGCTGTTGTTGGTGAATATGTGTATGGATGTATTTACTTTCCTAGAGTTTACTTTTCTTCACTTTACATGTCTCAAAAATATATAAAATTTCATCTTACACCATATAACTGGGCAGGAATTCCCCGCAATGAAAGAGCTAGGATTTATTTATTTATTCATTTATTTATTCCTTTTTAAAATAATTTCCACAAAGCTTTGGCAACAGAAGAAGTAAATAGTAATTAATGGGGCGATAAATTCTGACGACCTCTGAATATCAAACTTTAGTAAAAAAGGTTGGGGATACCATTTTTAAACATCAGAATAGTATAAAAAAATAACTTAAAAAAAAAAAAAAAAAAAAAAAAAAAAAAAAAAAGACAGAAAGTAAACCATGTTGGATCAAACATTACTTTTTACAGATTCAAATACAAGTTTAATTTCTATCATTCTCTTGTCTCTGACTCCTTTTGATTTGTTGTAATTTTCTTTATAGTAACCAAAATTGACAAACATATTTGAATTATTATATGGTTTATGTTTGAGTAAGATTAAACCACACTAAGATAAAATAATATATTTAGATCAGTCTTCATTCATTTCCTGAATGAGAGAACACATCATTCCTGACCATATATTGCCAACAATGTCTTCTCCATTTCTTACCTTGATATGGTTGGCAAGGTTGTCACGACGTGTAAATGACTGCCCACAGAGAGGACAAACAAACGGCTTCTTCTGCTCTTTGTCACCATTTCTCTCATCATCTCCGGCTAGTGACGAAGTTCTTGACATCATATCTCCGAAACCACCAGGACCGATTATGAACTGTGTTCCATCCTCACTCAAATCAACTTGTAGCAGTTCCGTCTGTGAAAGGAATAGGCTTTTACTTTATTCAGCACAAAGGCAAGACCCTGCATAATAAGAATATGGAAATGGTTGAAAACTGAGAAAATGTCCTAAGAGCAGTGAAAAAAAAAAAAAAAACTTATTGCAAATATAACTTCTACTTTTCCACTCAAGGATAATCATAATTCACTTTATCCATTTAGCATGATAAGCAATTCACCTTGTAAAATGAGAAAAGAAAAGAAAAGAAAAACAAAAACAAAAAAAATCCATAATATATTCAATGTAAATACCCTCAACCCAAATCTCCTTCCTGGAGCATAAACAACCATACATGCATGAGAAAACTGCTTAAGTAAAAGCCTCATCACACATACTGTGGATATGTCAGAATTGGGAAGTGAAGAGTTAGATTGTTCATAGCCATCCTCGACATCTGAGAGAACACCGTGGGAGAGGCCTTCCCCCTCCCCTAATGCTCCTTCTTCATCTTCCTCTTCCTCTTCCTCTTCTTCCTCTTCAGGTTCTTGTTCCTGCTCTTCTTCCCCAGACATTACTTCTCCGGCCACTCCTTCGTCCTCATCCAAGTCTTCCGCTTCTTCTTTGGAGTATTCTGATCTTTCGGTCTGGAAGGTAAACATATTTGTGAAGAAAAATGAGATAGATGGAGATGTATAATGGAAGGAATGTCTAAAAAGATGAAAAGAAAAAAAGAAAAAGAAAAAAAGAAACAAAGAAAAAGAAAAAAAAAAAAAAAAAAAAACTAAAAAGAAAAGCATGTATATATTGTCAGTTACAAGGATTATAAGTAATAACAAAACTAGTGATGGTATAATTTGAAGCCGAAAGTAATGGTTTCTGAGTGGCTTCAAAATCATTGAGTGGGGCTGGCCCGGAATCTGCCTGCGTGCTGGCCGCTGCCCGAGACGGAATCAGAGCACAAGCTCCGATCCAGCGTCACACTGGCAGGATGCCCGGCAAAGTCTCATTTGTGAGAAATCCGTCGTGAGTGGGTTAAGATTTCAAGAACATTTACAAAATGGCACAAAAAAACAAGAATTTTTGTACAAATATATATGGCTAAGTATAAGCGTAATTCTTGAAAACTAAAAATTGGAAACTGAAAACAGAGAGAGAGAAAAAAAAGATGATGTGTTGAAATAAAGGTTAAAAACTAAGTTATTTATAAGTGTAGTCAACCACTGTCTTTTCCCTTTAGCCTATTAAAAATATGTAATACATATTTTTAAAATTTGTTATGTATCTAAAATCATACCATGATATTGCTTAAGAAGTTAGTCTATATTCCTTACCTTTATCATAATTCAGAAACAAAGTAATAGAAATAAGACATTTAAGTGGTCCTGGAATGAAAATCATTATGCCAGAACTATATCAAAAGTAATAAAAAAAAAAGCCCTTTCAAAGACTACAACTGATCTGTTAGCTTATTTTCTAATCATACTATATTTGTTAACACTCACTTCTGTTACAATAAACCAGCTTTACAGTGTTCTACTTTACTAGGGGAGTAATACCCTTTTGATAACACCATGATTTTCTCTTTTTCTATCAATGTTTCCAAAATACATTAAATATAAAGAATATAGAGATTCCTTATTATAGCTTTTCTGAATGCACAAATTCAAATAAAAAACTAAAACAGATAACATCAAGTATTTGTAATGTGCTAAAATATAAAAATAAGCTGAGTTGCAAATTTAGTATATGCCTATGTCAAAACAAAAAATAACCAATCATTTGTTACTTCAGAAAGAAAGAAAGAAAGAAAAATTGTTTTGTAACCCTACAATCTAGATGATGTGACCAGTCATGAAAAAATTTGATTTGAGGAGTGGGTGATGTGAGCATGCTGTGATGGGAAAATTTGGTTGTGGGCCAGGGTGATGGGAACTTGCCGTTATGAGAATTTCGACTCAAAGCCAGGGTGATGGAAAGACTTGCCACGAGACACATATGGAGAGTGTGCAAGGAAAACATTCTATTACCATTTGGCTAAAGAAAATCTAATGGCAAATATAGACATTGAAAAATGGCCAAAAAGCTAAAAATGCTTATCAAGAAAAATAACATTACAAAGGGAGCCATGGAGTCTTGTTACCGTATACGAGTGTTTGTGTGGGCAAGCCAACAAGCTGGACCCGGTAGACTAATGGCTGTATTTTGGAATAGGTGCGGGCAGTAGAACATTCGGATTGAAGGGGGTAAACCAATCTTAGCCCATTAAATAAGATATTCTGACCACACATTTTTTAATCAGGATGTTTGAGCAGTTATACCATGAAATAGCATGTTCCTCCGTCTGGAGGAGAGTCTTACTCTGATCCCCCTCCCTCTTCTACCTCTTGGATTGGGACCAAGTTTTCAATGGTCTTCCATACATACATACAAACATAATGAAGTATCTTTCTCTACATCTGTAAATAATAATAAATAAATAAATAATAAATAAAAAAAAGCTTGAGTCATTTTATTGTCTCCCAAATACAGAGATGCCATGTCTAATTTACAGGTAAAAACTCTCTGAACCTTTTCCAGTGATACTGTACCTTGTAAGACTTGGATTTCATACTTACCACGGACATTCCAATCTTGCAATTATTTTGTTTTCCGTCCATCTTTTAAATATTCTTATTATGTGAGTTGTTAGTGTTACTCGTTTTAATTTTTTGCCTGATCTTTGTTTCCACTCTTGCTCATAGAAATTATTTTCCCTCCTGTTACGTACTCACAATGTATGAATTCTTGTGAAAGATAAGTTAGTTTTCAGGCTTACCTCATGCTTTTGAAAAATATCTAGTAAACTTTTAGTAACCCTACCTTCTCAAAATAAACAGAAAAAGATCCTCCATAAAGCTATATTTTTTATGGGAAATTGCCTTTTTGAGCATTTCTATAGTCAAACATGTAATCTTTATAACAAGTCGCAACAGCAAGAAAGTTCAGACCCATTCATTATCTATGCGCAGAAATTGAAATTAATAAAATGGAATGTATGATGTAATGAACAGATGAAGAAACAACTAAACATATGTTCTTCCACATGCAAATGAATGCCGTAAATAGTAAAAAATACAAACAATACAGTAACAATAACAACAACAATGACCACACTCACTTGATCTTATGGCAAGGTTCTGTGACTGTTCATCGCTGTTGTGATACTTGGTGTTGGACTTGGAGAGCCTGGAACCTCTCCAGGCTCAATAGTGCCCACATTTGCTGCATTATGTTCCTCTCTCTTAATTCTCTTCAGTTCTGGCATACCTGATGGTCTGTTCCTCATGCGTGAGCGGTTGGTGGCGGGGGTCCAAGGTCAGGACCGTAAAGTCAACTTTGGGGGATCCCTTTTTTAGCCGATTCTACCAAAATGGATATTAAGATTACACCACTCTCCATCCATAAAAAAAGGAAGACAATACATAGTCCCTGAGATAATTATCAACTTATCTNGGGGTGGAGGGGAGGGCGAAAGGCTGTGAGAGGGGGGGAGGGAAGGGAAGGGGTGAAGGGGTGGTAGGAGGGGAGAAAGGGAAGAAAGGAAAGGAGGGAAGAGGGAAAGGGGAACCCGGGAGGAGGGGAAGGGTGCTAGAAGGGGGAAAGAAAGGGAGGGAGAGGAGACGCTAGCGGGGGAAGGGAGGAGGGGGTGGTTGCAAGGGGGAAGGGGGAGGAGTACGAGCTGGAAAGGGCGAGAGAGGAAGGGGGGGTCGAAATTGGCGGTGTCAGGTTATCTGCAGCGCCTCGGTATTAACATAAGCCGGCCAACCCCTGCGCCATGACAGTTCACCAATTAAACAAAACGGCCCAAATAACTTAAGTGGCCAGGGGGACGGGCGATTGAGCCACTTGCTCCAAGACGCGCGTATTTATCATCCAGTCTAAACAGGGCTAATTGATCTGATTGTAGCACTTGCGCTGGCGATTAGGTGATAATGAGTCTTATGGGGCGGGACAAGTTAAATACCTGTGCTCGCCCGCTGTCGTGGCCGGATGGAAGCGATACTCGTTGAAGGCTGGTATTAGGAAGGGCTCGGGGGATACTTGGACACGCACATGCTAAGAGGACACGCTCGCACACGTGCACGCGGGCGCGCTCACTCGCAAGGCCACGCAGATACATGTGCGTGCGGGAAAATATGCCCGAACGCTGTCTGTGTTGATATGTATATGGTTATATATGTGCGTGTGTGCTGGTGTGCGCGTGTCAGTGTGTGTATGTGTGTAAATTTACACACGATTAATTATCAATGATGAAAGCAGGTGTTCGTCATCATCACTTTCTTAATTCCCACGTCGAGAGAGAGCTCCTTGAGAAGCACCGAAACTTCATTCCTGTGGATTCCGCGAGCAGACAGACAGGCAGCCAGACGGAAGATTAATGGGGAGGTTCTCTCGCCTCGCGTGTGAACAAGCGGCTTGTGTGATCTCCGAGTGGCAGTAGCTTAGCGATTGCAGTCGGCTCTCCAGCTTTCACGACCTGCGGCACCACGCTGACGGAGGGCCGCCCGCGCGCCTCCAAGCACGCTGCGATCGGCGAGGATGCGTCTCGGCCTGGCTCTTTCCGTGGTGGTCTCTCCTCGAGAAATTAGTTTTTTTCCACGCTTATTCTATTCAGCTAATTTCTCCAAAAGCCTATTTTCCTTTCAATTTCTCCCTCACATACTTATCGTGAGAGTGTTCGCATGGTGTACGGACTCTCTGAGCAGCGCTGTGCGAATGCTGCATGTACACAGCGCTGGTCGCGGCTGTGCGGGCCGGCGGCGGCGCGGAGTGCGGCGGGCGAGGCGACCGTAAGATGATGTGAGTCGGTGCGTGACTGCCCTGCGTCTCCGAGTCGTTCGTCATAATCCTTCGCTGCGTCTACAATCACAGAATCGATTTTTACCGATTATAGGGATTACTTGCGATGCCATTTACTTGGTCAACCTGGACGGGTTAATAGCAAGGTTCGAGATAACGGGGTCACGTTATATTCCCATAGTGAACAGAATCGACAAATTATTAACGTACGTGACTAAATCCAAGGGTTCGGTGTCATACAATACCGCCATGGGATTAGCCACAAGGTCGAAACGTTCATGGTACTATGAATGGGAACTCGTCCTTTCCGACACAGCGGCTCTTGTGAGCTTCTTCCGCGGAACGGCGAAATTAACTTTCAAAGCGGTCACGAGAAATAGTATTGTGTTGCACTTTCGTTGGCGAGACCGAGTGCATGTGCGCCGCCTCCCCGTGCCGGCGGCCGAGGATCCCCTAATCAAAATTATTTTTTAGTGTTTAAACGATTATATCATTAGATTATTATAGGTCTTCGGCGAGTTTTGAAAGGATGGAATATAACAGATGATAAAGCGGCTCCACAGAGAGGAAGCAGAGGCAGCGAATGCGGTGAATGGGGATGTCTCTGAGGGCGCGGCCGGTGGCAGGAAAGAAGAGGAAGGTGTTGGAAATTTATGGCAATCGCGCTGGCAGCGATTACCGACCAAGAATACGAGGCAGTTACTGTGGCAACGCGAATGGGCACGGGGGCAGACTGGATAGTTTCTAACGTATAAGAAAACAGCGAGGGCAAGGGAAGGAAAATATACGACTCTGATGAAGGCATTTTAACTACATTGCTTCTTAGGGTCATAATGAACAAGAAGTAGCAAAGAAGTCGATATATTTTACGTTCAATGAGGATGATCGGAAGGTGGAAAGGAAGGACGAAAAAGCATTGGCCTGTAAACGATCCTTCCTTCAAATTGTTATTATCATTAACCAATTATGGGCCGCCATATGTTCTCAGAGTAAATAATTACGAAGGGGGGAGGGGGCTCTAGGGGCAAAATGAAGGATATTTCTCCTTTTCTTTTACAACATGATTGCTCAATTTGCTCGTTAATGGGGTAGATTAGATCACACAAAAATAACAAAGGTACAATAGAAAGGGGGCCGTTGTGGTCTCGGGAGGTGTAACGTCTTAAAAGAAAGGAATGCAGGTTTATGGCGTCCGTGCGGAGTCCAACGCCAAAGGAGGAGATGATGGACGCCACTCCTTGACGTCCGGAGGCGAGGGACGTCAACATCTTCATGATCGGCGGCTGGCGTCTTTGTTTTTTATCTGTTTGTTTATTGACTGATTTATCATTTGTGTGGGAATCGGTAGATTTTCTTGTTTTTTCTTTGTCTACTTGTTAGCTTGAATGTTAGTATTATGATTTGACAATAATGATAATTATAATTATTGTTATTATAACTATTGTTGTTGCTATTATTATCATTATCACCATCATCATCATTACTATTATTATTAGTGCTATTTTTTCATGACTATTATTGTTATCATTTCGTATTATTTATTGCCATTTTTTATTACTTTGTTATTTTTGCAACTATTGTTATCATAATCAATATTGTTACCGTTGTTATTGTTGTTCGTCCTATTACAACTGCTACTTCTGCTTCTTCTACTACTACTGCTACTGTTATTATTATCATTATCATCATAATCATCAGATCATCTTCATTATTAGTCATCGTCAGTACTATAATGATCATTGCTACTGTTGTTATTATCGTTAATATTACCATCAAGGGTGTGTGGGTGCGCGATGTTGATTATGACGAAGCTGATGAAAGTTTTTATTACCTTCTGTGTCGTCCTTGTAAACATCCTTGATTGTACATTGGCGATCGTGTTGATTACGATTGGTTATGAATTTTCGTTTCATCTTAGAGTTTTTTCTCTCTCTCTACTTACCTCTCTCTCTCTCTCTCTCTCTCTCTCTCTCTCTCTCTCTCTCTCTCTCTCTCTCTCTCTCTCTCTCTCTCTCTCTCTCTCTTTCTCTCTTTCTCTCTTTCTCTCTTCTCTCTTCTCTCTCTCTCTCTCTCTCTCTGCTCTCTCTCTCTCTCTCTCTCTCTCTCTCTCTCTCTCTCTCTCTCTCTCTCTCTCTCTCTCTCTCTCTCTCTTCTCTCTCTCTCCCTCCCTCCCTCTCCCTCTCCCTCTCCCTCTCCCTCTCTCTCCCTCTCTCTCCCTCCCCCTCTCTCTCCCCTCTCTCTCCCTCTCCTCCCCTCTCCCTCTCTTCCCTCCCCTCTCTCCCTCTCTCTCTCCTCCCCTCTCTCCCCTCTCTCCTCCCTCTCTTCCCTCCCCTCCCCCCTCTCCTCTTCTCTCTCTCTCTCTCTCTCTCTCTCTCTCTCTCTCTCCTCTCTCTCTCTCTCTCTCTCTCTCTCTCTCTCTCTCTCTCTCTTCTCTCTCTCTCTCTCTCCCCCCCCCCTCTCTCTCTCCCCCTCTCTTCCCCTCTTTCCTCTCCTCTCTCCTCCCCCTTCTCTCTCTCCCCCCCTCTCCTCTCTCTCCCCCCTCTCTCTCTCTCCCCTCTCTCTTCTCTCCCTCTCTCTCTCTCTCTCCCCCTCTCTCTCTCTCTCCCCCTCCTCTCTTCTCTCCCCCTCTCTCTCTCTCTCCCCCCTCTCTCTCTCTCTCCCCCTCTCTCTCTCTCCCCCTCTCTCTCTCTCTCCCCTCTCTCTCTCCCCCTCTCCCTCCCTCCTCTCTCCTCCCTCCCTTCTCTCCCTCTTTCCCTCTCTCTCTCTCCCTCTCTTCCTTTCCCTCCCTCCCTCCCTCGTCTCCCCCTCCCCCTCCCCCCTTCCCCTTAAGCATATCTATTTTCTTTCATTTGATTATTTTCTTTCACTTGATAATTTTTGCAATTTGCAAAAGCTTGCCTCATATTCTCATTAACAAATGATGTAGCAGGAAAGAGAAAGAGGGTAAATAAAAAGAAACGAACCACCAGTTACAATTTATTGAAATCACGTAAAAAACTTTTGAACTGTATTTATTAACCCCTTCGATCTGCGTAATGTGACCATCATGTCATGTGAATAAATTGGTCATCATAAGTGAAGGCCAAATGACGGAAAAAAACTTGACACGAGTGCACAAATGTCTTGGGGTGATTAGACTCCTTTGGAGTTGAGGAAGGGGTTTTTGCATTTTTTCCATCTACAAACCAAGATGGAATGTAATATCTGAGCCATGGTTGCAAGACTGCTGGCTCTAGGAGGATGCCATTTCCATGCTCAGCATCCTATTCCTGGCTGCTGTACCAGTGGCACAGTTTGTTATGAAAAGATAAAAAAAAAGGACTCAATATAACTACATGTTACTTTTTTTTTCTTTGCACTGACTTATTTACTACAAGAGATATGGAGTCTGTGCAAGGAAAAGCAGTCCATTGCCATCTGGATAAAGCAAAACAAAATACAAATTGGACCATGGAAATGACAAAAAACTAAAAACACGTATACAAATTACATAGCAAAGGGGAGGCATATAGTCTTGTTACTGCAGAAGTGTTCATGTGCGCCTGGTCTACACGCAGCTAATGCCTGTATTTTTGGTTTCAAGGGTTAAGAAGAAAGATATTAATAACTTGAAACTTGGTACAAGCATAGAAAGGCAGGGATCTGTTTATCATACTGCTTGCCAGAAATAATACTGATTAAATTCCATGAATGAGTAAATAAAAGATATAAAGGAATAATTATCTAGTTTTAAAATTTAATCTTTCAGGATAGATTTATCTGAATTGTATCAACGTGGGACAAAACATTAACGGGTAATGACCTCCTCAATGACCAAACTGCAGGACGGAAAATTACAAGAAATCAGAAGCGGAAACATGATGAAATCAATCATGTACAGAAGGTAAGAGATGACGACTGTTCTTGGTTATAAGGATCTTGGAATTATTCTGATCTTAAAAAAATGGGTTTGTGTTTCTTTTTTCTGTGTACTCCAGATTCCCATGGTTAAGTTAAAGTAAGCCTTAGATGTAGAGATTACCAGTGCCAGCTTGTGGTAAATATCATTTCTGTTAATTTTACTTTGATGCTTTAGACATGAGACAGTCTTGCTGATATGCTAATTTTTCATCAGAAAAGAATAACATTCATAGCTTACTAAAATGGTTAGACTGTCCAGCTTTTTAATCCCTAAAATCTTATTTGCTACCATTGTAACTTGCTGCATCTCAGGCATTCCTGCTTGTCATGATTATGTATGAGCTGTCCTAAACTGTTTCATTATATTCCCAATGTCTTTTTTTTGCTGTGTATGAGATATGTGTATTATCAACCTAACAAATCTGATACTGACCAGCAACTTTTATCCAGCCCCACCCAGTGTACCATCTCCAAAATTCCTGTTCCTCTTTTAGGCCTTCCTTTTTGCTCCTCAGTTGTTCAGCTGTGTTTACTGCATTAGATATGTTGTAGAGGAATAAAAGGAGTGTGGAATAGGATTTAAACAGGATTTTGCTTTCTTGTAGATACTTTAACTAACACTCAACTATATATAGTTGTGAAAATATAGCTCCTCTGCACACTTAAGTCTCTGACAATACAAATTGATTCCTCATCAGACTCAGGAATATTACCTCATGGCATATTCTGAGATTTCCAAGCTTTCTGTGTTTCCTAGAATTCAAATTTGTTTCTATATGTGTTTCACACCTTTAGTGACTTCCATCAGTCTAAATTCTGTTGTGAGAATTACTGAATGACATGAAAGAATAAGTTTGGAATATTAAAAAATGGGACAGATTGTCAAGTTCAAGTTGATGAATTTTACATTAACTCATTTCACCAAGTTTAAATGTACTTAACAGCCAAATTTTTTGACTTGATACTGTTTTCCTGTTGCTATATTCTTCATGAACAGTGATTTACTTTTTGAAATATATCCTGAGGAATGAGGATGCATGAAAGCATTACTGAAATAACTGAGCTAACACCTCACAAACTTCAGTTTACAGGGCCAATACTTTGGCTGACTTGATGGTTTGGGGCACTCAGGGGATGGAGTTATTTAATGATATGATGATAGTAATGATTATGATAATAATAATGACAGGATTAATAGCAATAATGATAATAATGAAATATTATTATGAGTGATACTTTGACATGGTTGAGTTCCAGTTTTACCTTCTTATTTTTCCTCCTGACCAGACCTATGCAGATATGGACCCTAAAACAGCAGCACTGGAAAAAGAACATGAAGCAATAACAAAAGTAAAGTACATAGACAGAGTGCAGATTGGCCGATTCGAGAATTGACACATGGTATTTCAGCCCATACCAGAGAATATGGGAAGCCCTAAACTCTATTACATGCCAATATTGTCTAAAATATATGCGACTTGAAAAAACCTACAGATATCATCTGGTAAGATAATCAGTCTATTTATTTAGCTTTTTTTTTAAATTTTCATTTTTCATCAAATTAAAGGTCTATTAAGATTCCTGGCTTATTGGTATCATTATTGTAGTTTTAGTTATAAGGTGTAGAAATTATATTTTTTGTTTGAATTTGGCAGAGTGAATGCACTTGGAGACAACCACGGGTAGAGATATTTACAGAAAAGGAACGCTTAGCATCTATGAAGTGGATGGGGCAGAACACAAGATATACTGCAGAATCTCTGTCTTCTTTGCAAAACCTCTTCCTAGACCACAAGACATTATATTTTGATGTGGAGCCATTCTTGTTTTATATCCTGTGCGAGGTGGACAAGCAGGGAGCACATTTAGTTGGTTATTTCTCAAAGGTATGTGTTGGATTGTTCATGTTTTTAGTGATAGCTGTGTATGAAAATCAGTGTATTGTGGTATGGTATAACAGATAAAATTCATTCTGTTTTACTGATTAATGCCATTGATGATGATTATGGTAGTGATTATTATGACTGCAGTCATATTGGTAATGATGATATTAACCATTGGCAATGAGTGCATTATGGACTGTTTTTGTTTTATTATGTTTGTTTACACATAGATGGCTTCACAAGCACTTAAATTTCTTAAAGATGTGTTTATTATGAATAATATGATTATCTAGTGTTTTGTTTTTGTTTTTTTTCATTATTATTGTTATAACATTATTTTGAGAGTGAGAGACCCATGCACAGCATCTCACATGTTCTTCCATCCATTTTCTTCAGTAAGATATTGTTTTATGTAGCTCACCATTTAGTGTTTCTTCATGTTTTGCAGCTTAGAAATTCCTATCCTTTCAGTTACATGAAGGTGGTTGTAAACTTGAGTCTGTAATGTAGTGTTCATGTTTGCTCAGTGGTTTTTCTTGTGACTAAGAGGAATAAAAGCTTTACAGAATGATTTAAAAGAATATGAAGTTTCTTAATGTTTTCTTTCAGTTCATTTCATGTTCTTGACTTTCAAATATGTTTTGTCCATTATACAAAGGTAGCAATAGACTGAATTTGCAGTATATTATCCATATTAGCTTATATATTACTTTAGAATATGTGATGAAATCAATTACAGAATTATTTGACAAAAGTTCTTCATTTTTTGTTTTTTAACTGATTTCCCAGGGCTTTTATACTTTGTCTTTTTGTTTTATGAAATTATAATAGACTGAATTTGTGATCTAGGATAAAACTTCTAAACTAGTCAGTTTGTCAAATTTCTGTGATTACACTTCAGCTCTATCTACATGTGACTAGGACTTCAGAAAATGGAAAAAAAACATGGGATAAAGACTTCAAGAAGATACGAAATGAGAATTAATTGTGAACATTTGTATTGAAATTTCACTTAAACATCATGTAGGTTTATGAATTGTTATTTATATACACCATTTAAAACTGCTATGCATCACCACCACTGAGTTAGTTAGAGTTAGACCAAGGTACACAAAGACAAGTAGCACCACAACTATTTAGCCTATTGAACCAAAAAAAATGAAATTTACTTTTTCCTGAGTATTCTGATGGCTGTATATAGTGGTGTTAAATGAGTAAGAGTGGGATTTTTGTTTTCGTCTAGTGATTATGATAATATTGAATAAATAATGTCCAAGTAACCAAATAGTGAGTGTGGAAGTAAATATTTACAATTAATGAAGGTGAAGGGGGGGGTCATATTGGATTTCCAACTGGGATTTTCATCGACAGAGTGGTGCTACCTGTCTTCAAGTACCTTAAGAAGAATTCAAACTGAATGACTCTCCCTTAGTTCTCTCTGTATGATGGTAATTTCCCTTGCTAATGACAAATATCAGTTTTGGATTGGTAGATTGTGAACCACACAGAGGAGGCCATATTCAGTCAGATATGAAATGAGTAATTAAATCAGTGGGGGTCATTTCAGATGATATGCACTAACTAGTCATCACTGGAAGGGGAAGACTGCAGAAGATTGTAGCCTTTTTGGCAGGTGTGTATGGTGTACAGCCGGCCCACCTGCTCACTCACTGGAGTGAGTTATGGCATGTATATACGTCATACATCATTAGATCATGACTGCTATAACCATATCCATCACTTAGGGGTTAATGATAGTGGTGGGATGATACCCATGGAAAAGAGACACAATAAGATACTCCTCCTACCTCTAAAAACAGCAACAACAACTCGGGACTAGAGAGAGACAAAGAAAAAGTAAAGGGAGTTGGTGACCATGATGGCCATGAACTGTGATTTTCTATATTCAATGTATGTGTAAATACTCATTGATATCAATAATAGTTCTTTGAAAGTATGATGTCATGCCATTTATGGTAGACTGTCAAAAATGTATGTATTTAAAATGGACCAAAGATTGGAGAAGGTGGAAGGCACAGATTGAGATGCATATGGATCAATTCCTAATCCTAGAATGGAAACGTTTAAAGAAAGAACAATAGAGGGAGAAAGAGAGGAATTAAGAGACAAGCTGGGAAAAAGGCAACCCTGTTACTCATGTTCCCCTACGAAGAATTTTTTCACACATCTCACCTAAGAAATAAAGAAGGGAGATACAAAGAGCATGAGAGAGCTTACTCACACCCAGTCAGCTCTCTTTCACCATCCCAGTCACTGAGCTGGCCGAGACAGTTAAACAAAATGAGGGAAATACGGAGGGATACTAAAAGAAGAAGCATAAAGAAAGATGCAAGAAAAACTCACCCTGCTGGAAAAAAGTAGATATGAAAAAAACAAAAGAAAGGACTTTAGGAAGTTCCAACCATTTTAATGAATGACAAACCCCAGAAATCAGGAAAGAACACAAAGAAAACAGCACAGCATCCACTCTTTGGACATTCCTAAGAGAAAGAGCTGGGGAAGAGTGAGTTGGGATTTTAGTAGTTTCCCAGGTTGCACAAAGTTAACTTGGTTGACTTGTCTTAACCCTTAGGCTGCTACTGTCATCAGTTGATGATGAAGTGTAAGGTAGCCAGCTATCTGTTGAATATCTTTATTTCCTGCCATCACTTCGAAATATGTGTACCAGTATGAAATGCTTGCAGTCCCTCCCTTGAGCGAGAAAGTCGATGCGTGTAGAAGATTTGTAAATGAATAGTGACATTATTATTTTTATTATTATTATTATTATAATCATCATTATCATCATCATTATTATTGTCTTAACATAATTTACAATACTATTACAATACTATTAGTAACAGTAATAAAAACTTGTCTCCAAAAATTCAAGGAATGAGATGATCAGGTAAGTCTAGTAATTGACTCCTATATGACTAATCTTTTGCTGAGCCATCTTTTTGTAAACAAAAATTGCTAAGTTAAAATTAGAGTAGACAGGATATGTATAATCTTGCCAAGAATTGGTTTAAAATAATTAAAGATAATTTTGGAGGATTCAATTAGGAATTGAGGATGTAAGTTTACTATTCCAGGGGCTGTATCTCCTCTCTGGCCACAACCAAGGCTGACAAGGAAAAACTGATTAGAACTACCTCGGCCGTACGTGGCATGGGTACTTGCCTCCTTGGATTTAGGCATAGTTTGCCATGATATAATTAGATGTCATTTGTTTTGTTTGGGTTAATTAGGGAGGCTGTAGATTTCAAAAGAATCTAAAGAAGTAGAGGAAAATGTAAATTTAGCAATGTCAGCATACTACTACATGTTAGATTTTTTTATGATCATACTTGTATTAATGCTGGTCATTATATTATCAAGGAGGATTTTAAGGAATTAACAAACAAAAGATGGTGCTAATTCATGGTCTAAGTTGTATACTTACGGGTTTAGGCATTAGAGGAAAAAATCAGAATAAATCTGAATGTTAAGAATTTTTAAAATAGATGTTCATATTATTTTCTATTTATCTATTTATTTATTTAAAATTATTTTTAGAAAAGATATGTTGTTGATGTTGGATAATTCACAAGCTTTGTTTCTTGCAGGAGAAGGAAAGTCCAGATGGGCATAATGTAGCTTGCATTATGACGCTCCCACCATTCCAGAGAAAAGGCTATGGGAAACTCCTTATAGCTTTCAGGTATGTTAACAAAGGTTTAAATTGTACTTTAGAAATAATAAAAAGTTTTTAATTCCTGATTAATATATCTGATTTCTTCATTCATAAATGAACAATAATGTTTTAGTGCTACTTTAGTGTGCACTCTGCCTCCCCTTTAGGGAACATAGCCATATTATCTAATAAACATATACTGACTTAGAAGACTTTAGATGTTTAGACTATAACAATATTGAGTGTATTTTACTTATTTTAGGTATTATTGTGGATGATATTAATTCATTAACCCCTACGACCCAGATAATGTGACCATCATGTCTTGAAAAAATATGGCTTGAGGTGGTGTGTATCATGAATATGCTGTCATGGGAAAAATTGGCTTAGGGCTAGGAAGACAAGAACTTGCTGTCATTAGAATTTCGGCTGAAGGCCAAGGTGATGGGAATGACTCAACATGAGTGCACCAAGCTCTTGGAAGATGATTAGACTCTGTGGGCATTTAGGAAGAGGCTTTAGCATTATTTCCATTGATAAACGAGTGTAGAAGGTTCCATCTGTGAGACATGACTGGAAGAGCGCTGGCTCCAGGGAGGACACTATTTCTGTGTTTAGGATCCTATTCATGCCTACTGTGACTGGCATTGTAGGAACTGAATATTGCAAAAGAAAAAAGACATAAAACAAAATATTATTAATTGTTATTATTATTGCACTGAATTATGGACTACCAAGAGAGATGATATGGAGCCTGTTCAAGGAAAATAGTCTTTTACCATCTGGATAAAGCAAATCAAGTGACAAATATTGATATTAGAAAAAGATAAAAATGCTTTTGCAGAAAAAGAGAAAATACCATTGCAAAGGGAAGGCATGGAGTCATGTTACCACAAACAAGTGTATGTGTGCACCTTGCCTACAAGCCACACAGCCGTCAGAGTGCCCACTTAACCCGTTAAGTGCTACTTTTGTTTACATATAGGGTACCCCTAGAGGTTACAAAAAAAATAATTTTTTTCTCTTATCTCAAACAACCCAAAATCATTCAAGAACACAAATGAAAACCTTTAAAGGGTCAGTCATTTTTAAATCCCCGTGCTAGGCTGCCAGACTAGGACTCCCGACCCCTGCTATTGCCACATTTTCTCCCTTCGCTTCTCATGCACTTCATATGCTGTCTTCCAGCATATTTTACATGCAGCCATTAGTGTATTCCGTAAAGCTATATACATAAACTGAATAAACTCATTTCAAAACTTAATCATACAAATGATATAAATACACCCTTTGGCAATCTTATGAGCTGCCTAGTGAACATGCTGTACTTGTTTACGTATTTTACACGTCTTTTTCCTTACACTATTTCTATTTACATATTTCAAGCATGGGAAGGTTGTAAACATGGAGTAGAAGGAGATGAGGCAGCAGCAGCTACAGTGTGTAAAGGCGGCATGGTGGTGGCAGAGGGCCCCTCATGCTCATCGTCACTACTTGCCTCACTCTCAGAGTAACCTTTGCCAAATATATAATCCCTATCTTTATCACTATCATCTAGGGGGTCGTCAATATCAGAGTCCTCATCATCAATAAATTCTCCATTATTTTTGCGTGAAAACAATGAATGAATGCTGGGTGTATCTAGGGATCGGTAGCGTCTACTTACCATGACTCTAAGGACAGGTCTGGTGGCAGTAGACTACCCAGAATTCCCGCACCTTCTAGGGAAACCTCTGGGCGTACTCAATGCAACCATATTTTAGAAAATGTGTGGGCAATGAAGTGTCTGTATTCAAGGGATTAAGTATTCTATAATTATTATAAGGACCAAAAAAAAAAGAATTATGATTATATCTGTAAAAAACTTATTAAGTATATATATATCTATATTTGTAAAATATTTTTTGCTTCATTCATTTGCAGTTATGAGCTCAGCAAGCTAGAAGGAGTTGTAGGTAGCCCTGAGAAGCCTCTGTCTGATCTTGGAAAGCTTTCCTACCGATCATATTGGACCTGGGTACTTTTAGAGATTCTTCGAGATTTTAAAGGCACACTGTCCATCAAAGATCTTAGGTAAGTGGAAGGAGGAGGATAGTGGGCTGAGAATTGTATGGTTTTAAGATGTATTTAATGTTGGATAAATTAAGGGATACTCAGATTGTTTGAAATTGCACATTTTAATGCAAATAGAGTGATTGATCAATGTCTTAAGTACCAATATTATGTTGGAGTTAGAAATGTGTATATTTAATAAAGATGCAGAAATGACAATATTAGTATTGTTAATAATTATTTTTATTTGAGTGCGTCATAAAGTAAATTCTTTTTAGGATTAGTAATAATGTTATATTAGAGATATTAGAATTTGAATATCATTAAAATCCACAGCCAAATGACCAGCATCACGCAGCAAGACATAATTTCCACGCTGCAGAGCATCAATTTAGTAAAATACTGGAAGGGTCAACATGTTATATGTGTCACACCAAAACTTGTGGAGGAATACATTAATTCAGCCCAGTTCAAGCGTCCAAGACTAACAGTAGACCCTTCCCTTCTGAGGTATGTTTTTGAATGTTTTGTATAGTTTCTTGTTAAGAAGAAAGGTACAACTAGGAATGTGCTCAAAGATGAGAGTGAAATGCAACAATATTGATTATTTGTTTGCTATTGTAGGTGTTTTTGTAATAGTTGTTCTATTTATTGTGAGGTCTTCAAAATGTCAGATATTGAAGAATAAGCATTGTATTAATTTATGGAATAATACATAGTCTTGAGAAAATTCCATATTCATAGGTAAAGTTTCAGTAATAGATAAAATTATTGCCAGATAAAGACTGTGCAGTGTATGTAATGTGACACCACCCATTAGAAAAAAAATTGATTGAAAAAATGGATTTTAACACAACCAGACAGTCTTGAGTTATTTTTTTTAAACTAAAAAAAAGATAGCTTAAGCGATTTTCTATTCAGAATTATCTAGGATCATGTATTCAATTACTTCAGCTTTTATTTTAAAATTAAGAGGTTCATGAATAAGATTGTAAAGCCACAAGTGATTCATTAACAAGTTCGGAGAAAAATTAAGTGGGTATTTTTTGTAGGTTTATTAGTCTTGAATGGATGGGATACTATAGTCAGTAGGAAAAATATTTGTGATGCTTAGTGTTTGGAAGGGATTGATTTTATTGGATAGTAAGTAAATACACAAGTCTCACTCAATATTATTCCGATAAGGCTTTTGCTGCTTGCAACAGATTGTTGAGTAGCACTTTGTACATAATAAAGAGATAAAAACTGTTAATAAAAGAAAAGGAAATATATAGAATGGATATGTTAAATTAAAAGGGGCAGATAAAAATCACTTATTTGCAAAATGATAAAATGTGTTGCCATGACAATGAGTAATCTGGTAGGCAGCAAAACAGTAAGATGTATTGCCACATGAATTAGGAATCTGGTAGGCAAAATTGTAAGGTGTGTTGCCATATGAATTATTAATTTGGTAGGCTTCGAGAATGTTTTTGTGAAAACTGTTGATATATTTTTTTGTTCCATTCTTCCAGATGGTCGCCACCCAAGAGACAACAAAGCCAGAGGAAAAAGTAAAAACACATGTATTATCCTTCCCATCATGTAAAGTTTATGTGGATGCAGTTGGACATAGTTTTATTTGAGGCAAATTATTGTACAGTATATATGAGTATGTACCTGTAGGTGTTTATTTCCAGTGTATGATGATTAGGATAATACAATTTTACATAAAGAAGGGAGGCATTGTTTAAATTTCCTGAAGTATATTTCATGCTGATATTGTTGGCTTTTTGAGGACACAATTCTTAAATTTGAATTATTTCAGATAAAAGTGTAACTGCACTGAAATTCTATTCTAAATCAAACAATTGTATTTTGTTTAATAAGAGTCAAGTAGTGACCAGTTTAAGTATATATTTTGAGTATGTCATTTAGACAAATTTATATGCAGATATTTCACCTATTTGGCATAACATTAGAAAATGATGTTATTTAAATCTAACACTTGATCATATAAATGCTTACTGCTAATATGGCATATCATAGTGATATGATAAGTGAGGTTGCTGTAATATTTCCTGTTTCATTTTGATATTTCATTTGATACTGAGCATGAAAATATTAAAATCTTCCCTTCAGCTTTCAAGGAGAAAAAGCATGTGGAAGAAACTGGTTGGCTGGCCAAGTAAGGCTTTTACAAACATATTAGTACAATTAATTGTTATCATAAGAAGTACAGAGAATACCCAATGACATAGATTTCCCTTTTAACTTCTAATGTTAACAAAAATAAATGTAGTTCTGGGGATTTCTTTTTTATTCCTTTTATATTCTGCAAATATGAATGGTTCCTTTTATTTGTCAAGAAAAAGAAATTATGTATATAAGATCAAATAAAAGTTCCAAATTACTTTCTGCAAATTTTGATACATTTACAGTTTCCTTGAACTGAAACAAATCTTTTATTCAAACACTTATCCATCTAATAGTACTTATTTGTTCTATAAAGTTTCATAGGTCATGCCTGTAAGGTACGGCCAACAGAATGTACCTGAATAAAAAAATGATTGAAAGATTATGTAGTAAAACTGTTGTTGTCACTCTGTCTTTTCTTTTCTCAGAATCAGATACTATGTAACCTCTTCACCTATTTGTTTATCTAATGGTATACAACAATAGCATTCTCTAGTATGTATGTATGTATCTATGTACTCTTAAGTATGTATATTTGCATGTATGTAATGTATGCATGTATAAATGTGTGCATGTATGTATGTATGTATGTGTGTATGTGCACATGTATATATGTATGTATGTATATATATAGGTATGTATGTATGTATGTATGTATCTATATATGTATGTATGCATATGTGCATGCAAATAAGTACATATACAGATAGAGAGCAATTCATACTAGCAACTAGAAGAGCAACAGAGAAGTTGGTTGCTACGTTAAACTGTATATAACCTTGTCTTGCCAACGAATGAATAGCCATATCAGTTGTAATTCACTTTTCTTTCTATTGATGTTGATCAGAGCAAGACTTTTTTATTTGTAGGAATTAATAATCATCTTTCTACTTGTACAGTATATCTTGAATTGGCTGCACTTATTACATTTGACAGTTTTTGCATCAAATGTGTCATGTATTGCTTATTGATGATCATGATAATAACTTTTATTATTTCTGTTATTATTATTACTATTATTATTATATTATTATTTTACTGAATCTACTTATTGTGTGTTTTTTCTGTCCTGCATCAGTTACCTCAACGGTAACTTAATTCATTTTGTGATTATTTTATCCAGTTTTTGGATACCTTTTGGTTGTTCCAGTTGCACTTTCTGTTGTTGATTAAATTGACCTTAATGGTAGCACTTTGTTTAATGATTTTGAGATTTCTTGATGTCAAAAAAAAAAAAAAAGTTTTTGATTGTGCTTCATACTGTTTGATATATAATTGTAATTGTGATTAAAATTTGAAATCCCAGCGAGGCCAGTGTATGGAGGGTACAAATAAGAGAACTATTTATTTTATTTCAAATTTTTTTGTAGGACATTCACATCAGCCATTCACATTCAGGTTGTTGAATACATCATGAATAACTCAATACAGCTGTAATAAAATTTTCCATTGATAGAAAGTAGTTTAATCTGCATTGCAAAGTAATAACACAACTATAGAAAACATGCAGTACTGAACTTCACCTTTGCTGGTTTTTTATACCTGTGCAGGTAACAATCTTACATGGAATGAAGATATTTACTGAGACTGAACATGAAACAGAACCAGGTTATAGCACTACTATGGCACTCTCACATCCATACATAGCATCATCTAAACTGCCTAGCTGTAGATATGAGTATCATCAAGACTGGTACAATGCTAAAGGGTGTTGTAGTTTCTAAATCTAAACTTGGGTTTTATGAGCAAGGTTTGAGTAGGCTTTATTTATACATTTGTTGTGTGTGACCTGCATATCCACATCATAATATAATCTGTGGGTAACGTGCACTAAGAATAAAACTGCTTTTCAAATATGGAAGTGATATGAGATCCGTATTGATAGTTTATACCATTGTTCAACTGTTGAGGCCATAGGGATTGATCTAAATATTAATCAAAAGTTTCTACTTACATTCACAACAAGTTACT
>NW_020870973.1:66097-71097 GCF_003789085.1 Penaeus vannamei
CTATTCTAGAATAAATTATGCTTTTTAATGTATATTTCTAAGCAAAAATACAAAAAAAGGTAACTTTATTATAAAACAATAATATGTATGAACTTTTTCCTTCTAAAAAGCTTCATCGCTATGTATAAAAAGTGAAAGTATCAAGCTTGACACTGTCATATGACAAACATAAGAACTCATGAATACTATATTTTCTAGATAGAACTTGAATGAATCTCAGTGCCACACCAACTGGGTAATTCATCTGGCATTAAAATCCAAAAATTCGGAAAATGCAATTCTTTAAATTCCAGTTAAGCAATAACATTCTCAAGCTAAGTGGTACGTAGAGTGATTATTCTTCAAATTCACAGATTTCAGTTAAATCCTACAGCACTATTTTGTAACGAGAAAGGGGAGTTTTGTCAGTACGATAGCCAAGCCTAGGCCCTGAGTTTGGTCGGGTTTATTTTTGGATTTGCATTACCATTAACACCGCATCCTCTAAGCACATCTAGGTTTTAGCTTAGTGATAACTTCCTTATATCTGAATGAAGATTAATATAAAAGAGTGTGATGATCCCTGTCTTAAATCACTTGCTATAAACTCCAACCCAAAAAGATGAAAATTGGGTCAGTAAAAATTCAGGCACACCTACTTGTTTATTCAAATCAGCTGATTGGAACTACAACAGAGTAGTAGATATCGTAACTGCATTCTTAACTATCATCTCTAACAATATATTCATAAATAAAGTCTGCTCGTTGCCAATCCCCCTATGGGTTAACAAAGAAATGACTCATCCATTACCCTATTTGTCCAAACGCGAAATACGCAGCAGTAAAATTACCCTTCCACTTCCCCTTCCAACTCATCCCCCCTTCAATATATATCACCCAACACTCCTCAATACTCACCTTCCCTTCATATCTCAACAGCTGGCCGTTGACGACCCACGCCGAAGATAAAGCACAAATCACCAAAATCAACCTCATCCTCCCTAGCTCCCGGATCCTCGGTGAAAAATCGTCTCGTGACAGTTACTCCTCCCCAGCCTGCTCCCTTGACAGGCTTCCCTCGAGTGCGTCCGTTCGCCTCCTCTCGGCTCGGTGCCCTCGGCGGAGACAAAGGTCGATGACGTCAGGGACAGAATTCTAATCCAAAACATACACTGATAAACTAATGTGATCGTGAATTTCACCTAAATATACTCCTTTATTTCACACTACTCATATCCACTTACTACGTCAAAGAGGCTTTGGGGGAGACAAAGGTCGGTGACGTCAGGGACAGAATTCTAATCCAATACATACACTGTAATCTAATGTAATTGTAACTTTCATCTAAATCTAGCCTTATTTCACACTACTCCTAATATCCACTTATTATCATCCACGTCAAGGAGGCTCTAACGGAGACAAAGGCCGGTGACGTCTGGGACAGAATTCTAATCCAAAACATAAACTTCGGTAATGCAATATCGTTTTTCACCTAAATCTATCCCTTCTTTGATTTACACTACTCCTAATATCCACTTGTTACGTCAAGGAGGCTTTAACGGAGACATATATCTGTGTCGTCAGGGACAGAATTCTAGTCCATGTCAGTTTATCCAATTAAGTTAAACAGACCCTGGCTTTTTGTTCATACTGTTCCAACTGTCCACTCCTTATTTCAAGGAGACATCACCGGAGACAAAGACCACTGATGTCAGCGATAAACTTGTAATAAAATAGTGATTTTTCTTTTCATATAATCATAGAATAGATACCAAATGTGGTAATTGGGTTAAGCAACATCTAACCAAACATATAACTGTTCAAGCCTAAACTGTGCCTTTAACTTATGTAAGTCAATTAATTAAACGTTGCCGACGGAGACAAAAGGCGTCATAGAAACTAAACAATATGGACATTTTTATTTGTCAGTATTTTTTTTATATATAAACGATAATAATAGGAATGGGATGATTTTAATCACTGTAAGAATTTAAATATCATTTAATTAATTCCTCTTCATGTCATATTAAATTAAATTCATCCAAATATAGCTTATGCTTCCCAACAGGCTTCTTTACAATTGTATCAAATTAAACTAACATCCTCCATGAAAATTCCACTGAAAAATAGTGACACAGTACTCCTCTCTCCCTTTCCATCCTCCTCTTTCTTCCTTTCGCCTACACTCTCCCCTTTCCGTTCTTTTACTTTACCCCTCTCCTTCTCTCTTCCCTTTTCTTCATTTCATCTTCTCATTTCCCATCTTCTTTTTCTTTTCTTCTCATTTCCCTTCTTCTTTTCTTTTCTTCTCCTCCTCCTCCTCCTTCCTCCTCCTTCCTCTCCTCCTCCTCCTCCTCCTCCTTCATCTTCTTCTTCTTCTTCTTCTTCTTCTTCTTCTTCTTCTTCTTCTTCTTCTTCTTCTTCTTCTTCTTCTTCTTCTTCTTTTCCTCCTCCTCCTCTCCTCCTCCTCCTCCAAGCCCATCACCTCATGCTAAACATGAACTACAGAAACATCACAAATAAAATATCCCAACTTCATCACATCCTCCAGTCATAACCAGATATCATAACAGACATGGCTGACTCCCGACACTGACTCTATTGAACTCTTCCCCCTTCACTGGTAAAGACCACTCGACCGAAGCAGAGGTGACGGAGTTTTCAACTTTCAGGTCCTTTTGCCAAACCGAGGCCATAACTTGAGACAGTGTGAAACCGCCCGACTCCAACTTCAACTTTCCAACTGTAAATCACTCCTTGCAGTTTTCTACGAACCACATTCTACTATCAGAATGCTAAAAAAAAAAAAAAACTTCAAACATCCCTATCACGCATAAAACGCAGACAGAAACATATGGACCGGCGGCTACATCAGCTTACCCGATAGAGAATGGACCGTTGTCTCCCCACTCCAACGCGAACACAATACATAGCACCCTCACACCACTGCTTACACCCTGGACCAAGTTCTCACCAACGTCTTGAGCAAAACAAGCATCAACGTTATCCCAGGACTAAGTGACCATGGCACTGTACTTACTGACACAGGCAGAGACACAGACTTTATTTTCTCTATTTGAGATGATAGACGCAATCAGTTAGGGCATCACGAACTACTGCATAGACTACTTCCACAAAGATCCCCACACAAGACCCCTTATTTTTAACTAGGATAGCCTCTATCACACCTTGGAAAAACACTTGGCAAACTCAACACACATTTTCAATCTGTTTTCACACATGAAGACATCAATAGACCCGATATGCCAGACAACCCTTACCTTCCATTCCCACCACTCGATATATTGACTGACGATATACAGAAACTACAAATGACACTAGACATGAAACAAAGTCACTGGACCTGACCAAAAGTCTCTGTCACTGCTTGTATCCACTTACATCAAGCATTCTAACTAAAACTGACTTTACTTAATTAGCACCTTTTCAACAGAGGCGGGGCTTCCATGGTGGCACGGGGGGCACTTGCCCCCCCCCCTACAATCTGATTGGCCACCCCGTGTGCCCCCCAATGGTCACTGACTCGTCGTAATGGCCCCTGGTATATATAATGTTGCGGCCCTCCAGATTTATTGTTGTTACCCTTGTGCACCCCACCGGAAAATTCTCTGGACCCTGATTTTCAAGCCAGGCAATTACATAGACCCGAAATTACTATGGCCCAATCTTCCTCAAATCGATTGTTTGTAGTTTTTTTGAACACATGATACACAAACACATCATGAACGACGTTTATGTGAGACACAACTAATCACAATCCACAGTGAAATTGCCCAACAGTTAGAAAGACGTGGTGTTGTTAGTTGATGCCATACTCCAAGACCTTGCCACAGCCTTTGACAAAGTACTACACAGGAGACAAGATCACAAGACCAACTTCACTGGATCACTGCCTTTCTGACGTGTAAGACCCAACATGTCCTACATCTGACTTTGTCCGTCTCTTCTGGTGTTCCGCAAGGCACCGTTCTTGGTCTTCTCTTCCTTCTATCTTTAATGATCTTCCACTAACCACACAAAACTCTTCCGCTAGACTCTTTGTTGACGACAGTCTGTTATTGCTGGCAGTCAATACTGAAGACGACTGCAGATCGCCCTACATGACATACATGCCCACGCACACACACGACATGACATGACATATACACATATTGATAGATAGATAGATAGATACTAATGTGACACGTGGGACTGTGTATGCTTGGGAGTGAAATCAGAAAAAATGAAACTTTCATCGGTATAAATAAGGGCTCAAATTGCATTGCGTCCATGTCTGTAATACGTATATATACTTGTGAATATCTGTATATTTACACACACAATTTGTATCCGTTTCTGAATTCTGTTTGTTTGACCAGTCTCTTAACTCCTTATCCATTTCGTGTGTCGAGAGTGTGTTTTCAATATC
Organism: Penaeus vannamei; assembly: GCF_003789085.1. NCBI lineage: Eukaryota > Metazoa > Arthropoda > Malacostraca > Decapoda > Penaeidae > Penaeus > Penaeus vannamei. Next base: position 70,506 of record NW_020870973.1, read on the forward strand.
CAACTTGTATGCTACAAGTGGTCTTTCTCGGAATTCATTGTCTAAATATCTGTGTCCAGTGAGTATTTTCATACAGCCAGTTTGTTAAAATTGTGCGAGGCCCGACCCAATGAATATTCGTAGGCCTATATACTCACATGCGTATACACAGAAATAAATACATGGATGTTTATTTATCAGACATATGCATATTTATCTCCCCATCTATACGGTAGATATGCATGTTTAGATTGATAGATATGCATTTATTTCAGTATATGTGTAATGTCCGTATAGTGAATGTTCATTGGGTTGGGCCTCAGACAACTTTAACTAATCCGCCGACTTTTGATTGGCTTATGTAGTATGTCATGTATATTCTCCATTTTACATATTATTATATTTCACTGATTGTTATTCTTATCCAGTCGTATATATATAACTTTTGGTAGATTGACTTGCACTTACAACCAGAATGTATTTTGATAGAAAAAAAAGTATATAAGCGACACTTTATTCACATACGGTACATACATACATACATACTTAATATATATTATATATATATATATATATATATATATATATGTGTGTGTGTGTGTGTGTGTGTGTG
>NW_020870973.1:78597-81097 GCF_003789085.1 Penaeus vannamei
ATTTTTTTATACAGAACAGGTGAAGCATCTCATTACTAAATGTGATTTTATACAACACACACACACAACACACAAACACACCACACACACAACACACACACATATATATATATTATATATATATATATATATATATACACACACATACACACACATCTCTTTTTTATCCTTATACGACGCTAGTTTTTGCGTTTTCTTTCAGATCTTTCTCGAGTGCCTGACGCGCTTTCAATAACCACTGAGACAGCGACCACGTCACCCCGCCCGCCTCAGCCCAACTATAAAAGCATGAGTATTTCTAATGTCACCAGTAAACGAACAGATACTTTCACAGCCTCTTCTCCACCCTAAAGATATTTAAATCAGAGTTGCTCTCCATTCGACATAACTAGCTTCACCCGACGGTATCTCTCCACAAGTGGTTTCTAACAGTATATTTTCTACCATTCGAAATGGCTCCCGTTCAGAACGAGGTGAAGGCGCCTTCGTCCGAGGTCAAGTGCTGCCGCTGCGGAGGGTCGAAGGGTTCGTGGGACATGTTCCTTCCTATCACTCAAAGGGGAAGCTTCTTCCAGGACTCCTTCTTCTCCAACATGCAGCAGCACTTCGACGCCGCCGTCAGGCAGGTCCTGGACCAGTGGAGCGGCTCTGACCTCAGGATCACAGACCGCACGGAGAACGCGAACATCCGCCACAGCGATGTCCTTGGCCGCTATAGAAGGCTTCGATCCGTCGACCTGAAGGAGGAGAACCAGGCTGTCACTGTCACGTCGGATGACACCAGTCACAAGGTTCGTTACGGTGGACATGGCGTGATTATAACGTAATTTATCTAATCTAATTAAGTCATTCTAGTGATTTAATTAATTTAGTAGTTGATTCTCGTCTTTGATATATAGCATGCTAATCGGTGTCATTGCAGGTGGTGCTGGACGTGCATGAGTTCCTGGGAGGAGACGTGAGGGTGAAGGTGGTTGGCGAGAGGGAGCTGCAGGTGGAAGGACGCGTGGACAGGAAGGAGGAAGGAAGTCCTTGCGTGACTTCGCACACCTTCAGACGCCGCTTCTCCTTGCCACGTCTCACCGACATGACGGCCATCACTTCTGCCATGTCGTCAGATGGCGTCCTCACCATCACAGTGCCTAAACTGGTTCGTGTTTCATATTTCTCTGTTATTTCACTTGCATCTTAGTCTTTAATGAACATATTTGAGCCATACACATTAAAAGATTTTAATGTCATTTTAACTAAACATTTTAACAGGAAAACGAAGATCAGAAGACCACCATCATCCCCATCAAGGTCGAAGAGACACAGAAGAATTCACAGGCAAATGCTTCCATGACATCAGGGGCTCAAGGTACACACAAACAGGAATTCAAATGCGAACATTGCAGTCGGGAAGTCGTCTGCAACAAGGAAGGTGTTAGCGAAACGTGTCTCAAGCAACAGAGCGATTCCTTCGTTGGACACAACTTCCTTCCCATCGTGCGCAGAGGACTCTTCTTCGACGATTCCTTCTTCCAGGAAAGCCGGAAGGATTTCCAGAGGGCGGTGAAGGAAGTGTTGAACAAGTGGGGAGAACAGTCCTCTATTGGCGACGACCTAACGCGCTACAGAAGTCTCCGAAGTCGTGACTTGAGAGAAGAAAACCAGGCTGTCACATCCTCGGAAAATGAACGTCAACATAAGGTAGGAGTGATATCTGATGTTCCTCCAGGAAACTCAGACTGTAACAAAGGAAAAATATCCCATGCAAAAGAATTTGCGACCACTTAGAAGTTAGTTTTTCATATGTAGTAAATTTCCCGCTTAATATTCCAGTTCGTTCTCGACGTGAAAGACTTCAGTGACGGTGGAGAGATCAGCGTGAAGGCTGTGAGCGACAGAGAGTTGGTGGTCGAAGGCCGCAAGGAGAAGCAGGGAGACGGGTCGAGGTGCTCTCAGCGGTTCCTTCGGCGCTTCGTCGTTCCTGGAGACATCCAGCTGGATGGCGTCACCTCAGTCGTGTCTTCTGACGGTGTGCTCACCATCTCGGCTCCTAAGAAGGTAAGACCTAATTAGATATATATCATATTCATTGCCTGCCATCATTACACACCGAAAGATTACGTTTGGAAGGTTTGACCAACGAACTTGTCTACTTAACAGCAGTCGAGGCTCCAAATCCGGGAAGTACCTGTTCCCATTCAAAACGAAGGACAGAAATCTGGTACTTCTGGCACTGCCGTGAACAACGCAGATACCAAGTCCAACGATGCTTCATCAGTCATTCTTCCTAAATCTCAAAATGAATCTCACATCAGCGGAGTCTCTACTCCGTCCAAAGTATCTTCGCAAGCCAAATCGACTCGCGGCCCTGAAGAACTCTCATCCTCAAACCAGGTAAGAATATGCATGTGTAGGACACTGATGCTGTTCAATGAAATTCGGGAACGTGGAGACAACCTGCAGTAAATGCGACTGTAAATATAATACCTCTTAGTTGCTTCAAGAAAAG
>NW_020870973.1:92412-104912 GCF_003789085.1 Penaeus vannamei
TTTTCTTTTTTCTTTCTTTCATTTCTCTCTCTCCCTTCTCTTTCCCTCTCCATCTCTCACCCTCTCCCCCTCTCTCTCTCTCTACTCTTTCTTTCTGCTCTCTTCTCTCTCTCTTCTCTCTTTCTCTTCCTTCTTTTTTTTCTTTCTTTTCTTCGTTATTATTCTCTATTTTTTCTTTTAATTCTCGCTCTCTTCTATGATCCTATCTTCTCATTGCTACTCTCTCGCTCACACAAATTTTTCCTTTCCTTTTCTCTCACCCATTTACCAATCTCTCTCTCTCTCTTCTCTCTTTCTCTCCTCTCTCTCTCTCTCTTCTCCTCCTCCTCTCTCTCTTCTCTCTCTCTCTCTCTCCCTCTCTCTCTCTCTCTCTCATTTTCCTCTCTCTCTCGCTTTCCTAAATGTAACATAGACCCCCTTCCCCCGACCCCTCCTTCTCATTATGACATGCCGTTTTGATCCCGTTAAAGGACACACGTCAAGCGACCACCCGTTCCTGTACCATTATGAAACCCCTCCCCTCCCCCTTCACCCACTCCCTTAAAATCCACAGTGTCCCCCTCCTCACCACCCCCCAAACCATCCTCCCCTAAACCCAACCCAGTTGGCTCCCTCCCGCCCACTCCTCCCATCACCTCACCCACCTCCCCCGCCCGCCCTCCCACCCTTTCAACCGGCCCGCCCTTAACCGCATCTCGCAGATTACGGCACCCAACACCACCTGCCCCACTGCTTAGCCGCTTCCCGACCGTCGCCCGTCCCGCCCTTTCACCGCCCCGCCCCTCGCGGCTCTCGACATTTCCAGACACAGAAATGCGTGTGGATATGCCTGTGTGGACATACCTGTTACCTGTTAAGAAATGGAAAACGCATAGATAGGCCTACATTTCCATTCACAGGACGTCGTAATGATTTCTTGCCATATTATCTACAAGTTAGAAAACGGGGAAGGGAAATACGGGGCTGGTCACAGTTACAATATTGCGAACTATCAATTACTTAACTATATGCATATATAATTGTAATGAAAGAAAAACGGGGTGGATCCGAGCTCGAGTGCGAGGCAGTGCGAGAAATGAGGGAAATAAGTGAGAAAGAGAGAGATGAGATGTGGCCTCTTAGAATGAGAGGAGAGAGAGAAATGAGAGAGGAGGAGAGTGGGAGTAGATGAGATGGATGAGGGAGAGAGATGGATGATGAGAAGAGAGAGAGAGAGAGGAGAAGGAGGAGAGAGAGAAAGAGGGGAAATAATGACGAGGATGAAGAGAGAGGAAAAAATAATGCGAGAGAGAGAGGAGAGAGGAAATAAAGAGGGAAGGAAGAGAAGAGAGGGAGAGAGAAAATTAACGAGAGAGAGATAAATAAGCCGAGAGAGAGAAAAAATATATTAAGAGAGAGAGAGAGAGACGAGAGAAACGACTGAGAGATAGAGGATTGGCCGATGAGAGGGAAGACGACTGAAGAGAGATTGAGCCGATACTTAGAGAGAGGAGAGAGAGGAGAGAAAAAAATAAAGAGAGGAGTGAGAGGAATAATAGAGAAAAAATGAGAATAAGAGAAAAGATGAGAATGAGAAGAGAGAATGAGAAAGAGAGAATGAGAGATGTTCTAGAATAAGAGATGAGAGAGAGAGATAGAGAGAGATGAGAGGAGAGAGAGAGCGAGACGGAGAGAGAGAGGAGGAGGCGAGAAGAGAGAGAGAGAGAGAGAGAGAGAGAGAGAGAGAGAGAGATAGACAGACAGACAGACAGAATAAAACATGAAAAGAAAACGAATACGCCAGATAAAAAAAAAAGCGCGACCGGGAGATAGCGAGACCGCGAGACAGGAAGACGCGAGAGAAGAGAACCGAGCAGAGAAGAGAACCGGGCGAGAAGCGGTGACAAAGCAGCAACGCGACGCACGGCAGGGGCGGCTCCAACCGGAACTCAACACCGCGATACACGTCAGAACCGCTTCAGACAACTTGCATAATCTGGGATCAGGAAATCAGGAAAAAAAAAAACTTGGACAACAGGTATTCCTCAAGGTCAGTTCAGGAGATCTAAAAGCAGAAATGAAAATGAGCCGCGTCCGCCAAGGCCAGTCGCCAGGCTTCCCGGGAGATTAGTTGCGGTTCTCGTCGAAGTGATTAGAACCGTCCCGAGGCCTACGGAGGAGGAGGAGAAGGAGAAGGGATGACGGAGAAGGAGAAGGAGACGGAGGAGAAGAAGGGAGATGAAGGAGAAAGAAGGAGAACAAGAAGGAAAAAAAAGGAGGGAGGCAGAAAAAGACGAAAACTAACAAACAAATAGACCATAGAGGGTGCGCATCCAGTAAAAAATAACAATATAGTTCAGATTTACAAAATACCGGTAGGTTAAATTTAGCATCTCTTCCCCCCCAGATGACCATCACGCACCAGACAGTATCGTGAATATAGGCCTAACCCCTTAAATGGTACACGGACAGCTGATCTAAAGGAGGGCACCATTGAATATGTAATGACAAAGCAAATACCATTCACAAACTTGCATTTCGAATCAATGATCAAAGAAAAAAATAGATAAAAAATATATAGTAATACAACAACAACGAGTCTATCAATTGCCTCTAAATCATCGCAATCCCCGGCAATCATTGCAACGAAAGTGATCAAGCGAACCGCGGTTTCTCGTCAACGCCGCATTTACGAAGACAACTTGACAGAACCGGCATCGGGTTTCAACCGACAGTCCTCGCAACCGCACACCTTTCCCGATTCTCCGCCCTCGAGAGCCCCGCGAACCCTCAGGAGCTCTTACCTGCCTCTTGAGGGGATGGCACGCGCTCCCACGCGATCGGGGGTGTCAGCACGGACGACCCCTCGACCTCGCGCAGAGCCACGGGTGCCACATAGTGCCTCCGACGGTCTCTCCCTTTCACGGGGGAGATCGGTTACCGCTCCGTTCTTGTGTTGGCCGCGCTTACGATGGGATCCGGTGGGATTGGATAACAACTGAGCACCTTTCTTTCTTCTTCCTTTCGTCACATCTCTCCCTAATCCACGCTTCTCTTCTTGGCCACCTACGCTAATCCTCGCCCTCCTCCGCCAAATCTGCTCGTCACTCACGACGCCACTTCGAAAGTCCTCACCCAGTCCTTGATCGAGCGCACCCTTTTCGTCACATCGCCAAGCATCACCTTTTTCTTTTCTTTTTCTTTTTCGCTCTCTATATCTCTTATTTACTTTATCTCTTCTTACTTATTTCATTCCTCATCATATCCCTTTTTCGCCTTTGTTCTATTTCATTTCACTTTCATCTGCTCTCTATTATTTCTTATCTTTATCTCGTTTTTTCTTGTCTACCTATCTATCTTATTCTTGTGAAATCGTATCATTCTTCTTCTTACTTCTCCCATCTAATCATAACGGCTATCTCTCGCTCTCCTTCCCTCCTCTCTCTCCTCCTCTCTTCCATCATCTATCTCTATATCATTTCATTGTCTTTATTTTAAATCTCCTGCAAATTTCATTCATTCCTTTAACAATAATCCTATTTAATGCACTATTTGATCTGCCTCACTCGTCCTTTAGCTAGCCACTTTGAATGGATACCATTTAATTGCACTACGCACCCTCGGGAGGGGACGGGACACCATGATCCGCATCATTTTATTCGTAGTATACCAATCAAGCAGACTACCCATAATTAAAGATTGGTCTAGTTCAACTTTTTTTAATTACTTTATGTTAATTTATACCACATTTCTTACGGATATAAAAGCTAGCTAGAAAAAGACTAGATTATATAGTACATCTCAGATGAGAGGAACAGAGGTCATCTGTATTAATTGCGAGTGCATGGGTCATTAATAAGTAAATGTAACAATAAAATGTCATTGGAGATGTGTATGGCGACATGGTTAAAATGTGGGCATATGCAACGTCCCCCCCGCCGATCTTCTGTTCTGCTGTTAATGATATGTAGATAATTGATAATCGATTCTCTAATTCGATAATGGATGACTCTCTCTCGATATAACATTATCTCGTCTATACTTTATCTCATCTATACTATCTATAATAATCTTCACATTCAATATACTCGATAGCACCACATCACTAATCATCTAATTTATTTCGAGAAACTTATCCTCATAACCTAATCATACGAATTTGATTTCCACATCATGTCAATCTTTCGTTCCCAATAATATATAATAATTACTACGAGAACACACATAATCATCAACAATCACATCAACAAGCATCTCCCATAATTTACATTACACACTTCAATATGACACTAAACCCTCATAATAATACCAGAAACATAAAATAATAATAATAATAACTAACTATTCAGACTTTATAATATCTCCTCATTATCACACTTATTAACATTCCATACAATGTTACTACACTATATATAATAATTACAGTAACACTAAATCCACGACTAATACCACACCTCACAATAAAATACCAGAAGATCAGTGTCAGCGGTGTTTATGCCCGATAATCATTGCTTTCGGTCACGCGAGCGGAAATGCCATCGGCGCGTGGGATGATTTCTCTCCCGGCCAGGAACCCTGGCTGATCGCGCATCACACGCTCCGCCAACTCATTCATGTTGTGTCCAATATCCGCTTCTTCGACGAGAGAGCACAGGGCGAGAGAGAGAAGAGAGGCTGTATGTAGGAGAGAGAGAATTGGAGGCGCGAGAAAGATGTATGGGAGTGTTAAGCAGTTGGGAAGAATAATAAATGAGAGAGTACGCGAGAAAGAGAAGAGTAGGAAGCACGCAGTCGAGAGAGAGAGTAGAGAGGAGGTAGAGAGAGAGAGAGAGCGAGAGAGAGAGAGAGGAGAGAGAGAGAGAGAGAGAGGGGGTGGGGTGAGGGATGGGTAGAGAGATGAGTGGATGTGGAGGAGTGTAAGGATGGAGATGTTGTATGTGTATGTAGGAGTGGTGTGTAGAGGGGGACTGGATGGTGGAGATGAGGTGGGTGGAATTGAGGTGGTCGGGTTGTGGTGGAGAGTGATGTGTGGCTGGTGTAGATGAGATGATGGGAGAGTAGTGGGTATATGTGGTAGAGGGAGGGTGGTGGGAGATAGCGATGAAGTAGGTGTTGTGTGTGATGTGTGTGTGTGTTGTGGTGTAGAGAGGGGTGGGAATGAGTGAGTAGGGGGGAAAAGTGGTAGAAGGTGGGAGTGTGTGGGATTGATGGGGGTGAGATAGAGGAGAGCACGTTTCCGTTGAAAGAAGGAGTACTTTCCGGTTGAGATAGGGAGATGTTGGAGGGTATGAGAGCAGACGATGAGGGAGACGAGCTGAGAGAAGGGAGTCGAGAGAGAGGAGTCTCAGTCTGTGTAGAGAGAGAGGGATGAGGGGGGATGAGAGAGAGCAGGAGTATAGAGAGAGAGAGACGTAGATGTAGATGAGAGCTTCTAAGAGAGGAGAGAGAGAGGAGAGAAGACCAGAGAGCAGATTGATGTATTGTTGAGTATGCGGTATTGTTAAGTATATCAGAGATATTAAGTATTAGAGAGTACGTTATGCAGAATTAGAGATATAGCACGCACGTAATAGAGTATGTTTCAATAGTAGAGTCAGTACGAGAGAGCATGCAGAGGGAGAAGAGTCACGAGTCAGTAGAGCGACGTCATGTATCGTACGAGCATCGTTTGATTCTGATGTAGAGTGAGAGACGCTGTCTAGGAGAGAGAGAACGAGAGAGAGAGAGAAAGAGAGAGTATTTGAGTTGATTGAGAGTAAATGATTTCGAGTGAGCGTGAGGATTGGTAGAAACGTACCGAGAGACTCTTTCTCTCTGGTTTCTTTCCTTGTGTTCATGTCTCTCATCAGAGATCCTTTGATGCAGAGAGCATTTTCTTTTCCTATCTACCTTTTTTTTTTCGTTTTTGTTATCTTTGTTTCTAGAGCAGTCGCCTTTCCTTTTTAGATTTGCAGCAGTCACTCTCGATCTAATGCAGAGTCGAGTCTTTTAGTAGCAGACCCGTTGTAGTGTCCTATGCTGACAGAGTTTTTTCGAGTTTTTTGTGTATTCTTGTCTATTCTTTCTTTCCTTTTTTTTCCTCGTACTCTATCGATCGTCATGCTTCTATTTTCTTGTCCCTGATCTACACGATTTTTTTCGGTAGTTTTTGGTTAAGCAGTATTTGAGTCCTATGTAGTAGATTGTCTAGGAGATCTGGCGCGATCCGATGAGTAGAGAGACGTCAGCTAGGACGTTTTTCTATCGTGCGTTTTCCTTCTACCTTTAGTTTTCAGTTTTATGGTAGTAATGTATTGCATTGATCTGTGATGGGCACTGTAGTTTGTTATTATTTCTACGTTTCTATCTTCTCGTTTTTCCTCTTGATGAGTCAAGTAGAGTACTTGTTCCATGTAGCTACCCGAGGTACGGAGTTATAGTAGATGATGGTTAGTTATCGTTTTTGGTTAACGCGATAGTGTCGGAGACAGGGATCTTGAGAGTAGCTGGTAACGAGGCCTATGTGAAAGGCACTTTTTGTTGAGACTACAGGGAGTAGACCGATCGAGAGCTCATCGCTATCAAGGTCACGGAAATGAGGGATGTAGAGAGAGGACGAGACTTTTGGAGTAAGATTACGGCGACGTAGAGTAGAGCCAGTAGATGAGAGAGAGTCAGAGAGATGAGAGAGGAGATGGAGAGAGATCGAGAGAGATTTGTAGAGAGAGAAGAGAGACGCAGAGATGGGAGAGGGAGTAGTGTAGAACATTTTTGGTTTGGGGTAGGATGATTGTAGATGAGAGAAGAGAGAGAGGAGAGAGAGAGAGAGAGAGAGAGAGAGAGAGAAGAGAGAGAGAGAGAGAGAGAGGGAGGGAGGGGGAGTGTGGAGAGGGAGTAGGGAGAGGAGAGGGAGAGGGATGTAGTGGGAGAGGAGAGAGAGGTGAGAGAGAGAGAGAGAGAGAGAGAGAGAGATGAGAGAGAGAGATGAGAGAGAGAGAGAGAGAGAGAGAGAGAGAGGAGAGTAGAGAGAAGGGAGGTGAGTATTGGTAGAGAGAGTATGTAGAGAGAGGAGAGAGAGAGAGAGAGAGAGAGAGAGAGAGAGAGAGAGAGAGTAGAGAGAGAGAGGAGAGAGAGGGAGGGAGGTGAGGGAGGGTAGGGTAGGGGATGGTGAGGGAGGGAGGGAATGGAGGAGAGAGAGAGAGAGAGAGTGAGAGTAGATGAAGAGTAGAGAGGAGAGAGAGAGATGTATGAGAGAGTAGAGAAGAGAGAGAGAGAGAGAGAGAGAGAGGGAGAGAGAGAGCAGGGATGTTTGAGAGAGAGAGAGGGGGGAGAAGACGAGGCGTGGCGGTCTGCGCGAGAGTAGTAGGGTCGGGAGAGAGAGGGGGGGGTAAGGGGGTTGAGAGGAGTGGGGGGGAGGTAGAGCGGGGTGAGAGAGAGATGAGAGAGGGAGAGAGAGAGAGAGAGAGTAGAGAAGAGAGAGAGAGAGAGGGAGGGAGGGAGGTGAGGTGAGTAGAGGGAGAGAGAGAGAGAGATTGCAGAGAGAGAGAGAGAGAGTAGAGAGAGATGAGAGAGACGAGAGAGAGAGAGAGGAGTTGCCTTTTAGGGAGGTGAGGTGAGGGAGTGGAGGTGAGGGAGGGTAGGGAGGGAGAGAGAGAGAGAAGAGAGAGAGAGAGAGAGATGAGCACGAGAGAGACGAGAGAGAGAGAGAGAGAGTACGAGAGGGGGGGCTGTTTGTGGCGGGAGAAGGGAGCACGAAGACGCAGGGGGGGAGAGCGGAGTAGGGAGATTAATCTCTACCTATGCGGAGACGAGAAAGAGAAGAGAATAAGAGGAGAGAGAGCGAGAGAGAGAGAGCAGAGTACTGATTATGAGACGACCGAGAGAGTGCTGCACGAACTGTCTAAGAGCAGAGAGTAGAGAGAGTATGAGTACTGAGAGAATAGAGCAGGATGAGAGATAATAGTTAGTTAGTATTGTAAATTCGTTTAGATGAGTATGAAATGAGAGAGTTATTAGATAGGAGTAAGTAAGTTGATGTATATGATTGATGAGTAGAGAGATGTTTCGTTATTAGATGTTAGAGTAGTAGGAGATTTGAGTAGTGTAGAGGCCAGAGCTGAGTTCATCGAAGTACGAGAGATGGAGAGAGAGAGAGATTAAGGCATTACATGAGCTTGGCGACGCACATGCCGACCAGCTGACACCTGGCTGGGTTCAAGGTCGAGCGTGTGATGGTGGCCAGGGAAAAGGACGGAGGCGGCGGACATAGGCGGCGATAGGAGGGCGGAAGAGAGGGGGGGAAACACGCCCACATGGATGAGAGACAGCTCGTAGGTGGCACAGGGAGACAAACCGACAAAAATGCGCTTAAAACCTTGAGAACAACTTACTTCGAGCCTGGCATGCGGAATGAGGAAAGTGAGAACGCATACGAGAACGGACAATAACTGAACAACCGGTGCAACGAGAGAGAGAGAGAGAGAGAGAAGAGAGAGAGAGAGAGAGAGAGACGAGAGAAGAGAGAGAGAGAGAGAGAGAGAGAGAGAGAGAGGAGAGAGAGAGAGAGAGGGGGGGGGGAGAGGGCATACACACACACCGATCTTGTAAATAATGTAGAACTCGTTATACCAACCGCACAGAGAAAAACAAACACCGTAGCTCGCCGAACTCTCCCCTAGGCCCACCGCAGTCCACCCGACCACCCTGAGACCCTCCCTTTCCCCCCCACACTTCTCCCCATGCTGTTTACAATATACATCGTACCCTGACAGGACCCCCCCCCCCCCCCACGCCTCTCCCCATCGCCAGCTCGTTCCCGCGCCCATTCCTCTCCCGAAAGCCCCTTCGTTGCCCCCCCCCCCTCTCTCGCTTCCTCTCGCGGGTTCATTGCACCGGCCCGCGTTTATCCCCGGAGAGGCGGCGTGTGAGTGCGGGCCTCGCGAGTTGGCACCGCCTATGGCAAAGTGCGTACCGATAAAACCGCGTGGGCAAATCGCGACGCAAAAGGAAGGGCGGGCGGCGGGCGAGCGACGGCGCCACGCCAAGAAAGGCCGTGCAAACCTCGCTCCCTTCGCCCGTTCCGCAACCGGCCCTCGTTCACCCTTTAGCTCTGCGAGGTCATTGCCGCCCCGCCCGCCTGCTTGCCTCGTTCCGACAAGGCTCATGCCCACGGCTCGGATGCGGCCCCGGCGCGTGACCTGATCCCGCCCGGAGAACTACGCTGGCCGGCCTACCTGAGATCCATATCACGCGCGGCTCAAGGTTGTTGGCCTCTCGGCCTCTCCCTCCATTGTCTTTCTCTTTCTCTCTCTCCTTCGCGCTTCACCCACGCCAGCTCTGCTACTGGGGCACTTACTCCGCTCATTACCCAGTTCCTAAGACTTTCATGTAAGTGTAAAGTAAAATGGGACCTTAGCCGCCTTGCTGGACGGCTCTCTCTCTCTCTCTCTCTCTCTCTCTCTCTCCTCTCTCTCTCTCTCTCTCTCTCTCTCCTTCCTCTCCTCTCTCTCCCTCTCTCCCTCTCTCTCTTCTCCCTCTCTCTCCTTCTCCCTCTCTCCTTCTCCCTCTCTCTCCTTCTCTCTCCCTCTCTCTCTCTCTCTCTTCTCCTCTCTCCCTCTCTCTCCCTCTCCCTCTCTCTCCTCTCCCTCTCTCTCCTTCCCCTCTCTCTCTCTTTACCCTCTCTCTCCTTATCCCTCCTCTCTCCCCCTCTCTCCCTTATCCCCTCTCTCTCCTTATCCCTCTCTCTCCTTACCCCCCCTCTCTCTCTCTCTCCTTCTCCCTCTCTCTCTCTCTCTCTCCTTCTCTCTCTCTCTCTTCTTCCCTCTCTCTCCCCTCTCCTTCTCTCTCCTCTCCTCTCTCTCTCTCTCTCTCTCTCTCTCTCGCTTCTTCTGCTCTCTCTCTCTCGCCTTCTCCATCTCGCTCTCTACTCCTCCTCCTTCTCCATCTCGCTCTCTCCTCCTTCTTCTCCATCTCGCTCTCTCCTTCTCCTTCTTCTCTATCTACATCTCTCTCCTCCTCCTTCCTCCATCTCTCTCTCTCCTCCTTTATCCGTCCCTCTCTCTCCTTCTCTTTCTCCGTCTCTCTCTCTCTCCTCCTCCTCTCCCTCTCTCCTCCTTCTCATTCTCCATCTCTCTCTCTCTCCTCCTTCTCATTCTCCATCTCTCTCTCTCTCTCCCTTCTCATTCTCCATCTCTCTCTCTCTCCTCCTTCTCATCTCTCTCTCTCTTCTCTCTTCCTTCTCATTCTCCATCTCTCTCTCTCTCTCTTCCTCTCATTCTCCATGTCTCTCTCTCTCTCCTCCTTCTCATTCTCCATCTCTCTCTCTCTCCTCCTTCTCATTCTCCATGTCTCTCTCTCTCTCCTCCTTCTCATTCTCCATGTCTCTCTCTCTCTCCTCCTTCTCATTCTCCATGTCTCTCTCTCTCTCTCTCTCCTCCTTCTCATTCTCCATGTCTCTCTCTCTCTCTCTCCCTTCTCATTCTCCATCTCTCTCTCCCTCTCCTCCTTCTCATGCTCTTTCTCTCCTCCTCCTCATTCTCCATCTCTCTCTCTCTCTCTCTCTTCCTTCTCTCATTCTCATTCTCTCTCTCTCTCTCTCTCCTCCTTCTCATTCTCCATCTCTCTCTCTCTCCTCCTTCTCATTCTCCATCTCTCTCTCCCTCTTCCCATTCTCCATCTCTCTCTCCCTCTCCTCCTTCTCATTCTCCATCTCTCTCCCTCTGTCTTCCATCTCTCTCTCTTCTCCTTCTCATTCTCCATCTCTCTCCTCTCTCCTCCTTCTCATTCTCCATCTCTCTCTCTCTCCTCCTTCTCATTCCCCATCTCTCTCTCTCTCCTCCTTCTCATTCTCCATCGCTCTCTCTCTCCTCCTTCTCATTCTCCATCTCTCTCTCTCTCCTCCTCCTCATTCTTCATCTCTCTCTCCTCATTCTCATTCTCCATCTCTCTCTCTCTCTCTCTCCTCCTCAATTCTCCATCTATCTCTCTTTCTCCTCCATCTCCATCTCTATCTCTATCTCTCATTAGGCTAAACCTCTACACCCGAAACCTCATAAGCTAAGCACTGCATCCTAAACCTCATAGGCTAAGCTCTACATTCTAAACATTATAGGCTAAACTCTACATTCTAAACCTCATAGGCCTACATCGTATAGGTTAGCCTCTACACCCTAAACCTCATTGGGTAACCTCTAAATTCTAAGCCTTATAGGCTGATCTCTACACCCTAAACCTCATAGGCTACATTTAACCATCAGTCTCACAGGCTTTGGCTAACCTCCACATCCACAACCTCACAGACTAACCTCCACAACATCAAACTGGTTATCCTCCACTCCCTCAGCTTCCTACCTACCTCACAATCTATCCACCACTTCTTCAACCCCACTGGCTAACCTCACCCGCTTCGCTTCATAAACTATACTCCCCATCGTTAACCTCGCCGTCAAACCACATCCTCAAACACAAAAGCCAACCTCTAAACCTTCACCCAAGTTCAGCATAATCAACCTCAACAACCTCACAGTAACCTCCTCCTCGTCGTTGAGGACACCCCCCCCCCCTCCCTCCACTCCACAACGATCACCTCTCGCGGGACAAGTGCCTTGGTCAGTCTGGATAAACAACCGAATTTGTCCTGCAGAATGTGTAGGGTGTAGGCTAAAAGGTACCAAAGTAAAAAAAAAAAGTCACGTCCATACATACATACATACATACATACATACATACATACACACATATACAGACACACACAGACACACACAACACACACACAACCAACACACACATCACACACACACATACACATACACACACACACACACACACACACATACACATACACATACACATACACACACACCACACACCACACACACACACACACACACACACATTAATACAATGTATATCATAAATATTTGTGACTGACATGTTCGGGTATGTTAGTGTCTGGGAAGCTTTCGTGACATGAGCAGGATTATGAATTGAAAAGATCTGTCATTTTATAACAACACAATTATTTTCCGGTTTCTGGCAGAACCCCTGGAGATGGAATCACTGATGTAAGGTGTAGGGTGTCTGTAGCAAAATACGGGATAGGGGTTGGGGATTTACGTGTTTGTATACTTAATTACGAATGCTGTGAACGTACTGAACATTATGCACATCTGCTTCTTTGACGTAGAGATAATCTGTGCCCGGCTCACGAGTACGAACGGACATGGATGCACATAAAGGTATGCTTTCTCAGTGTTTTTTTTTCTCTCTTTCTTTCCTTCTCTTCGTCTCTCCTCCCTCTTTCTCTTCCTTCCTCTCGCGTCTCTCTCTCTCTTTCTTTCTCCTCTCTCTTCTCTCATCTCTCTCTCTCTTCTCTTCCTTCTCTTCATCTCTTCATCTCTCTCTCTCTCTTCTCTCTCCTTCCTCCTCTCTCTCTTTCTTTCCCTTCTTCTTCTCTCTCTCTCTTCTTTCTTCTCTTCTCTTCCTCTCTCTCTCTCCTTCTCCCTTTCTTCCTTCTCTCTCTCTCTCTCTTCCCTCTCTCTCTC
>NW_020870973.1:129912-132412 GCF_003789085.1 Penaeus vannamei
GCAGAAAGACAAGGACAGAAGTAAGTGATAGTGCTGCAGAGTGAGGTAGTACTATAGGGAGGACAAGAAGGATGAAGAGTAATAATATGAAAAGAGGGGTTAGAAAATGAATAAGACTGTGCAGGAGAAGGAGATGAATTGGATACTGGGAGAGAAAGGGATGTCTTCTGAAGATTGGGTAATGGCCTGGGTGGATGATTTGGAATGGATCAAGCTGACAACAAGCAAAGGAGAGGCAGGGATCGGGAATCGTAAAAAGTAAATTTTTGATAAGCTAGCTGATGAAGGGGCAGAGCTCAGTGCCCCTAATAAAGGTACAAAATCTTCATTATTGGCCATGGTGAGCCTGATATATACAGTGAAGAGAACCAGTTTATCTCTCAGGAACCCCAAGAAGGGTAAGGGCTACATGTTTAACTGAGGGAATAACATGCCTATGGCCCCTTAAGAGGCCCTTCACGACTGACACAAAACCAACATTTCATTTTTTCAGCACAGGTCTTACACCTTAGGATGTGGACAGAAGAGGAGATTGGAGAAGAGAGGGTAAAGGTAAAGAGGAGAATAGAAAAGTTAACGAGTGAGGCCCAAGGTAGGGGCAATCCCTAACAATGGGCCTCAGTTCCCGTCTCTTATGCCCCTCCCCCCCTATAATAACAATGGACATGGGATTGGGGGGGGGGGGTCAAAGACTATGAATGAAAATTAAGAAGTTTCCAGAAATTGTTTACTTCCCATTTGATAAATAGGAGCATTCCTGTTTAAACAAGTCTGCTTTGCAAATGACAAATCTGATAGGGAGAAAAGTGCTTCCTCTTAGAGATAATAACAACATTAAATTTAACAATCTAAGTAACCACACTGGTTCATACAGCACATCAATAAATGATGACATTGACTGTTGCAAAGCATATGCCTTTGCCAATAATGTTATTTATGATTCGATAATGCCAGTATTCAAAGATATCTTTGCATACCTTTAATTATTTTCTATCTTTTACATTATTATGTGTTAATGTTGTCTCATTCTTCAATAAGGTAAGTTTAAGGTTATCATAAACAAAAATAAGGAGAAAGTCAGCCCAATCCCTTTCTCAGCTAAATCTACCTCAAATAGGGATATCTTCACTAGGGTACACTGTTCTCTTATTACACAGATAGTTCTGTAAGCCCTTCGTTACCAAGGAATGATGATAGTAATAATAAAATATAACAATAATAATAACAATAATAGTAACAGAACAATAATTCATAATAAATACTCATAATGATAATGACAATAATAACAGCAAAAAGCAACATTAACAAGGATAATACAATTTTTTTCCCCTCCATAAAATTCAATTCAAATCAATTCAAAATAACTAAGTTTCATTTAGGTTCCTTTCAAGGTCATTATCCTTTATTATGGTCTACTTTTCCATAATATGGTAGCATCTTTAAATATGATAAGACAAGATATTATCACAAACTGTTTTTAACATGATACTTCATATCAATCTTTAGTATGAAAAATTAATTCAACTGAAGATTTTTTTCCTTTTTCATTTTGCATATTTTGAATTAAGGACACGAGGACATTATCATATATAGTAAGCTATATCTCTTTTAATTTAAGCATCTAAAATAACAATGAAGGGAATCCACTGAAAGATGGGGCACCCTTTATGCATACCCTTATAAGACTCTTCAAAGTTCTTGATATCATCCACAGTGATCTTTTTGAAGAGAAGTCTCCAATACTGGTCCCAGTCACGGTCATCAGGGGCCAGGTTCTCATCATCGACTTCTCCTGCAATATTTTTTCCATATTCAGGAACAGATCATAAAATATATAAGATTAGTTGCAACTTAGTCTACAGCTTAAAAACCATAGTAAGAGGATTCAGAGGAGTCTCAAGATTCATAAGATAATTTTAATACCTACAATAAGAACACAGAACACACATGACAAAAAATAAAGGATAAAAAAGACATATGCTACACATCATGTTAGCAAGCATATTTCCTTCATACATAACATACCTGTCTCATCATACACAGCTCGTCGATCCTTGTCGGAGAGGATGGAGTAGACTTTGCCTAAAGTTTGGAACTTCTGTGTTGCTTCTTGCTTATCATCGTCACTCACTCTGTCAGGGTGGACTTTCAGTGACACCCGGTGATAAGCTTTCTTGACTGAAAAATAAAATGAGAAATTACATGTATATTCCTATAAAAACAGTCTTTTGTAAAATGACTTTGCACTGACTTTCAGTCCTATTTCTACTAAAATAAAGGGAAAAAATTATAAGTTTTTTTTTTAATATTTCATCTTATTTCATAAATCAAAATGAAATTAAGGGACAAAAAATTATAAAGCATCATATAATCTACTTTCTTTTATACAAATCAAATTATAACTGGCATATAATACTACAAATTGGTGAAGGGCTAATGACGATGGTGAATTATTGCAATACAAAGTATTAAAAACTCCCTATAAAAATTGAGTTCAGAT
>NW_020870973.1:142028-162028 GCF_003789085.1 Penaeus vannamei
TTTATAAGAGGTGTGTGTGTGTGTGTGTGTGTGTGTGTGTGTGTGGATTGTGTTGTGTGTGTGTGTGTGTGTGTGTGTGTGTGTGTGTGTGTGTGTTGTGTGTGTGTGTGTGTGTGTGATGTGTGTGTGTGTGTGTTGTGTGTGTGTGTGTGTGTGTGTGTGTGTGTGTGTGTTGTGTGTGTGTGTGTGTGTGTGTGTGTGTGTGTGTTGTGTGTGTGTGTGTGTGTGTGTGTGTGTGTGTGTGTGTGGTGTGTGTGTGTGTGTGTGTGTGTGTTTGTTTTTGTTTGTTTTGTTTTACATATATATTTACTTGGTACTTTTTCATTTAATCATTTACTTTCAGTTACACCAGGCAAAGGTATTTACATATTGAAGCCTTAAAGAGATTGTCTGTATGTACATAAGAACTTGATTATTATAGCTTCAGTATATTTTGTACCATTCCAAGCTGTTTGATCTTCATTTTATAAAGTATAGTTGCTTAAATTGTTAATTCCATGAGACCCTAATATATTATATTAATATATACATGTAATTTACTATAAATATAATTGATATAGATATAAAATATTAATATACATGTAAATAAAATACATATATAATATTGATATATATACATATATATCAATATACAAATATAATATTACTATAAATATATATTAATATTATACATGTATAATATTAATATGCCTGTATGATATTGATATACCTGTATAACACTGATATATATTTATATTAATATAAATAAAAGAATATAATAAACTTAATCAGAATATAATATTCAGAATCAGAATCAGAATCAGAATGATCATAATCATGATGGAAATTATTAACATAAAAACAGTTGGCATTTTCCTCCCCCAGTATTAGTAGGTACTATTTGTATTTTCCTTTCCTTTTCTCTCCCTATTATATTACCCTCCCAGGCTTTCAAAAGATATTTGTAGCAGTCCCTGTAGTAGAGTGTTTGTCACTGCTGCTACTACTTTCTTTCCCTCTGATATATGTAGCTTAATCGGCTTTATATAATTATCTTCCACAGGCATGCAGAATCATATCAGAAGGTGCTTGCATTTCTCCAGGAGATAGTCGGTAGAGTTTGAAGTTGTTAGCATGGTACGGAATTGAGTATCACAAGATATTGCCTTACAATGTAGCCTTCCATATGTTATCTTATTATTTAAGGATAATGATAGTTATAGTTTTCCCATTTCTTTAATTGGAAGAAAAAAATGTGGGTATATACATTATATACAGGATACTTCTTTAAATATTATTCAACAGATTTCATAGGTAGATACATTTGTTCAGTTCCTTGAATATATTACAATTATATTATTTACATTTTATAGTGATATTCAGAGCTCAATGGTTGTTCTAGTTCATAAGGTTATGAAGATCATGTGGCACAAACAGATTTAGGCAACACTTTGAGATGGCAATTATTTATGTTTTTTTATGGAATGTGGGTGTAGATGGCCTTTGAGGAGGTAGCTTGTGAGAGGTGATTTTAGGTTGGAAAGTTGAGTGATGTTCTTTTAAACTAGCTAATATCGTTAGCATTTGATGCTAATCTTCATAGCTAAAACCGTTTGTACTAAGTAGTATTTCTTTAATAGTACACATGAAAAAATTTAACAAGTAATAAGGAAAATTCAAAGGCTATTTGCTAATATTTTCAATCAACAAAACATGAAACTTTTACTGCCATCCTATTTTATGGGTATACATTGATATAGGTGAATAATTTGTTAATTTATTGCACGGTATATGCAAATGTTAAGTTTTGGCCATAGATGTATTTACTTATATTTTTTAAAAGGATTGTTACTGTATCAGGACAAATATTTATTAATAATAAAAAAATTATATTCAATCAAGATATTTTAGTAACCTTATATATACTTCTCAATGTAAACCTTGGAACTTGTAAGAGCTTCTTCAAGTTTGTTGCTTAGTTCTGGATCTCTTATCTTCACACTCCGTAAGTTGCACACAAGCAGTGGATCCTGACCCTTTGGAGCTGAGGCCTTCCCTCCCAGGATCGATCTTACACATTCTAGCCAAGCAGTTGCAGAGGCTCCATTAGCAACCATTTCCTGATTTTAAAGAAATAAAGCATGTATGTTTTTTTGCTTTTAAAGGCCCTATAACACTACCCCTTTTTCCATCAATTGCAGTGTTTCTGTATAAACTCGCCACATGCAAATGGTCTAACCCTATCACACAGAGTACCACTGCTACCATGGCAGCAAATATAGTGCTCATGTAAACCAAACACGTTTACATGAGTGTTGTCCTGCAAACTGCAATAGCATTCTCATACATAATGTGTTATTTAAAAGAAATACAGTTATGTAAAGGAGATAACTATATTGTATATAGAAATACCCTAGACTATTACTTCATGTTTACATGAATTACCTCTATTTCATTCATCAATAAAAAAAAAAAACATTCTAGTAGTATAGATCATCCATAGCACAAGATCAAGATGGAAATTAGTCAGACTAAAATAGTTATCATCTTCTGGGAGGTGTTCTGCATGCATGCATTACCCATGGAATGTCTGTTGTTTATGCAAAAAAGCAAATATTTACAGAAAAAGTATTAGTGCGATGGGGCCTGACGAGACTTTTCTATTCTTTGTTTATTATTTGTTTATTATCAACACAACAATGTCCACTGTGATTATTTGCGAGAATATGTATTCATTCAACTTCAAGGCCTTACATGATATAAAACAGAGAGATTGCTTACCTCAGGTACTACAGAGCGGCCAACAACAACACCTTCAGCCTTAGCCATTACAAGCAAAGGTCGTTTGTTTGCAATTTTTGTGGCTTTACTAAGCACAGCCTTGCTTGTGCCAAAATCTGTAGTAAATAGATGGATAATTGGTCCATCGGGTTGTGCTTCAGTGAGTTCCTTCATCTCTTCAATCATCTGCCAATATGAAGGATGCCTTTTTTAGAGAATAAAGATATTATACATAGTTCCCAAATACAACAAAACTAATGCTTTTTGCTCAAAACAGGGGCTTTGCAGCATCACAAATGACTGTATACTTTGACCATTAACATTAACATCCTTTTACACTGTATAGTAAACATGAAGTGCATGAAATTAATTTATAGAATCCATCATACTCATGCTGTACTTAAAACAATAATCTTCTACTTATAATGAATCTAGTAGTATGTCCATCATTATGTACAAAAGCGTATAAATTATGGCTGCAAGTGACAGCATTATTTTACACCAACCTGCTTATTGACATCACCACGCAGTGAATTGCGAAGGCTTCTTGTCATGTTGTCCAATGAGTTGTTAATTTGTGTTCGCATTAAGTAGGGTAACGGTGCCTCTTCCTTTTTATTGTGCCACATTATCAGATCTTTCTCAAGCTGTCTTATTCTGCAATTTAGGGTTAAACATAATAAAAAAATTATCCTGAAACCCTTAAGACTAATGTTTATCACTTAAATTTGTGCATATAAGAGTTCAAATTAGAATACACAAAGTAAACATAGTTCCAAAGCTACTTAAAAAATCCTGAATTTTACTATATTTCTCACTTACATGAGAAACATATCTGTTTAAGAAATCTACAAAAACTCACAAAGAAACTGTTAACAAAACAACAACTGACAAACCAGCTATTAACATCTTGAATCAATGAAGCATTTTTTTTTCTGCCATTATATCATTCAGTGCTAAATTATATTTTCGTTATATAAATCCTTTTTCTCTGACTTACCTTTTAATTTTGTCATATTTCTTTATTTCATCTTCCCCACAACTAAATGGCAGATCAAACAGAATCAAACTAACAGAGTGTAACAGACAGAGGCTTGGAGTGGATATAAGCTAACAATATTTATTTAACACTTACTTTGATCACAAGATCCCCCATTAATACACAAATTTTAAATCAAATAAAAATTACCAATTGTGTATGTCTCACCTTTTATGATTACCAGCAGACAGTTCTGTTTCCACTTGCTTTTCCCAGTCATTGAGTTGTACCTGTGTTTCTGCTGCATTTCGTAAAGCTTTCCCAGCTGCTGCCCCACAGACAGCTCGTATATTACGTATGCCAATGCCCGCACTTTTCTGCATGAAGAATTCAACACTTGTGTGAATTATCCCTACTATTTTTACCTTTCTTTGAGTTTATATCAAATAAACAATTATCAGAATAATTCCTTCAGAAGAATAAGTACTTACAATACTAGTAATTGCAAAGTTACCAATATGACCACTGTTGTGGAGATGTGTACCACAACAAGGCTCAATTGATAACAATTGCTGCTCTTTATTGCCTTCTTCTTGAAGACCTAGGCGTGAAGTGATAACATGAACTGTGTCTGGGTAGACTTCACCAGGGACTAAAGTAATGTTGGGTTCCCCTAAGAGGTCTTTCATGTCCATGTTTCTTCTACTGACAGGCTTACTTGCTGCAATCCATTTCTGTAAGGCAATTCAGTGAAACTGTATTTGTATAATTATTATATCAACCAGAGCAATATTCATTAAAGTATACTTCTCTTGTATTATAAGTCTACAATCTGATGACATGGTACCTCTACACTGATTTTTCATGCATCCTATCTCAACCTCTATATCATGCAGATCCAAGGACATAAAAATTAAAACTTTGGACCTTGGTTAAAATCACAGAAATCTACCCAACTTCAGTTTCTTTTTGTTAGCATTATCTCTGAACCTAAACAGAACCAACCTTGACAATACTTTCTGTCCTTTCTATGCTGTTCTCATTGAGCGGCAAATAAGTTCTAACACTGAGACTAAGGTGATCCGAAGTCACAAGAGATGATCTCTGGCATGATAATCCTGAAAGATAAAGATATCAATTAGCATTCACTGCTAGGTCTTAATAAAGCATTATACAAAATATCATTGATTATCTCACAAAATATATAATCAGGATTACAACCTGAGAAAAAAATAAAGATTCTTTAAATCTTAATAATTAAAGAAATTAAGATAACATTAAAATCCACTCACCTGTCACAAATTTGACAGCAGCATTCAGCAAATGTGTAGCAGTGTGATGCTGCATACAACCAATGCGATGTTGTGACTGAACATTTGCAGTCACTATATCTCCAACTGCCAGTTCACCATATTCTACTTCTCCCCAATGAATGATATAACCTCCCACATTTTCAACATTTGTTATCTTAATTTTTGTGTTATTCCTTGCAAATGACCCAATGTCTCCCACCTGGCCTCCAGCTTCATGGTAGAAGTTTGTCCTGTCTGTGATAATCCCTATTTTCTCTTGAGCAGAGGTCTTGTCACTCAACTTCCCAGCAACCAAAATTGAAAGGACTCTGCACTTTAAAGGTTTAAAAGAATAGAGTCCATCATAGCTTTCATAGGAATATTTAGCTTTGTCATCAGTAACAGGAATGTTTAATCTGATAAGATCATCTAAGATTATTTCTCTGTCAAATGTCGCAGAGCCCTCCATCCTTTGCTGGCCGACACTTTTCGTCAACTGGCGAACTTCACTCAACCCTCTCTCAAAACCTTCATGATCCACAGTCAGGCTGTAGACTTCGGCTAGTTCTTCTATCTGATCAATGTGGAGGCCATACGTATCATACAGCTTTAATGCTACATGGCCAGGAAGTTTACAGTCATGTTCCTTCCATTCCTGTATATGCGGTAATATCTCCTTGACACCCTCAATGATACCAGGAGCATGTAGATCAGAGAGTATCTTTAGTTCTGGCCGTCCCAGGAGAAGGTCTGTCCATTCTCTGAAATCAAGATTCTTAGTTCTCTTGTGATATTCTTGATATAATTCTTCCATATCAAGTATTATCTAATATCTAAATTACAGGAAGTGTTTGACCCAATGACAAAGGATGGCTTCCATATATCTATACTTGATATAATTCTCCCACATTCAGTACTATCTATTGTAATCATGACTTCTAAATTGAATCTAGTTATATTAACTGATAGATGCTGGCTGGCATATATACATGCCTGAATGCCAGAAAGCATCTATACATGCCATGACAATGGAGGCTCTTCTCTGTTTTGCACACTAAATGAGCAAGGAATTTTATGGCCCCAGCAGCACAAGCCCTCTAAAGTCAACCTATACCCTTGTATTTCAATACTGTTGTTGAAACAATTAAATGCCAGTCCAGAATCAAAGACAACAGGAAAAAACATTTTCCCCACACTTCTAATTTTCATCTCATACAGTGGCAAGTTTGTGCCAAATATCTGTTAGCACCATTAGGTTACAAATATGTTTTATATGTCAACACAATAATAAGAAATATCTAATCCTCTTAGAAAGTAACCAAAATTTAAGGCCTCTTTTATCATTTTTGTGTTAAAAATGCAATAAATTTTGAAAATTATAAATTTTACTAATGTTATTCATGCCAAATATGTAAATAGGGCAAAGGGAAAAATATGCCTAATTACAAGCCTAAAATTTCCAATGGATAGTAAAATATAATTCTGTTGGTAATTTCCTATGGATAGTAAAATATAATTCTGTAGGTAATTTCCAATGGATAGTAAAATATAATTCTGTAGGTAATTTCCAATGGATAGTAAAATATAATTCTATGTACATACCAAAAAAAATATTGTATACATTGTTAATTTGGTACATTTCTTTAGAAGCAAAATAATTTTGATTATATTATAAATTCCTCAACCTAGATAACAAGAAAAATCAAGAAATTCATAAACAACCTGCTAACTTTCTTCTGAAGTTCTGAAAACAATTCTTCTTCGTGCTTCAGGATCAACCGAATTCTTCCTAGTTGATCACATAATTCTGGATAGGCATCACTGAGTGTTTCTGCCACAATCTCAGTCAAACGATAGAGATTTTCATCCTCTCTCTTGAAACCAAATTGCTCCTCTCCAATTGTAATGGCCCGTCTCATGACACGTCGTAATTTGTGGCTGAAACAACCATGCAGTTTTATTTCATATGTACATGTTTTTTGTATGTACACATGTATTTATATGTATGCATGTAGGTATGTGATCACAAAAAATTAGAAACCCCTTCAAGACATCATCATTTGAATATTACACATACAGTAGATTCTGTTTCCTGGTAGACATGCTTCTGTAGTACTCAGGCTGTTAACTGTACACCCTTAAAACATTTATATCATCATGAAATACATTTATACAAAAGGTATCTGTGATAACAGGATTCTCTTACCAACATCCACATATGTAAACATAACATATTTCAGGTACATACGTTTAGTTGTCTAGCTCCTCACCTGTCTTCCGGAAACATACCATCCGCTAGTGCTACAGTGAACATTCTGGTATGATCAGCCAATATTCTGTAAGCTGTATCAATACACAGGCCCTCCTTCTCAAAATATCCCTTATATTCTCTTCTTCCACTCAACTGTCAACAACCAAGGACATGCAAATTTATATAAACATGATCTGTTCTCTATATACTGATTATGCATGCAGCCCTAGAGCAAACAAGGCATTTGATAATATCTTGATATTTGATAATAACTACAACCTTTCAACATTTTCATTAAGGCAATTTTCAACTCATTAGAGCTTAATAGTAATAGAGACAATATCAACAAATTAATAATCTTTTTTCATAAAAAAAAGAAATGACAGAACCAGCATCCACCTTTTCCACTGCAGCAAATATAGGCATGAAGAGGTCAGTGTCGTAGTTTGATGACTTGTCGTTCAGCACTGCTGTAATGCGTTCCAGACCCATCCCTGTGTCCACATGCTGGGTATTCAGTGTCTTAAGATTTCCATCCTTTAACCTAAAAAATTTAAGTATATGGACCCACAATTACTTATAAACCTGATGCTAAAGTAATTTATACATACTATATAATATATATATATATTATATATTATAATATATATATATATATATATATATATATATATATATATAAATTATATATATATATATATATATATGTATATTATATATATATAATATATATAATATATATATGTATATATATGTATATATATAATATAATATATATATAATGTATATATATGTATATAATAATATATATATGTATATATATAATATATATATATGTATATGTATAATATATATATGTATATGTATAATATATATATGTATATGTGTAATATATATATGTATATGTGTAATATATATATGTATGTATATATATATATATATATATATATATATATATATATATATATATAATATATATATATATATATATATATATATACATATATATATATATATACATATATATATATATATATATATATATATATATATATATATATATATATATATATATATATATATATATATAATATATATATGTATATATGTATATATATATATATTATATATATATACATATATATATTATATATATACATACATATATTATATATATACATATATATATTATATATATACATATATATACATATATATACATTTATATATTATATTGTTGGCTGTCTAAACACTTCTAACCTTTTATATCTCTAGACTTCTTAATATCTTAACCCCTTTCATGAATACTCACTTTACAGACATGTACAAATTACCTTTCATACTGAATGAATACCAAATTCCACAACTCAATCACATCTTCCACACCAAGGTTAACTCTTTCACTAGCTTCAGCACGTCCTAAACGGTCATAATGGATCTCGGTGCACGGTCCGCACGGTCCATGAGATCCCATTTCCCAGAAGTTGTCCTTCATGCCAAACGGGATAATTCTGTTATCAGGAACACTGAAAAATATCAAATGTATTATATCATTTTGAGAATACACAATAGTCATAATACATCAAGATCATTCTGAGATTTAAAGATCACTGTTGTTCTGAAATCACAGCAAAATAATGTAAAAAGTTTGTATAACCAAATTTTTTCAGTTCTCAGAAGTAGATGATAAATGTAATTAAATTCTCAAATTTTGATTAGATTTCCAAATTTCTTATTCAAATAATTATTTTAACTGCTGTAAGAATCAAGAAATTCAATATTCATACCAGAAAGTATTTGTAGTAGGTAATTCTTCTACTACAAAATACTTGCTACAACAAAAGCTCTCAAGTCCTTTTCTTACAAACATTAAATTTCTTAAGCCAAAACATAAGAAAATCACAAAGGTATGGATGTGGAGCTAAAACATCCTACATTAATCAGATAAGCTGTATAAAAAAGTGAATCCTATCAAACCAAAGAATGAAAAAGAAAATCTCCATACTTAATCCTAGAAAAAAAAACATGAAACAAAATCAGCTCCGAGTCTTCTGCAATCAATTACACTTCTTACCCTATTGCCCTCCATATGTCCCTAACTTCAAGGTCTGCCTCCAGCCCTGCCTTGTCATTTCCACCAAAGTACGTAACATAAAGACGGTCGGGAGGTAATCTGTACACATCTGTTAGGAGATTCCATGCCATTGTGCAAGCCTCTCTCTGTGAACAATATATAGTATATATATTAAAATAATACATACATTAAAATAATAAATCTAGAGGATTTGAAATGTTCCTATAATCCATAGTGTTGATACCAGGCCATGTGGTCTATAAAAAGAGTATATCAATCCTCGAAACATGAGTTCAAAATAATGAAAATTTTGAATAAAATATTCAAGAGAATATTACAGTTACCAAAACATTTATACAGTTATCAGTTCACATGATTCTAAGCACACAAGCTGACAAAGAACCTACTTTAAAGTAGTCTCCAAAGGACCAGTTTCCGAGCATTTCGAAGAATGTGTGATGATAGGTATCAGTACCCACATCAGCCAAGTCATTGTGTTTACCCCCAACACGGATACACTTCTGGCTGTTCGTGGCTCGAGGGCAAGGGGGTTGCTGATATCCAAGGAAAACTGGCTTGAACTGCAAAATAGCAGTGCTTGTTTAAATTCCTCCCTCAGTGTCTTACCAAACTAGATAATATAAAGACCATGAAAGTGTTCACTCATAAAAAATGTGTAAAGACTATTATCATCCACTGTTTAAATACAATTTTTTTTCCTTTCATCTTTTTCACTTACAGATCATATCTAAAATCTTAACTTGTAAAGTATCAGTCACTTTTACAGTCAAAGACTTGGAAAAGCCACATGAAACAAAAATAAGGATTATCAATCTTTCAACTCGAAGTGATAAAATATATTACTTTTTTATTTGGTTATTCATAAAACTAAAAATTTTGAACTAGAATCAGAAAATGTGGAATGTAATTGCGATCCTTGTGAACTTCCATATATATATTGTTAGTTTTAGACTTGTGAAATCTTTTTCCTTAAAAGGAGTGTCTCTGATCAAAAGGAAACCTTATCATGGATGTGAAATATTTTTCAAGAAAAACCTTCATCATATTGTACTCTACTTCTATCATTTACTCCTGATCTCTAATATCGCATTATAAGAGGAAACTTGTAAATACAAAATTCTTACCTGATTCATACCAGCATTAACAAAGGCCAAACTTGGGTCATTCCATGGAATGACTGGGCTTGACCTAATGTGCTGGTGGCCATTGCTCTTAAAGAACTCTGTAAAAGTGTTCCTTACAATCGATGATGGCCAGTGATTCCTATGGATTTTGCACACCCCATGCCAAGCCAGAGAGGACGTGGTCTTAAGAAGGTTAAGGTTCTTGATGATGTGCTGCATTGGCCAGAGTGTTTTACTGTGGATACAGAACTCTTAGTAATGGATTTCCAATATATATAATTTACATGTTTGTACTATTTTACTTGTAAATACAGTAGAGCAAATCCAGAGGTTGAATATCTTAATTGCACAAACTGATCAATCTGAAATAATCCAAGAGCTGTCTCTCCATATAAAATCTTTTCATTCACCAAATCATCTACTATTTCTCAAAGATCATTTATTTGGAGCCCTTCCCTATTTTGCTATTGTAGTGATTTTTTGGTTAAATAATGTGAGCTCAATGTAGAATAGCTATGTAAAGTACATGTTTTATCTTTGCCATATTTTTCTACAAACACTTATTAACCCATTGCTGCTGGGGGATGACATGTAGCACATGCCATGCCCACTGAGAGTTTAGTTGCTTATATACAGAGATGGAGTCTATTACTATTTCACCTGTTTACCCTTTTCCTTGATTTTTGAAAATATTCTCATTTATCTTCTATTGCTATTGTAATGTTAGTAACATCATAATAAGATTAATGTCTGACAATAATAACAGCATAAATATTAATAGTAATAGTTTAGAAAAAAAAAATCCTGAAAACTCATGGAATGGGGAAATCAGGTTAAATCAAGAGGTATACTAATTGACTTCTTGGTGGCTATGCACTTGTGGAGCCATCTATGTGTAAAACACATTCACGAAACAAATTACCTGGCAGAATTGGATTAAATTCAAATAATCAACTCCAAAGCTTCAACTTTTATATAATTTATAAAATATCAATGTGTATTTTTGGTCATCTTGTATACCATTATTCCAATAAAAATGTAAATGTCTATATATAAAATTCAAGGTATGAAGAGCATCTTTTGCTGTTTGACAAATTCATTTACCTTCAGTGGTTTATGATTTGGTTACAATGACTGTGAAATCCAGAAAACCTCATGTGAAATACTGAAAACCCAGTCTTCATGAGATGTCTGATTGAACCCCTAAAATCTGGGTGATGTGACCATCACAACATGATAAAATTTGGCTTGAGGGCTGGGTGATGTGAACATGCTATCATGGAAAAATTTGGCTAAGGGCCAGGGTGACAGGAATTATTTTTAGAGAGTGATGACTGAGGGGGCATTTAAGAAAGGGCTCTTGCATTATTCCTATCGGTAAACAGTTGTGAAATGTACCCTCTATGAGCCATGACTGCTAGAGAACCTATTTGCATAATCAGGACTCTATTTTTGCAAACCGTGAACTGTGGTACAGGTTGTATTACAAAAAACTGAATAGTACAATAAAATTTCTAAATGATACAAAAAGCAAATTGTTACTCATTGTTATTACTATTAAACTGTGAGAAATAATATGGAGTCAGTGCAAGGAAAACAGTGCCGTACACAGATCACAATCTGCATACAGCACATCAAATTACTAATATAGACATTGGAAAATGGCAATAAAGTAAAAAGGAGATAACACCATTGCCAAAGGGAGGGGGGAGGGTCATGACACCACACGAGTATTCATGTGCATCTTGTCTTCAAGCCACACACCAATGAGAGTGGTTCCTCGAAGTAAGCCTAATGCCCGGATTTTGGGCCAAGTGTGGGCAGTGAAGCACCTAGATCCAAAGGGTTAATACTACATTTTTCAAACTACTCTAATCTCCTATCCCACAGGTATTGCTTTAAAATAAGAAGCCCCATTTAAACAACTATTGCATTTGAAGTCTATTAACAAAGCTGGTAGAATAGACATCACCTTTACTTATCTGCTTTTTGTTTTTACTTGAGGGGTTAGGGAACGAATAATTACTGTCTAATAAGTATTGTTGTCATTTTCAAATATCACCAACCTGTCAGTTACCAAAAAATTATGGCCACCAACCAATCTACCCCAGTATCCTTTTTAGTCTTCAACAGGCCAAACTCATAACACCATGATACATTTCCAACTGAGATAATGATTAACCATCACTCCAGTATGTAACTCAACTTGATATTTACATTCTAGCCTCTTGAAGATTAGACTTCGTGTCACTCTTTTGGCTTTATACAGAAACTAAAACCCACTTGAGAATCTGCTTTGATTGCAAACATTGTTTATAAAACAATGGAGCACCTCAAAATGTATATTTATAAAACAATGGAGCTCCTCAAAATATTTATATTAAAGAAAAATAAAGTTTCCAAACTTTCAATCTCAAATTGTTTAAAAAACAAGCAACTTCTGCCGGTAAAGACCAAGCCAATGTGCTTTTCTTTCTTTTTTGTTGCATTTGAAGAACATAGAGCATTTTTCACAATAATCAAAACAAGCTTTTATATATAAAAAAAGATCCCAGTTTAACTAGAAAATGAAATTATAAAAATATAGCTTTTACACCAAAATCCAGAATATTTAGGTA
This sequence comes from Penaeus vannamei, assembly GCF_003789085.1. Lineage (NCBI taxonomy): Eukaryota > Metazoa > Arthropoda > Malacostraca > Decapoda > Penaeidae > Penaeus > Penaeus vannamei. The sequence goes on from NW_020870973.1 coordinate 155,148, forward strand.
TTCCTTTCCTACTGTGGCTGCATTTGACTTCACTTTTTTCCATGCAACAATTTCTGTATTCATCATTTTGCAGAAAATATCATTTTTCTAATTTGTTGCTACATCTTGTTCACTTTCAGATAACATATGACAATATCATAATTTCCACAATACCTATCTACAGGTATGTATCAAAAGACCACAAAAGACAGTATATCTCAATGTTTATTCTGATACTCTGCAATTTTCCTTGTACATTTGGAAATAGCTGTCTTTAAGACTTTACAGATGGGTCTGTTATAGACATAATAATCTGCTGGGTATATGGCAGAGTTGCCCGGCTCTCAAGCACACCTAAGAATAACTTGCCAGCAAATCTCATAAAAAAAAAAAAACGGAAAAAAAAATCCAATACACCCATCTAACTTAGTAGATAGCAAGCAGCTTTTAGTCAATATGAAAGTAATCAGCACTTGGATATCTTCATCTACTATATAATATTTTCCTTTATCATTATAAGGTGAAGGGGATAATGCAAGTCTAACAAAGAGAATCCTAATAAAATCTACAATAAACACTATATCAAACCAATGTGCTATCCTATACAAGTGCTCCTCAATCTAAGAATGAAATAAAACACAAGATTTTCCTAATGCTGAATGCTTTGACACAGACTCTTGCTATCTTAAGCTAATATGCAACATATAAAAACAAATTGACAGTTATCTTACATTTGCATTTAATGCAATAGAGGAACTAAACAATTTCTGCCCATGTTTTTCTTTCTTTCTCTTGACTGAAAATTATGATACCTTGAGTGCCATATTATGAAAGAAGACCATTTTGAAAAAAATAAAAAATAATATTCTTTAAAAACCAAGACTACCAACAGATATGTGCTATAAAAAATAATGAAATACTCTCAACCTAAAGTATACATTAGGCTTCATATACATAGAATGTTACATCAGTCATACTGGTCAACATGATCAACTGGTCTCATATTTGTAAAACAAAATAGAAGTGCAATAAAAATTAATTCACAAAATCATAAAACTTGAAACAAATGAAAAACTCATATACTATTAATTTTCAGTAACTACCAAAATGACAATTTAAAAAATACTTCCTTCTGAACAATGTATTCAATTTTCTATTACCATTTGTTACCAAAGAAAATTCCAATATTTGGTATGAACGTGATATAGAGAGTATTTCCCTTAAACAAAAATATTTCATTAACACCAACAGTTTTATATCTGTTAAGAATTAATTCAATAATGGCACAAAAACACACAATTCAAAGAGAAATTTACATAAATTGTCATTGGAGATATACATCTATAGCAATAAAAAAAGACAAAAAGAAAAGAAATATCAACAGCCTCATCTGCCCAATTTATTTAATGTACTCTTACATTCCACACTCAATTCACACTCTGCATTTCTCAACTTGATAAAGGAGGGGAAAGGGCCATATGCTCTTTGGAATTAAAATTAAAAACTACATCTGTAGCATAGTTACAGAATAAACTCCTTCGTCTAAAAACATCCTTTACAGCAAAAGTACTATGTAAAAACAAGTAATTCAACTTCACTGCCTCTTCATGTGTGCCATGAAACAGGTACAATTAAGAATATTTTTCAAGCCTTTCAAAATGAAAACTCAAAACAAAAATTCCATAAAAAAATAAGCTTTGAGGCATCTGCTACAAAATTTGCCGAGGACTGAATCCATGTGAATAGAGGACATCAAAATACAGTAAGGCATTCCACAAAACTATATACCAAAATTCCAGTGATTTTTTTCCTTCTTTCTTTTTGGAGGAGTGAGGTGGGGTGGGGGGTGGGGGGGATATTTTCTGACAAAATAACTGCAGTCCTCTCTCTTCAAGTTTTAACGTCTTAAGAGTTCATCCCCATCAACCATAACAACGGGCTATAGATTATCACCAAGTTATATTTGTAATACACTGGATACCACTCAGTACTTTATAATTCTTAAAGAGTCAAGTTTAACTAACATGAATGTCACTGTAATATCTAACTAGGACTCACCAAGTCATTTGGAAAACATTTTGTGCCAAGACTGACTAACAAGGCAAAATAAATTATAAAATATACGATTAGTTAACAACGTGTCCATGATTATAGCAATGTTTTTATCTCAATGATAACATCTATTTCTCCATTATCGCAGATACAACACAGAACATTCACAGACACTGGTTAATTGAGATTGCATATGAAAAAGCTTTTATCAACTTTCACACACAATCCAGCACATTCCTCATAAAACCTTTGCTAAAAATATAAGTTTTACTTGGTTTCATATTTTGATGTGACATGTAACTATCACCTACAGTATTTCAATTTCATGAATACTTTGCTATAATGAGCACTAATAATGCATAAGCATAACATGGAAAACCAGTGGAGTACAATTAACTTTCATGTTATTTCAGAAGATTCAGTTCACCTACAAACAACCTTTGAGAGAGAGGTTTAAAGCCTGGACATATGCCTCATGCAACTGTCGGACAAAATCGTCTTTCTTGAGGAGCAGTGTGAATGCCTGTACTAACTGCTCCTGTGTAAGAGGTGTCACATGCGAGGAACCTCCGAGCAGCCCATCATGTAGAGACTCTTGAGACCCATTTAGCGGCCTCATATCCATGGCTGCTGCTGTGCCAGGAGTCAAGAGCCCAGGGAAAGTGCGCGGACAAGAAGTTTCTATTGGAGGTGTGCCATGAATAACTGGGTCTGATGTTCGTGAACTAGTGAACACCTGCGGAGAGAGCAATGAAGGCTCTGACTGTGGTAAATGCTGGTTGTAGGCTTGTTGCTGCTGCGGCTGCTGTTGCTGTGGCTGTTGCTGTTGCTGTTTTTGTTGTTGTCCTAGTTGACTTCCATCATCCTCTTTTACCTGATTTGACATTCTTAAATTATCTTTGAATCGCCCTTCAAGTTCCTGTAATGAAATTGGTGCTCCTCCAGGGACACTTGAAGACATTGCAGGTGGGTGGGGCTGTGGAGCCGAGCCTGGAATTGGAATTGGGTTTGTCACACCTTGCTGGCCTTGTACAGGTGCCCCTGCTGGCAGCTGTACCATAGCTTGCCCTCCAACTGCAGCAGCTCCTTGGAACAATTTTTGAAGTACTGGGAGTGGTGCATTTGATGGGTTGGCTGTTGATGAAACTGGAGGTCCAGAACTAGACGGTGAAGGTAAACCAGTGCCTAAGCCTCCCATTCCTCCTCCTGCCTGTGCCCCAGAAACTTTTGCAAAGAAATCTGCTACAGTGTTCTGCTCACCAGCTGTAACTCTTAGTGGTGCTGGCTTTACTAAGTCATTATTAACACTTGTGGTTGTGGTAACAATACTGCGGGGTTCATTACGTTTGCTCTCATACTCGCCATGTGCTCGGGAGAGCATACTGAGTATGTCTCCACCAGGTGCCCCAGCAACTGCTATGGCAGGATCATCTAGAATGTTAGGAGCTGGCTGTGGAGCTGCAGGAAGATCATTCTTCATGTGCTCCTGTATTGCAGTTGCTATGCGTTGGACATCTTCCGTTTCTGAAAACCATATTCCGTAAATGACCCCTTTGGCACTTCTGAAGAGTAGGTATGGTGGTTTAACTTGAATATCACAGGCAGATGTAAGAGGCTCAATGAAGTTTGACTTGTTTAGCCGGTTGATGATCGTAACCATGTGATGTGGCGGAGCAACCCTTGAATATACCATAAGCGTGCCTTCTACCTCCGTCTTGGCCCAAGACTCGCCACCCTGCTCGTATGTGTACAGTGCTGTGCGATTGGCAGAATCCACAATATGGGAGACATGAGGATCAATTCTTCGCACAGAGTTGAGGCGGATAGTATCCCGTGTCTGCTCCATACCTGCGGAAATAAGGGAAAACTCAATGGAAGAGAAAGTGTTCTTGACATACTTATGAAAATTTTAAAATCCAAATGACTTGGTAAATACCTATAAAAAAATAATGAGTTCTCCCCACATTCCACTAAGTATAGACCAGAACAAACCTTTAAATCTTTTCTCCGTATTACCCATTCACAAAAAAACATACACACTTCTACGGACATTCATTTAAACACAAGTATAAAAACACACAGACACAGACACAGACAGACAGACAGACAGACAGACAGACAGACAGACAGACAGACAGACAGACAGACAGACAGACAGACAGACAGACAGCAGACAGACAGACAGACAGACACACAGACACACACACACACACACACACACACCACACACCACACACACACACACACACACACACACACACACACACACACGTGTGTGTGTACATATATAAATGATAGCGCACATACATTCATAAACACAAACATGCACATACACACCAAGCCACATATTCAAATTGAAAATGTTAACAAAATCAATTTAATCAATGAATAAAGGTTTCAGTACTTGGGGACTTCAGACAGAGCATGGATATAATGACTTTTCCAAAACCTTACATGGTTTTACAGGCCTCTGTTTTATTGCATACACATTAAAAAAATATAAATTAAGGTTTACAAATACTAAATATCCCTAACATGTTATACTTCTGATACTACAACCTGTAAAATATATATATATAATGCAAGCTAGAGTCAACTGAAATTTTATAATGGGACACACATAAACCAAAACAGACAAGAGAGAAAATGGCTATACAATTATTATTTTTTCAATAGGTTATTAATTTCAGAAAATATCTTAAAACTAATACTATGTAAAGGAGTACATGTTCAAAAGTAAAAGAGTTGTTTGTCAATCTTACCCTGACTTTTTAGCCTTGACACAAATACTGTTGTAGCTACAAAGAAAACTATGTGCAAATAACTTAGGATACTGATGCCCCCTTACTGTTTATATTCACTGATGGCTGATCTCTATCCCCTAAGAATATTTACAGCAAAATCATCTTTATAAATCTAATTCATTTTTCTGTGGCCAACAGCCCAGATCAATGTAACTCAATTTTCAACTTAGAATGTTCAATTTTGAAATGAAATAAACAGCTTTACTTCACAGAATTTGTGGAGGAAGCATAATGAAGATACCATTCAATATTTTCCAACTTAAACTTACAATTCACAAATCAATTGTACTATGCACTATAAACATGATAAGTAACCAACAATTTATTCTATACAACATATATGCTAAGTAGATGTCATTAGAATAAATGGTATAGGTTGAAGACATCAACACACGTAGATAGAGTGGGATAGAACATAGTTTAAGCTGCAGCGATCTCATATTTACCACTAAATGATGAAAATATAATATGCTCTCGCCTTTCAAATTCTAAGTCCATCAGCTTGTTTACCTTGGGAAGAAAAACACAACACTGAATTCTGGTGTGTCAGCCCATAGAATTTCAAAGATGGTGGTTACATCTATAGTTTCAAGAATTAATTTTAAGCATTTCTTGTGCTAGTTTTATACATTTTTTTATCTTTATTCTTCTTATTTAAGCCTGTTTTACCCCAAAATTTTCCCGATATATTTCACGCCCTCCCCTGCTAACAGGACTATCAAATCAAGATCATCAATGGAGAAATGGTACTCTCCTGAATGATTCATTCACACAAGAAATAATGCCGAAAATTGATGAAATCAATGGGTTTCCTGCAGATTTTTTTTTTTTTTTTTTTTTTTTTTTTACTTAGTCTTTGGGAGGGTGCGTCACTCTCAGTAACAAATACCAAATAAACTACCATCTAATGACAGTCACAAATTGGCCGCTGGTAAGTGGAACATTTGTCCACACAAAAGATCCACTCTCCAACTAATGATGATCCTCCTAAAAGCAAAAAAACAAAGATAACTTTTGTGTTTCACACAGCCATCTGACCTTGCATTTATTATTTTCTTGTCCAAATAATTAACAGTGCAATCTTTACCATGAATTATTTAGACACACATGATTAATTTAGGAAATATACAAAAGTATTGGTAATTTATTTGAAGTAACCACACCCCTCTGTGTCCTGGAAATCCACAAACAACGATGTATAAATCAAAATCCATCCAAAACCAAAGGCTTCATATCTGAAACCCCATCCAATCACCATATTTCCCTATTGATCAATCTGCCCCAGACTCCTACCCAATCACTATGGACATGGTCTCTGCGCGGCATTTCTTACCAATCTATTTGCTTCATTTCTGAAGTTATATTTTACCTGCACATATTATTTCATGTATCAGTAATTGAAGCTTTTCCCTTCCTTTTTGACAATGTCCTTTGATTCTCCCAATCTCAATGCATTCATTATGTAAATGTATACCAAAATATTCTTATGTGTTATATAAAACTATTGTATCAACTTGCAAAAGAAATGCAATAGACTAAAAGACTTATATTTGTCATTCTACCCAAAGCTTACCCTATACAATATGGCTGTATGAAACTAAACCTATACAAATATTGAAGATCACTTGCATACCCAGTCAAGGAAATGACAAAAAACATAAAACAAACACACTTTACAACTCTCAAGGACTATACAACACTCCATAATAATGCCAATCTTGAACAAATATCAAGAAGATTCATAAAACCTTTATTTAAGCAACAAATGGACCTTGTTTACTTAGCCTGTCATCAATAGTGGCAGTCAGAATTGATACTCATGATGCAATACCACAAAATCAATACCATCTAGGGACTAAAATCATCCTTAATCCCAATGTAACATTTTAAGGGGAAGAAAAATTAAGGAAATCATCACCAATGAAAGCAAAGGGCGAGATATGCCTTCACTTCCAATACAAAAAAAAATCAGCTTGAAATATGGTTCCAAAAGGCAGGCACAAAAAATACACATTTGCAAATTCATTCCTCCTTCCTAATACTTGT